>OX422216.1:229174406-229774406 GCA_949130495.1 Sambucus nigra | reverse complement strand
CCCTGAATCGGTGCGGGCTGTGGTTCTGGTGCCGCATTCCTGGGAACTCGTGGTGCACGTCGTGGAGGCATTCTGAAATAAGAATAAAGTCTATAAGTTCGCAGTTATAAACTTTAAAACAGCTGAAGAACGTAGCATAAACAAAAGAATACAACAGTCCTAAAATATAGGGCTCTATATCAAAGAAACGTAGCGGAAACATAATAGCCGTACAGATCCTAAAGGACACTAGAACCTGATGCTCTGATACCACCTGTGACACCCCGACTAATTAAATACCGGGTAGCTACTCCTTTATTAAATTAATTCAAAACGCCAAGTTGGCTCAGTTAATAGCATCACTGTCGAAAACATTTTATTATTACTAACCACCTAGTATTTAAAAAGTAAGTTGCCAAATTTTTATTTAAAGTCTGATTAACATGCAACAAGTGTAAAGAGGAATAATAGCATCATTCACCATAATAAAGTAAATAAGATAAACGTCACATGATATAATTAAAACTGGAGGAAAAACTCCTCATAATACAATCCCACAACTGAAGTAAATAATGAAATACTGAATACTGAATGAATACATGCCAAAGTCTGAAAACTGAAATGGAAATGTCTAATAGAACTTGGGCAACATGCCCTACAACTGAGGAATAATGAATAAGGAATCCAAATGATATAAGCGTCTAAAGGCAAATCCCTGTAGCTTCCACCAGCTACAGCTCGTCATCAGAATGAGAATCCTATGCATGGTGACCTTGTGGCTGGGCACCTAAAATGGTTTTACAAAAAGATAGATTTGAAAGCAAACGGGTCAGAGCCCGAATGTGGAGATATTTTAAAAACCTGCAAGTGCTTTAAAAACATTTAAAACAATATATGCAAAATACATGTTAGGACGTGCTCTCACATGAGATACTCACCTCTCTTCTACTGTGCACTCCTAACGTTCCTGTACCCATTCATGTGTTATCTCATAACTATCTAAGAGTTTCTACACAACTACTAGGTTCACTTTTAATTACCAACCTTAACAATTAAATAGAGAGTTCTACTTTAATTCCCGGATTCACAATTATTAACAAAACCATTTATTGATAAAAGTTCCCTTTTTATCTTATCAAAACATTCTCATCATTATGCTCACAATTTAACATAGTAAATTCCTTCATATAACCGTATATTTTCACATCATAAATATACAATACAGGCACCCAAAGGCTAAGCTGCGGTGCACACATACTCTGCTATCCATCCCGGTACATCACGTACATAAGGATCACACATTCCGAATCTCTCAGGAATTGTTCCGATAACAACATCACAAATAGTGGAGGCGAACATAGTCACCATCACATGGGTCACGCACATACCTACGCTCCCATGGTCAGCGGACTTATCAATATCACAATAAGTCTTTCTATGACCTATGTTCATCAAGGTACCAGTCTATATCCCCCCCGTAGGCACACAAGGATTAGAGGGTCCTAAGCGAACGTAAACCTCCCCCGTGATAGCAAGTATGGTAGGTATGTTATACACATAAACTATATACTAAGCATTCACACATCTTAGATATTTCAATAATAATAAGGTTATGCTCTACATCATTATACCATTATTCCCAATTCATATATTTCAAGTATCCCGTTAATATATAAATTAAATAGTCAACACGTCTCACGTCGTAATTTCTTAATTCAAGGCCTATCTCAAATAGACTATTAAGTTCCCATAATTCCCACATATAACATCTATATAACTAAGGTCTTTACTTCTGCCCCGAACCTTATTTCATCAATTTATTCAAATTTGCATTATTTGCCCCAAATATAATCTCACATGACGAATTTCATTAATTTAGAATAATTCCTCAAATTAAATTCCAATTAAAGTCCAATATCAAAATCATGCCTACTGGTCTTCCTTAAAATATAGGGTAATCATAATGTCTCCAATATTAATATCCAAGGGTTAACACCATTAAAATTCAATTAAGAAAAACTTTAGTCATTCTGGGAAGGTCGATCGATCGACCTTGACCTTCGATCGATCGATTGTGGTCGATCGATCGACTTATGAATGTCGATCGATCGATTAAACAGGTCTGTTACGGGCTGCTTCGTTTTTGCAGTTACGGTTTCGTCCCAAATCACCATTTTTAAGCATGAAACTTCAAGATAAGGTTACTATAACGTTATACTAACATCCTACATCAGTAATAACATTCTAAATCCCATAATTCATCATTTAAAGGCTTACTTTGGATTAAAATTACATCAAAATAATTCCCCGATTTCTTCCATTCAAGAACATCATTAAGTTTCTTCTAATTCTACCTTTTGATCATCAAGGTTCATTTTTCAACATATAAATTCGTCCAGAATATACTACATGCAATTCCTACATAATTCATGTCTTTTAACTTTCAATTCATGGGTCTAATTTATCTCCAAAAGTCAATTTCGAAAATTCCTACACATGGATACATATCTTGAATTAAAAGAGTTTAAATCACTTGCCTCAATTATCTCAGAATTTGGTGTAGAATCTTTGATAGTCAAGTTGTTCCTTCTCTCACTTTTCTGCAGAATTCTTCCCTCTCTTTCTCTTTCAAGTTCTTCTCAAGGTTTCCTTCTCTCTCTCTCTCTCAAGGTTGAAGATAATGGAGAATGGAGGTGTGAAATGGTTTGTGGAAGTTGAAATGCTATATCAACTTCTCCCGTAGCCCATCATGACATATAGTGGGGTTAGTGGTTTAAGTGGGTTGAGAAATAGTCAGATTTTTAATTTCTATTTTCGTCACTAATTAATTCCCAAAAATGCAAATTACCAAAATACCCTTTTTGATGCCGGTATGGCCCACAAATACCCCGGGACCCAAACTAAACTTCCAGCTAGTGTTTTCTGACTATCTCGACCCTTCCGGACACGTTGGCACACTCAAAACGACCATACGGTTAATGGAACTAAAATTCACTTTTTAATTTAATAACAATATACCATGACGTGGCGGTCACACGCGTCAAGTAAAATTCCCAAATTGCCGTATATAAATCTCACGACAATTTCAGTAATACCAATAATCATATAATGCCAAGTATACACATTATAATAAAATACTAACTCACATCTCGTTAATATTTTTATCCGGATTAATTTCCAATAATAAACATTTAATTCAATTAATCCCCAAAAATAAATATCGCAGAAAATACGGGGTATTACAGTGGCCTTGAGGTTTTTATGCATAACTTTAGTGTCTTCGGCCCCTCTTTTGACCTTTGTCTTGCGAATATTGAAAAAGTGATAGCTCGGTGTGTGGAAAGGAACATGGTACTAAGTTGGGAGATATGCCATTTTATGGTTACCGAAGGAATATTTCTTGGCCACATAGTGTCATCCAGAGGAATTGAGTTTGATAGGGCAAAAATAGATGTCATCGTCGAGCTTCTCCCACCTAAATCACTAAAGGATGTGCGCTCCTTCTTAGACCACACTAGTTTTTATAAAAGGTTTATTAAGGATTTAATTTCCATTGCTAGACCCTTGAGTAACCTCCTCATGAAGTAAGCACCCTTTCAGTTGAATGAAGCATGCCAAAGTGATTTTGACAGATTGAAAAGCATACTTGTTTCTGCCCCCATTATGCAAGCTCCGAATTGGTCCCTTCCATTCGAGCTTATGTGTGATGACAGTGATTACGCTATATGGGTTGTTTTAGGCCAAAGAAAAGATAAGAAAGCTCATGTCGTATATTACGCTAGTTAGACGTTAACCGGATGGCAACAAGATTACTCCACCACAAAGAAATAATTACTACAGATAGTTTTTGCCATAAATAAATTTTGCTCTTACCTCATCGGTTCGCCAATCACTTATTTTATCGACCACGCGGCACTTAAATATCTCCTTTCCAAGAATGGCGCTAAGTCGCACCTCATAAGGTGGATCCTACTCTTACAAAAGTTCAATCTCTCTATAAAAGACAAGAAAGGAATAGAAAACGTCGTTGCTGACCATTTGTCCTGGCTTTCATCCGACGTGCCTAGTGATCCCATACCCATAGACGAATATTTTTTGAATGAGCAATTGTTTGCCAATTCTTCTCTCCCCTAGTTTGCGAACATAGTTAAATATCTTATGACAAGAGTCGTCCCTCCCAATTGGACACCGGAAGAGAAGAAGAAGTTCATTACTTGGTCACGCGTGTTTTTCTATGACGATCAATTCCTATTTAAATATTGCATGAACCAAATTATTTGACATTGTGTACCGGATGACGAGATTCCAAGTGTCATCTGCTTTTGTCATACGGAAGCATGTGGAGGCCATTTTTCGACAAAAAAGACGGTCGCTAAGATTCTCCAAAGCGATCTCTATTGGCCCATAATTTTTTAGGATGTAAATGCTTGTTGAAAATCATGCGATTGATGTCAAATAATGGGAACCATTACCCGTCGAGACATGATGCCATTGACCCCCATACTCGTTATGGAGATATTTTATTGTTGAGGTATTAACTTCATGGACCCCTTCCATCCCTATTTTGGCTTCATATATATCCTCGTTGCGGTATATTATCTGATGAAATGGATAGAGGCCATAAATACCCAAACTAACGAAAATAAGGTGGTGATTAAGTTCTTACAAGAACACATACTCTCTCGCTTCGATGCTCCGAAGGCAATTATTAGTGATAATGGTAATCAGTTTGGTAATAGACCATTTTAAAAACTTATGAGAAAGTATGGAGTCATTCATAAGGTTGGGACGACTTATCACCCCCAAACGAGTGAGCAGGTTGAGCTAAAAAATTGTGAAATCAAGAATATTCTCGAAAAAACTGTCAATCCTAACCGAAAACATTGGTCACTCCGATTGAACGATGCACTACGGGCTTATAAAACCACATACAAGAACACCCTAGGAATGTCCCCCTTTCTCTTTGACTATGGCAAGCCTTGACATCTCCCCATGGAGATAGAACACAAAGCTTATTGGGCAATCAAGTGGTTGAACTATAATTTAGACAAAGTCGGTGAAGCTCGCAAGCTTCAATTGAATGAGTTAGAAGACATGAAAAATGATGCATATGAGAATGACATGATATCCAAAGATAGGATGAAATTCCAACAAGATAAAGTCATCCGACGCAAAGAGTTTCATTTGGGGTAAAAATTCGTTCTCTATAACTCTCGTCTACACTTGTTTCTAGGTAAATTTCATTTGCGATGCATAGGTCCATTCGTCGTGAACGAAGTGTTCCCACACGGAGCCATTGAATTGGAAGATACAAAGGGAGGAGACACATTCAAGGTTAGTGGACAATGCCTAAATCCATATTTAGAGGCGTGTGTCGAAGAAATCCACACTATTTAAATGTCGAACCCCATTTACAGGGTTGATTGAGAACGAATTGAGAGGTCATCACACCCCCGACGAGTATGGGGTGATTCTTATATACATTAGTTACTTTTAGGTTAGGGTCATTATAGTCCCATAGGATGTGAGTTGTTAGTGAGATAATCATGCAAGGAATAACACGAAAATTTTAGAGCTTTTGTGGAGAGTGATAGACATTTTTCGGGATCATACACGAGTAGGAGAAATTTGAGAGAATGCTGAAACAAAACAAAATTAAGAGTTCAACACTTAGTTTCTTTTAGGAATTAAACTTGAAGTGAGAAAAATAGTGGATCGAACCGGTTCACCTAAAGCGACTGAACTGGTTCGATTTTCTAGAAGTCCGTTCGATTCCCACCAATGGTTCATTCCCCTTTTCTTCCCCAATCCATTCCCTTACCTCCATTTTTACCTCCACCTTCCTACCCTTTTCCCTCCATTCCCCATCCCCCTTTCCCTTTATTTTTTTCCCTCCACATTTCCCCCTCTCCCCAACCCACACCTCACCTATACATACACACCATATCTTCCCCCTTCTTCACACCTCTCGCTTCTTACTCCAACTCTCTCAATTTTCCAGCACTACCCATTTCCAAATGGCCAATAACCAGCACCCCATCAAATACACCAGCACCGACATTCTGCCCGACGGTGAAGGTGACTCCCGATCCCGCTAAGAGCGTCGACGGTGCGATGCCTTCTTTTCTACCTCTCGCACCATGCACATTGAAAGGGAGGTCAACTGGACCAAATTCCTAACTCGATCACTACGTTATTTTGATCGCGTGGGTGGTACAATTTATTCCAAGAACTCTATCCCGCAGTGTGGGAAGAAGATGTGCGCATGTTCTACGACACACTCATTCGTACAGGTGAGTTCACAGCCCAAGCATATGTGGATCAGACCCCCATTCCATTCTCTCTTAAGATTTTGATCCAAAAGATGCGTACTAAGGGCGTTCCAAGTCCAACCCGTTTTGGTTAGATTACCCCAATACGGACCGGCTGATCGGGAAACATACTAGCATCGGGCGCATCGCTCGCGACACCATGTGGGATTCCGACACTTTCATCGTGTGGAGCCTTAATGATCGGGCCCGAGTCGCCTTCCTCATAATTTGCGGGTGTATTTTTCAAAAATCCAATGACTTAGTGATGCAACTTCGCCAAGCCAACTTTCTCTACCACCTACTCGATGAGGGCACCCATATCCACCCCCCTCGCATATTCTACCCCGACATCATAAATGCCGCTATGGACCCCAAAGGAAAGGCTTCCCTCCCTTATCCCTGTCTCATCACGTCTTTTCTCAAAGATGCGGGAATTGTGTCTCCACGCATCGTCCCCGCATCCCAAAATCCATTGGAGGGGAGTCGCGAACTAGGAGTCAAAGGAAATTTCATTTTGTCCAGCAACCACCGACGAAAGAGGATGTCCAAATGGAGGAACCCGAGGAGGAGGAGCCTCATTCAAGTGCTGATTAGGATTACGAGCCAACAGAGAAGACCTCACCAATCGCATAAATGCACTCGAAACGCGTTTTGATGCATGTATGACTAAATATCGTGAGGATTGCCGAGCGAACCGTGAAGCCTACCAAAGAGATACTAGCATGATGGCGTGACTCCACGCCGAGATATACAAGCTTCAAGTCGGGGATTTTGTTTCTCTCCTAACTTACTTCTATGATCCGTATGGCCCGGACACTACCCGTACATCCCACCCACCCCTCGAATAGAAAGCTCGTTGTTGGTGATGTTTGAAAAAATTTCTCTCTTATGTAGTTGTTTCCTATTTTCACATGCTTAATCCCATTTCTAATGTTGCTTCTACTCTTATGTATGCAGCTCTTAGTTCTAATGAAAAAAAATCTGCATTTTCAATTCTTGTCAGTTTTTCATTTCGCACTTCTTATTTTACCTTATTTTGATTTTAGTCCTTTTGACTGACGACAATGCAAAGGTCTAAGTTAGGGGGGGTGACAAGTGCGTCTTTTAAAAACTTCGTAAATTTTTTAAATGCCCAAAAAATAGAGAAATTCAAAAATTTCCAAAGAAAATTGAAAAACTTGAAAAAGGAAAAAATATTTTTCTTCAAAATAAATAAAAATTGGAATTTAAATTCATCAAAAAATTTCCTAATATTTTCTTTAAAGTCTCAAATTGTAAAAATCAAATGCACAAAATCGAAATTGACCAAAGATGGAAATTGAAAGAAAATGGACGACTTTACGAATAAGTGTGGAGATTAACTAACCCTGTGAGTCTTGGAGCCTATCATTTTTGTGAGTTTTTAAATCAATCCGAGTTAATGGTTAACTCAAAGTTTTTTTACCGTTTAAAGAAGTCGTTGAAGATCTCAAATTTTTGTTTTGAACGGTTACGGGAAATGTGTGAGATGTTGTCTTGAAAAATGCGCTAAAAATCTCTAAACTAAATTAATATTGAGACGCATATGATAAAGTAACTAGTAATTCGGACAATGAAGTAGGCCCTCATTTGTTTGTCCAAAAACATGAGCCATAAAAAATTATGAAAAATTATCCTTTTGCTAGCCATTTGGATCCTAAATAAATTTTCCAATTTCATTTGTAACCCAAAAAAAACCAATTAGTCCGGAGTTGTGAAAATTGAAAATTCATCAATTACGTCCGAAAAGTGCATAAAAGGGGGAAAGAAGAAAAAAAGAACAATGCTCAACAAAAATAGCAAGATAAGAAAAATGACAAAAGTAGAAAAAGAAGAGAAACTGAGCAAAAGCCCGAAAAAGCACTAACGGACGACAATTTTCCAAGACAACGTAAAGAGCATTTTCCAATTTCAAAAATTTTCCCAATCATTCCTAACTTTCTACCCAGTGCACCCTATTACCCTAGAAAGTCCTAACCGAGTCCGAATTGCAAAATTAAGTACCACGTGGAGAGAGAATACATGAAAAGATAATAAGAGAGATAAATCCGTGCATAAGAGATGATGTTTCGTATTTTTCGGTAACCATATTCTGATGAAGAGATCTTGTCACCATAAATATTTCGCCTTTTAAATTTGTATGCGTGAAGTTGTGTCCATTATATTTACACTTATAAATCACGCATACTAAGAGAAATAGACACATTCCGAGTGATTCGTTTGTGAGAGCATCCATGAGATTTTAAATCAAAACGAATTTTCAATAAAGTAACATAATGATCAATCGATGGAAATTAGCAGTTAAATTTTTGGCTTCATACACACACACTATGATTTGACACTATTGAATATGAATTTACGGTGACCATTTTTGTAGATTTTAAATTGAACAATTTTTAAATATTTTGAGTTTTCTTTGAGTCGAAAATGAATTTTGTAGGTATATTCACTCCAAACCCTCACGAGACATAACTCGTCCTACTAGAGTAGCCTAGGGATTTAAAGGCTTATTGCATACACTAAATGCAATCTCTAGCCCGCGAAAGAGGTATTCTATCCCAATAATATGTTTGTTAAGTGTTTGGTCAAGCTTTGATTCTTCTACATTGCTCGGGATGATCAAAGTACTAAGTTAGGGGGGTTATTATGTATAAATTCTTTCGATTTATAATTTAGAGACTTTTATTTCCCTAAGTAGTGTAATTTGTATTGATTCATCTCATATACTTTCTACTGACATCTTCCATCGAGTGCATCGAGTTTCGTGTATTTCTCATACAATTTGCAAAATATTTTATGCGAGTGAAGAAAAGAGAAAATTCAAAATCAAAAGAGAAATAAAAGAAGAAAAGTCAAGGGAAAATAGTATTTTTACGCCAGGAATCCGAACACGGAACCTAAAGGAAAGTTGAAGACCTCACATCCATAAGCACGTAGGAAGAAACGACATCCCAATTCGAGTCCCGAGTGAAAAGTTATGAAACTTTGAAGTTGAGAAGAAATCAAGGAAAATGGGTAGAAAAATATAAAGTCACCGAACCGAACCGAACCGATGAAATCAACACCGAACCGGTTCTCCCCAGTAAAGAAGGAGAACCGAACTGGTTCGTTTGGAAAGATTTTTAATTTTTTATTCCTCAAAAATAGAGTTGTACGTGGTGCAAACACTTAAAATAATGTGATGTATTTATTATTTTGTCATACCAGACATTAGGAGTCTTCTCTTTAGTTAGTTTTGAGAGGCTTTTGAAGATAAGAACTTTAGGATTCATCTTGTTCAACATATTGTTCATCTTTTTGGATTAATTCTAGATTCTTATTCATTCAAAATGTTATTTTCTTCGTTGCTTTCAATTGCTTTCATATTTTCAGTTGGTGATTCATTATATCTTAGTTAAAATTCTTCTTTGGTTGTTTCATTACACGTTTCACATAATTATGATTTTCATCACATGAAACTTTAAGAATTGTATTATTTCTCATACGACCATGTCCGGCTAGACTTCTAAGGGTTGGAATGCATGAACCCAACCCAATGTGGTTTGCATGGATATAAAAGTAATTAGCTGAATTGAATAAATAATTGAATCGTATTGATTAGTTGTTACAACCGTCGTAGGACTTTAACCTCATTTTCCCTAGGTAATCAGGGTTTTTAAGGGTGCGACGAACGTGTCAGCTATTTCAACACCGCTTTATTTCAATTCTTGATTATGTATAATGTGGCTTTTTACCCTCATATATGTAATGTTCGAAATTAATAAAGTTTATGGTTTAATTAATTATATAATTCACAATTAATTTTATATCGGGTAAACATACTAGGGTTCACGAGATTGTAGTCCAACCTTAATTTCTCCTTCATATTCCTTAGTTCATTGTCAGTTTAATTCTTCTTATGTAGTTTAATTACTAGTATAATCAATTTGCATCTAGTTCGTTGAAAAACAATCGAAAATCATCACCTTTTCCTTTCTTTTTCCAAGTCAGTTTAGGGTTAATCGTCTTTCCTATCTGTCGTCACGTTTTACGTCCTATTTCCTTGAGGATTCGACCACGTCATACCGAGTTTATTACTTACACGACCGGTTGGCACTTGAACCGTAATTGGCACGCACTAGAGACACATTTTTAGTCGCGTCAGTGGGTGTGTGTTTCTTTTTTTGTGTGGATTTGTATGCAAAATATTAATGTTAAATTGAAATTAAAATTGGTATGTGAATGTGTGGGTGTGGGTGGGTGTTTTTTCATGAATATTAATTTGAGAATGAAATTGGTATATTGAAATGGATACATTAAAATTGGTATATTGAAATTAAAATTAAAACTGATATATGAATGTTAATTTGGTATTAAAATTAGTGTATTGAAATTGTTATATTGAAACTAAAATTAATATATTGATATTGAAATTGGTATATTGAATTTATAATTGAAATTTATATATAAATGTTAATTTGAAATTGACATTTAAATTGGAATATTGAAATTGAAAATGGATATACTCGCACATATGAAATTGGGTATACGCGGGCATATGAATTGGGAATACACACGCCCCTGCGTGCACACAGATATGTATATATATAAGAATAGCATGCACATATGAAATTACGTGTATGCGCCCATATGAAATTGGGTACACGTTCACATATGAATTGAGCATATGAAATTTAACACATATCTAAACATTAATACACACACACACACATACTATCATGTACATACATATACATACACACCCATACACACATACTCACATGCGCACGTATATATACGCATACAAGTATGTAAAATGAATAGGCTTTCAAAGTTTTGATCAACTGCTGAGATACATAAATCACATTTTTATATTAGAGTCGTTTGGTAACAATTTAGAATTAATAATATGTTAATACGTTTTCTCCGTGTTCCATGCGCACATGCTACTGGAGAATAATTATTAAATCTCAGTTGATTGTAGGTGCTTTCTTTTTTCAAGTAATTTTACTTATCTTTTCTTTTAGGTAACAGTCTTATATATAGTTACAACTTCTTGCTTACCATGTTGTGGCCATGTTTACCCCTTCCTTAAGTGGTTGTTGTTTAGGTGAATACAAATTGGTAGAAGGGCTTGCACATTTGATGGACAAATAGTAATTTTAGGATTAATTTAATTAATATTAACTTGAATTGGGTTTGTTGATACTTTGTGGATGAATATATATATATATATATATATATATATTAATATTAATATTAACTTGTGCGGACTAGTCCGCATTTTAAGAATGCGGACCGGACATGTGTCACCTGGCGGCGAGCCCAGAAGTTATCGCCTAAATTATAGGCACACTCTCTCTCTTTTTGGGGCTCACCGCCAGGTGACACATGTCCGCTCCGCATTCTTAAAATGCGGACTAGTCCGCACAAGAGCAGGACTGTGTGTGTATATATATATATATGTGTGTGTGTGTGTGTGTGTGTGTGTGTGTGTGTGTGTGTTCTGTTAACTTGTCATAGCCATGTTAACCCCTTCCTTAAGTGGTTGTTGTTTGGGTGAACACAACTTGGTGGGAGGGCTTGCACAATTGGTGGATAGATAGTAATATAATTAAAATGAACTTATATTGGACTTTTTATGTATCATTGGTCGGTCGTAAAATAATAATTAATTTAGGATTAATTAGAGTCCTTACCTCTAAGACTCATTTCCATACCCTCCTTCTATATATTTTCTCGGGAAAAATGAGTCAATGTAGTAATTACTTTCAACAAGAGTACAAGAGGGTGAAATTGGAAAGCACTAAAACATACTTTATTAGTTCACTCCATATAGAGTACACTCTTATTTACAAGTATGGGAATAGAAAAATTGAATATTTAATTACCTTACAAATCATGAAGTTAATCTCACGCAAGAGAACTTGTTCTATCGTATTCTGTTTTTCTTGCCCAAAAGCTGGGATGAGGCAATAGAGAATATATTTCTCCTTTATAATCCCGACAGGGCACTGATGTTGGTGACATTGTTAAAAAAGGCTGAGAAAAATATTCGTCCATTGTGAATACCACTCTACAAAGAGAGCATTCATCCAGATTGTGACATCTCATGACTTTAAGTTGAATAATAAAGGATTTTGAGTTCATGTCAGGGACCTCTATATGTCAATCATAGAAATGCTTCCACCCAATTGGTAGCTTGTAAAAAATCATAGATTTTTAAAAAGTAATACTGATACGATAGAACTCAGACATATCGAGCATCGTTTAAAAGTTGTTGCAAATGTATATGCATATCTATGGTCGCAAACAAGACTTTCGTACATTCCTCGCTAATTTTTTTTAATTGTAGGAAATGTAGAATGGGATCGAAAATAATCAACCAGATTGTGAAACACCTCCAACTGGTCGCTCTCCTACTCCCCAATATCAATTTCCATCTCTTCTGAGTTATCAATACTCTACTCTGCTGAAGATTTAGTCTACCACTTTATCTCTAAGTCATCAAACTCAACAACCCCCAATTCATTCAACACCCCCACCTCTTGCTACCGAGGAATCCCAAGCAGACCCTAAGAAGACAATTGGGTTCTCCTTGGTTGGGAATCATCCCCACTGTAAAAAAATGTTTAGCTTTTTAAAAACCATTGTCTATCTCTCAAAAAGATGACTCTGGGTGTCTAGGGATCAGACAACTGGAAGAAAGTTGATCTTACCATAAAATATCACGTGTGGGGACAACTTCATGGGATTTTTTCATTCCCATTCGGTTCGAAAGCAAAAGCTCTTACCTAAGTAACTGATCAATTGAAAACCTATCGAAAGAATATTATAAAGATTTTTTTCCCAAAGAGGGCAACATGTTCTGATATTTTGGAGTTAAAATACATAGTATTACCAAATGTTCAAATGGCTACTGACCAACGAAATGACTTCTTAGACAATGACGCCACGGAGGGAAACTGACTAAGAGGGAGAAAATAAACTTAACATTTTAAAGAAATTTGATGTCCACAAACCTAGAAAAAAAATCTTATGATTCTCGAAACCAGGGTCGGCTTTGCCTATAGGCAAAGTAGGTGGTCACTTAGGGCCCTCGATTAATCGTGGCCCCCTAAAAAAACTAGGTATAAAAAATATTAAGTATAAAAACATTAGTTATGAAAAAAAATTCGAGTTACCACTTAAAAAGGGCCCTAAAAATACACTTGTTCCACTTAAAATAAGTTAAAAAATAAAAAGGGCCCAAAACAAAAAGTTTAGACACCTATTTATACTTATAATCCCAGTCAAATAAGTCCAAACCCACTCAACCTAACACTAAATACATTCAAATCAAGCCTCTCAATATAATACCCAACCCACTCACTCACCCAGACTTATAAACCTATCGTCTCTCTCTCCTTTCTTTCACAGCAAAATCACTCATTCTTTCTTCACTTTTCTCTCTTTTCTCTCATATAACCAAACAAGAAATCTTTAATTTAAAGTGGAACAACCATCCATCTTCCTCCCCAAATTTCGGCAGCACACGCATCCATCTTCCTCCCCTCCACCTCATTTTTTGACAAAACTTTACTTTGGTTTTAGAATATAAGATTTCAATTTCTTCAATTTCATAAAGTTGGGACTTTAATTGGGGGACATACTCAAGCATTTTGAGACTTGGAGCATGTGTAAGTATATGTTCATTTTCTTTGTTATAAATTTTTTGAGTATTTAATCTTTTTTACTAATAATTACGTTGTGTGCTTTTTTATTTTCCAGATTTCAATTTATTATTTGGACATTTACAACTTATACTATGGGGTTGCTCTTAAGTTGATTGCAAATCAGGTTTTATTATTCCTCTTTAGTATGATTAATATGTCTATTAGAAAATACTCCTCCGATCATAAAAAAAGAAAAAAAGAAGAAAAATTTGAAGAAGAAATATAAAAATTAGCGGGTCAGAAAAGAAATATTTTAATAAATCTAAAAAATAGAAAATGAACATGTGGAATATCAAAATATAGAAGTTTTAGATAATGAAAATGTTAAACATCAAAATTTAGAAGATTTAGAAAATCAACATGTAGAAAATAAATTGTAGAAGCTTTACCTTTAGATAAAGATGATCCGACTAATTGGGAAAACATTGACCAAAATTTTTTTGACACATTAGTAAAAGGAGAGTCAATAACAGATAATGATATTAATTTCCCTAAAGATATAGAATTTAGGCATTTTTCTAGTATACATTATACGTTTTATTAGAAAAATAAAGATAAATGTAATAGATCATGGCTAGTATACTCAAGATCCGTGGATAAGATTTATTGCTTTTCTTGTAAGTTGTTCAAAAAGAATGAAAATAAAACTCAATTAGCCAATGAAGGAGTTGATGATTGTAAGAATATAAGTATGCATCTTAAGATCTATGAAAATAGTAGTGATCATATAAGTAGCATGAAACAATGGAGGGAATTAATATCTAGACTCCAAAAAAATAAAATAATTGACCTAAATATACAAGATCAAATTGAGGATGAAAGAGAAATATGGATAAATATTAACACGAATAATTGAAGTAGTGTAAGCTCTTTCTATAAAGAACTTAGCCATCTGTTGGACTACTGAGAAGATTTATGAAAAGAATAATGGTATTTTTGTCAGTTTCATTGAAAGCATTGCCACTTTTGATCCTTTAATGAAAGAATATATTTGGTGTAATATAGATAAAGAAATTCATTATCACTATCTAGGTCACAACATTTGAAATGGCGTAATATTTTTATTAGTAGATGAGATAAAAAAAAAGTAATAATAAAAACAATTAAAGAATCAAAATATTTTTTTATTATTCTTGATTGTACTCCGGATGTAAATAAAAAAAACGTTATGTTGATGGTTCAAAAAGACTAATAAAGATAGAATAATTTTATTTAGAATTTCTAAAGGTAGATGATACATCCGGTGATGGGCTTTTTAATGAACTTATAAAGTGTTTTATAAAGTTGTTAACTTAATATTATTGATATATGAGGATAAGGATTTTAATAACGATTCTAATATGAAAGTAAAAAATAAAGGTGTACAAAATAGGCTATTAAAAATTAATCTTAGGGCATTTTACATACCATGTGATTGTCATAGTCTTAATGTTTCCCTTGTTGGCAAGTTTTAAAAGATTTTACTAGAAAGGGTCTCACACTTAAACCATTATCTCAAGCACGCTGGGAAAGTCACGTTGAAAGTATAAATGCAACTTGATTCCAAATGACACAAATTAGATATTCATTAATTGACTTGGCAACTAGTCCCCAATGTGAGGGAAGCACAAAAAACATTTGTGATAGCTTACTAACTAATGCTTTTGGTACTTTTGATTTTGATTTTGGTATGGTTATTTGGTACAATGTATTGAATGTGGTCAGTAAAGTTAGGAAACTTTTACAAACGTATGACATGGATATTGATGTTACTTTAATCTTTTAAAATAACTTGTTTCTTATTTTGAAAATGAAAGAGAAAGCCACGATTGAAGTTGTAGATATTGTTAACAAAATGAAAATTGAACCCGTATTTCGTGGAAAACGTAATATTTATAAAAAATATACTTTTGATCAAAATTGTAATGACGAGATTAGACAATCATCGAAAGAATCATTTAGAGTTAATTACTTCTAACACATAAAGATCAAGCGCTTATGTCACTTACAACTAGATTTGAACAATTAAAAATATGAGGATACTTTTGGGTTTTCGTTTGATTTGAATAAGTTAGAAACTTTAGATGATGATATTTTAAATAATTATTTTATTAATCTCGAAGATTATTTAACACGCGACAATAGTTGCAAAATTGATGGAAATCAATTGTTTTGTGAATTAAAATATTGAAAACGTCTTTACTTAAATAAAAAAAATCAACTGAGGTGTTAAACTATATGAAAAGAATGGATTGTATTTTTTCAAATGCTTGGATTGCCTATAGAATAATTTTGACAATACCCGTTACGGTTGCCTCCCCCGAAATAAATTTTTCAAAGTTCAAATTAATAAAATATTAGTTTCGTTCTACTATGCCAGAAGAAAGATTAAATGGATTATCTATGTTAAACAATTGAAAAAGTTTGTTAAAAATAATTAAATTTGATGATTTAATTGATTGTTTTTCATTAAAAATACGAGGAGAACACGTTTTCTTTAATTTGAGTTTTTCATGTAAAGGGGTTCCCAATTGGTTGTTCACCTAAGGCCCCTAAAACATCAAAGTCGAACCTAATCTGAAAGATAAATGGGCGGACTGGACCTAGGGGACTCCGAAAAAAGTTAAAAAAAACCTAATCGAGTCAACATGTACTTGCATGTCTGACGAGAAAAAAAGACCAATAAATTCCTAGACAAATTGACTCAGACCCTGGTGAGTTTGAATTTAGTTATCATATATATACACATTATAATAAACTATTTTTAAAATCATAGTTCTAAATATAATATTATGTTACAGAAAATTATGGAAGGCATGTCGAGCAGTTAGCTCAAGTGCAGCCCCTACGACATTTAAGCATATGCCCTAACCAAGGTACTTGAGATGAGAAATTGAAGAAGATAATAGGTGTTGGCTCACATATGCCAAGTATAAAAATACAACATATTGCACCTCTATTAGATGAGATCTCTTCGGTGAGGAGTCACGTGTAGAGCCAGCAGAAGAACAAGCCAGGATAAAAGGAGAGGTATCAGAGTTTCGAAGGGAAGTGGGAAATATTAGCAACACCATGTCAATCTTTATGAATGAAATCAACATTTCGGTCCGATTGTTTACTCAACACCATGGTTTACCCTCTCAGATGCCTCCTCAAACATTTCCATATACTACTCCTCAAGGTTTCTCCCCCCAAATGCCTCCTCCTAGAACATTCCTATCCCAAATGCCTCATGCAACATTCCCCTCCTAAGCATATCCTCCTATAACATTTTATGGATCATCATCCATGCACGGTGCCTATAACAAGGACCATTACATAAGGGAATTGTCCAATAGCAAGGTCGTTGGCTTGTGCACTCTCATTTTCATTAATGTGGTAACACCTATCCATGATCACCCTTTGGCGGTGGGTGAGGCTCGGATACTAGTTTATACAATATACGAGGGTTGTGGAGATGAGCCTGTGCACTTTGACTTCGGGGAAGGGCCTCTGTTCAAATATTATCATAGTTATTTTATTATCTGGCCAGTTCATTTATTGGACAGGATTAGGCACTGAACAATGCTTTCTTTTGGAATAAATTTGAAATATTTTAATTATATGGGATAACTGTTTGGTTTTATTCCATATTTACTGAATGATCGAGTCAACTGAATTCGCTTGAATTTGTTGGGTTTAATGAATTTTCTTAAATTATAAATTGAGAGTTCTCGTATCCAAGACGACCTTCACTTCAACCTATTTATTTAGGTGACTTGAATTTTAAAAAGATTACTCAATGGCTTTACAATAATACAAAGAGTGTAGGGAAAAGACTCATAGAGTATCTGATAAGTACATAAATGGTGTTCGAGAATTTATTAAATATGCAGATAGAAATCTTAACTATGACAAGATTTCGTGTCCGTGCAACGATTATATGAACGAAAATTTTAAGTCTTCAGAAGACGTTGAATTACATTTAATAATGTGGGGCATGTCGCATGACTATAAGATATGTACATTCCATTGGAAAAATAACATACCATATGTTTTGAAAGAATTACACATACATGACCACGTGATAGAACCCCATCGGGTAGAAGTAGTGAACGATTCACTAACACATTGTCCTTTGGCCAACCAAATTGATGATTCTTATGGATTCCACCATCATCAAAGCCATCGATCCATGAATATGCATAATGTTTATTATGAACAAGTCAATGAAAAAGTTGATGCTAAATTACCTGAAGATCGGGAGTAGATATGGTTGAAAGTAGATGAAGCTAGACCTTTATCTAAAAATTGTGAAGAAGATCACTCGGTATTGTACGCAATGATTGGTTTGCATAATTTGAAGAGTTAAATTGGTTTGTCGGACAATAGAAAAATTGAAATTTATAAGTGGGATAAAGACGTTCTCTCAAACGAGAACACGTTATGAGATACGCATCCTACCATGAAAAATATCTTGAAGAGTTTGGATTTGAAGTAAAAATACATTCATGCAAGCAAGTATGATTACATATTGTACCGTAATGAACAATAATTGAAGTATGAATATCATATATTCAAGGAGCCAATATATTTGGTTTTTGAGATCGAAAACAACAAACCAGTAAAATTTTGTAAGTGCACGCATGTTCCATATAAGGTATGAAAGTATTCTCCCCTCAAGTCATGGTTAAAAATATTTCTCACTGTACCATGAATAGTAGTGGTTATGATAGGGAATGCTCGAGTTGAGGTGGGTGGATATCTCATGCGTCATTTGGTTGATTCACTCATATGGAAGCTTTTAAATGCATGACACCCTGAATTTGCAAAAGAACCACAAAATGTATGTCTTGCATTATCAATCAATGAGTTTAATCCTTTCGATAATTTAAGCACTAATCAGAGTTATTTGCCAATTCTCATGGTGTCTTTAAGTCTCCCTCCAACACTGTACATGAAAAAAGAGTTCACATTATTATCGTTGTTGATACCATGGACAAAGGTTTTTATCCATGATATTGATATTTTCTTAGACCCGTTAACTGAAGAACTTAAAGAGTTATGGGATGAAGGCATGTGGGCATGATGCTCAGAAGGATGAAGAGTTCACACTTAAATAAATGGTCATTCGGGCGTTCCACGACTTTCCTGCCTAAGGGACCTTATTCATGTAAAATATAAAAACTACGTGTGATAAAGATTCAAACAAATTCGCAAATTCCAACTACAAACTTATTGCATTAGAGTCAATTTTTAAACCAAGTTAATTCATCCCTTAAACAAATATATACATGTGTGCGTGTGTCAAACTAATATAAACATTAGTATGCTAACTCACAGATTTCACTTCGAAGGGCAAAACCTATTATTTCACTATAATTAAATCGCAATTTACAATTACAATGAAATCTGATAAGCACCCAAAACTGTACAATTTATACCCCAATAGATGTATTTTAGTTGCTAATTCTCGACAATATAGGTCTTATGCACTTAATTGTTCAATATGCAGGTTTAATTGCAGTTGCGGTGTCAAAAGCTATATTTCCAAGCAATTTGCAGTTAGATTGGAGTTAATTCGCTTATCCCGTAGCCCTAGCCTAGCCTATACTTACCCCAAAGCCCGTGTGTGTTTGTTTGTGCCTTTTTATTATTTTTTTAGATTTTTAGTTTGAGTCATTTTTATTTTTAGGATTTATTTTTTATTTATTTAGGATTTCTAGTTTTTAAGTTTTATTTTTATATTTTATTTTTATAATTTTATTATTTTGAGTTTTCTTAGTTTTTAATTTTATTAGGATTAGTTTTAGGAGTTTATTTTTAGTTTATTAGATTTTATATTTTTCTTAGGACTTTAGTTTAGATTTTAAGTTTTTATTTCTTTTGTTTTATTTTAGTTTTTATATAAGCTTAGGATTTTATATTTTTATTTTTATTGTTTTATTTTTAAGTTAGATTTTATTTTTTTTAGTTTTAGTTTTATTAATTTTAGTTGAGTCTTTTTATTATTTCAATTGGTGTCCAAATTAAACACACACATAAACACACACCCTTTACCCACCTACACTTAAACTAAACCCACTCATACCCAATACTTATTCTACACCCTAATACACCCTCGCCCTCACCCATCCTAAAATACACCCACACACACCAAATCAATCACCAATAACACTATTCACCTTCTTCTTCCTCACCACACTCACTCTCTCTCTTCCCTCCATAACTAAAAACAAACCCAACTCCATAACCCACTTTCCTCTCTATCCTAAACCCCTATAACCCACCTAATTTCCTTCCCTATACCCATCGCCGGAGACCAGCCCCCATACCCGTGAGCCACCTGCCGGTGACCCGCAACCCAAGCGGGTCTGTTCCGACCTTCCGGCGGCGCCACCCGCGACCCAAACGGCGCTGCCCTCCAGCGTCGAGATCCGCCAACGACTCGACCCTACCAACATCCGGCCAAACCCAAACCCATATCACTCATTACTCCTTTCCGATCCGACCCCATCTCCTACCCATTTGATCCATGTCCAAACCCATTTCCTCTAAACCCATTTCATTCTCCCTTTGCACGATTAAACCACCTGCCAACAAACAAAGCCAAAACCAAACTAAAACCCAAATGCCACATGTGTTAAATGAACCCACTTAACCCTTTTTCCCAATTTTAACCCCAACAACCTCTTTTACCCAATACCCAAAATTAGCCCTCACCATATCAGATTTTTATTCTCATTCACATGACACACTCAAACCACATGCACACTTATACCAATTACCCCTAGCTCCATGGCACCTACTATTAAAAGAGGATGAAGACCCATTTTTAGAGCATCTCAAAATTAGTTTTAAGCTTGGTGTGATAAAATTCTCTCCACCCCTCTATGTTGAGTATTTGTATTTTTAGCAAATTCCTCAATATAGAGGTGTGTAGTGAAAATTATCTCTAGGATAAATTTCACCCCACCCATCTATAATGAATCTTGGCATTTTTAGCCATTAATTCATTATAGATTGATGTAGTTGAATTTATCCCTTATGGGAGATAAATTCTAACCCATTCCTTTATGTTGAGATTTTGTATTTTTTAGCAATTATCTCAATATAAATTAATGATCTAGAATATATTTCTTTGGGTGAGTTCTAATGTACAATTTTATAATGTTAGGATTTGCATTTTTAGCAAATCTCTTTTATTATTTAATTGTCCATTATGAATTCATCCACTATCCTTTTTATTTTATTTTTATTTTATTTTTATTTTTAGTTTAGATTCAATAAATACATGAGTGATTATGATTGAGTGATTTTTTTGAGAGATTGTTGATGTAATTGAAGATTTCATGTCAATTCAAGGCTTAAATGGGTTTGATCTATTCCTCTCTTATTACTTTTAGTTTAATCTTCTTTTGATTTTATTTGTTTATCTTATATTTGTGGATGATGGTTATTGAGGGCTAATCTCCCATTTATGGGATGAAATTTTGAAGCCCTCGTGAGTCCAATTTTGTTAGTTTACTTATTAGGACAATTTTGTTTATATCACTTTTCTTAAATTAGCTTTTATTTCTTAATTAGTAGTTATAAAAATTAGTATATAGTTAGTTAATTAATATTCCCTTGAAAAATCCATAAAAAATAGAAAAAGTAAAAATAGAAAAATATAATAAAATGCAAATGAATCGATATATATGTCCTCTCCAATTTTGTATTTCACCCATAGATTTGGATTGACTCCCTTACTTACCCTCTACACTAGTTTTCTTATAATTTTGTAGGTTCAAGGGAATTTTTTATGGATAGAGAAGTTGTAACAACGACACAAAAATCTACATTAGAGGCAATTTTCTTATTTATCAAATGGCGTCGTTGCCGGGGAGATGGTAGTCGGGTTTTGATTAGAAGGACTTTTCAAGCAACAACAAAGATACACGCAAAAGTCATTTCTATCAAATGGCGCCATTGCCGTACATGTAGAAAAGTCATTTCTATCAAATGGCGTCGTTTCCATTCTTGGGATTGTGAAGCTCGGAGAGGATTCAATTTTGTAGTTCATTCATTTTTTGCATTTTTTTTATTTTTTTGTACCATTTTATATTTTTAGAAGGTTTGTATTTAGGATTATTTTATTCTTGGCTTGTATTGCGGTGCTTAGAGACACCATTTATTTTCCATTTAATTTTGTAATAATTGAAGACAAGCGTGATAGGGAAATCGGACAAGGTAGAGAGAGGGCGTCCAAAGGTGCGGATTTAGAAGCGTCTCTACCTTGGGTCGGTAGGACTCCCGGGGACGACTGAGATAGACGTAATATTCCCCCGATCGACTCAAATTTTTTGACACCCCACGGCCTAAAAACCGTGGGAGGTACATTTCAACACCCTCGCACCTCTCCTGTTAGCGATTCCAGTTTTGTGTGCTCTTATTTGATTTTATTCTGGCATTTATTTTCGAATGGTGTGATGAATTTTAATTGACTAAGACCTACACCCGGTCACTCACGAGAAGGGATTTCATCACCCGACTCACTCGCTTACCATTGTGTGCTAACCTAGCCATCACTAAATTTAAAATCCATTAACTAGGGAGCCCACTAGGAGAATATTTTGCAAAGGCGATCACAAAGAGATTTTCGTGATTTTTATCGTCCGCGGACTTAATTAAAATTTGACTACCCTCCCACTAAATTTAAAGATAAAAATTGGCTATGTGCTAGTTAGGATTTCTCCTTGACTTGAATGTGTGTCCAATTTCATTTTTTGTTGGTCAATTTTAGTTAGTTCGTCCAAATCAAGAGTCCATATTTTTTCCCCACCTTTTCTTCCAAAAAAAAAAAAAAAATCCAAAAATATTTTTCCCACTATTTTCTTCCAAAAAATCCAAAAATATGTTCTTCTTTTCATTCTCTAAAAATCCCAAAAATATTTCCTTTCTTTTTCAAATTATTCAAAAACCAAAAAAAAAAAAAAAACATCTTGAAAATAAAAAAATAAGGCTGTGATCGGTGTTTCTTCACCCTCACCTTTGCTAAATTATCCCACAAGACTGATGCTTCAGTCTTGTTTGGGGGTGATTCCCATCACCCAATTTTTCTGCCACCCCGCGCCATCATAGATCTTATCCTTAGGGTGAGAATGGTTCGGTCTGGCTGAAACATTAAACTTAGCGCTACCAGGAGGCAGCCCGCGTTACTTGTACTAGTCTCATCCTGTTTGGGGGTGGTGTTTCACATCACCCTATGCTTTATCATGCTTATAGACTTGTACACATTTTTTCTCTTATCTTTTATTCAGGTTTATTTTTGGCTTCACATGTCCACTTCATTAGCAGTTCATTCTGGTAATCTCTTTCCTATCTTATGGTCTCAATTTTAAAAATTATTTTACTTAACATCGAGGAAGATGTTCCTTTTTGTTTGGGGGTGGGGAATTTTATCAAAATCGTACCTCTTTTGAAAATTTTTGAGTTTTGAACCTGATTTTTTAAAATTTTGTGCAGTTTCTTTCATCTCACTCATTGATGTGAATTTTCAATCATCCATCTTTTAAAGTCTAGAAATCAAGATAGAGAATATTTTTTTCTAAATAGCTTATGTAATACATAACAAGGCAATTTGCACCATGAATTTCTAGACTCAACAAAATTTGCACACTTATCACGTCACTACGGTTTAGAGTTGAGGAGTACTACGATTCCCAAGAGAACCTTAAGGATCACTAGTGGAGACTTTAGCTTGTGAGATTTGTGCCTTTCACCCTTTTTGAGTGTTTTACGCAATCTCCGAGTCACAAGTTGATTCAACTTCTTTGGGTCCGCATTTAATTGTTGTATGATCTCATTTTTCTTCAATTTTTTGCTTGATCACTGAGAACGACATCTCTTTCAAGTTTTAAGAAACGCGTGTCTTGATAATTGTCCCGATCACCAAATGTTAATCCATACACACACCACTTTTCCATTTCACATGCATTTTTCACCACACCTTCACTCATACACCAACCAAATTCCATTTATCATACATTCATACATCTTCCATTTCCCATATCATCACCATATACAATACCGCACATTTCCATATCCACAGAGAATAGTGTTGAAAGTAAAAGGAGAAGATCCGTCATAGAGAGTGTTTGCATTTTTAGCGAATATCTCTCCCAAAGCCGATTCAGATGGAGAAAATTTTGATACAAGTTTATGTTGGGGTTATTTGTATTTTTAGCAGATTTATCTCATACATTGATGCGTATTTAAAATATATATATATATATATATATATATATATATATATATATATATATATATATATAGTAAAAAAAGGGAGATGATCTATCATAGAGAGTGTTTGCATTTTTAGCGGATATCTCTCCCAAAGCCGATTCAGATAGAGAAAAATTAAATACAAATCTATGTTGGGGTTATTTGTATTTTTAGCAGATTTATCTCATACATTGATGTGTATTTTGAAAAGAAGAAAAAGAGAAAGTTGCAGTCAAGAAATAAAGACATTTGTTCGTCTACGAGTGATACACTCTTCTCAAATATCCACCATCCGTCCATCATATCATCATTCCATCCTATCTCACTATCACCATCCATATTATCTCATATCATCATATCTTGTCCATCTCATTTCCCCTCGCCCATTATCATCCATATTCCCCTAGGTGTTCGGGCAAATGAAAGTCAATGTGGTGAATAACTCGACGTTCTCACTATAGTGATTAGCATTTCTTTCATGAGATCATTTTCTTTCTATATGTTCGTTCTTTCTTACGTGTGTGTGAGACGTTTGAACTTTCTTACCTTTACTCACCTCCTCACACACAAGAGCGATACACTAACCTTAATCTCGAGAGTTCATTTGAGAGAGATATATCCGTGAGATTTGAAGTTAAAGTGTTGATTCCGAAAGGGCGATCTAGGAATTACTCTTATGATACTCGACCCGTTTTGACTGATTCACACTACACACGTTGAGTTCTAGGAAGGATGTGCCTTGTGTATTTACTTAGCTAAACTTTTAACACAATTCTAGCTTGTATTTTTGAAAATATTTTCTCATGTGATGAATTGTGCGATTATTCTATGTCTAATAAGAGATTGACTGCCCTTCAATAAATTTTTACAAATAAAGAATTTTGTGGGTATATTCCCTGCAAACCCTCACGAGACACAACTCGTCCTGTAGGGAAACCTATAGGTTTAAAGGCTTGTTGCACATGCTAAGTGCAATCGCAAGTGCCCGCAAAAGTGGTACACTTTTGGTTACTTATCTTTCTCTGTCTCTCTATCTTATTGCTCGAGGACTAGCAACGCTCTGTTTGGGGGTGGTGTGATAAGCACCCAAAACTATATAATTTATACCCCGAATAGATGTATTTTAGCTGGTAATTCTCGACAATATAGGTCTTATGCGCCTAATTGTTCAATATGCAGGTTTAATTGCAGTTGCGGTGTCAAAAGCTATATTTTCAAGCAATTTGCAGTTAAATTGGAGTTAATTCCCTTATCCCGTAACCCTAGCGTAGCCTATACTTACCCCAAAGCCCGTGTGTTCTTGTTTGTGCCCTTTTATTATTTTTTTAGATTTTTAGTTTGAGTCATTTTTATTTTTAGGATTTATTTTTTATTTATTTAGGATTTCTAGTTTTTATTTTCTATATTTTATATTTTATTTTTATAATTTTATTATTCTGATTTTTCTTAGTTTTTAATTTTATTAGGATTAGTTTTAGGAGTTTATTTTTAGTTTATTAGATTTTATATTTTTTTTAGGACTTTAATTTAGATTTTAAGTTTTTATTTCTTTTGTTTTATTTTAGTTTTTATATAAGCTTAGGATTTTATATTTATATTTTTATTTTTATTGTTTAATTTTTAAGTTAGATTTTATTTTTTTATTTTTAGTTTTATTAATTTTAGTTGAGTCTTTTTATTATTTTAATTGGTGTCCAAATTAAACACACAAATAAACACACACCCTTTACCCACCTACACTTAAACTAAACCCACTCATACCCAATACTTATTCTACACCCTAATACACCCTCGCCCTCACCCATCCTAAACTACACCCACACACACCAAATCAATCACCAATAACACTATTCACCTTCTTCTTCCTCACCACACTCACTCTCTCTCTTCCCTCCATAACTAAAAACAAACCCAACTCCATAACCCACTTTCCTCTCTATCCTAAACCCCTATAACCCACCTAAGTTCATTCCCCATACCCGTCGCAGGAGACTAGCCCCCATACCCGTGAGCCACCTGCCGACCCAAGCGGGTCTGTTTCGACCTTCCGACGGCGCCACCCGTGACCCAAACGGCGCTGCCCTCCAGCCCCGAGATCCGCCAAAGACTCGACCCTACCAACATTCGGCCAAACCCAAACCCATATCACCCATTACTCCTTTCCGATCCGACCCCATCTCCTACCCATTTAATCCATGTCCAAACCCATTTCCTCTAAACCCATTTCATTCTCCCTTTGCACGAATAAACCACCTGCCAACAAACAAAGCCAAAACCAAACTAAAACCCAAATGCCACATGTGTTAAATGAACCCACTTAACCTTTTTTCCCAACTTTACCCCCAATAACCTCTTTTACCCAATACCCAAAATAACCCCTCACCATATCAGATTTTTATTCTCATTCACATGACAAACCCAAGCCATATGCACACTTATACCAATTACCCCTAGCTCCATGGCACCTACTATTAAAAGAGGATGAAGACCCATTTTTAGAGGATCTCAAAATTAGTTTTAAGCTTGGTATGATAAAATTCTCTCCACCCCTCTATGTTGAGTTTGCATTTTTAGAAAATACCTCAATATAGAGGTGTGTAGTGAAAATTATCTCTACGATAAATTCCACCCATCTATAATGAATCTTGGCATTTTTAGCCATTAATTCATTATAGATTGATGTAGTTGAATTTATATGGGAGATAAATTCTAACCCATTCCTTTATGTTGAGATTTTGTATTTTTAGCAATTATCTCAATATAAATTAATGATATAGAATATATTTCTTTGGGTAAGTTCTAATGTATAATTTTAGGATTTTAGGATTTGCATTTTTAGCAAATCTCTTTTATTTAATTGTCCATTATGAATTCATCCACTATCCTTTTTATTTTTATCTTTATTTCGTAATTTTTAGTTCAGAAATAAAAGAGAGCTTTTAGATAGGAATTTTAAAAAGGGAATTGTAGAGAGATAAACACCAATTGGTAAATAGTTTTTCCTTTTATTTTTTTAGATATTTGTTGAGAATTAATTATGAGTAATTGAATTGAATGGAAGATGATAGAGTTCAAACTGTCAATTTCAAGGAGACTTATTGAAGATTTGTTCTCTTTCTCTACTCTTTTATTATATATGCCTTTGATTATTAATTTGTCATATTTTATACCATGTTAGGCTAAAATCCCTTTCAAGGGGTGTGGTAAAACCCTTATTTGATGTTATTTTATTTTAATTAGTTTAATTACTTGAATTTTTCCTTTGAATGGTAATTTTGATCCCTCACCCTTAAATTTACGCCTCGAGAGAGGGTAAATAATTTTCGAGAGAAAATCGAAATTCTAGTTATAATACTCATTTTAGATTCGAACAAGAGATAGGGGTTTCTTAAGTGGGGTATTATTACTTTAATTTCAACTCTAAATTTATTTTATAAGATTGACATAAATTCTAATTAATCGATCCGAGCGGGTGATTAATTAAAAGGAGTGTAGATCTACTTTTCTAGAGTTGTGGGGTGTTAAACTTAATATTCTAAAAGGTTACTATTAAAATTAAATTTTCAACGAGCGTTGATTTGTAATTTTGATATTAATTTGGGAGAATTCAAATAATTAAATTAATTAATTAGAATAACTAAAATTTGTGGTATAATCCCATTCCTTGATTGTTCTCACGATTATTTACCTCACTTTATCTTTTATTTTAGTGTTAGACTTTGTTTTCATTTTAGTCACTTTCTAGTTAGTTATTTTCATCTCACACTTTAGTTTAGTTAGTTTAAATCATCACCTCACCCTATTGTTTTAATATTGAAAAAGCTAACAAAATTAGAAAAGTAAAAAAGCACAAAAAGAAAATAAAAAAAGTGAATTACAATTGAATTTGTCTCTAGCTTACTCCCTTGAAAGTGGATTGATACCCTAACTTACCTCTA
Source organism: Sambucus nigra (assembly GCA_949130495.1). Classification (NCBI taxonomy): domain Eukaryota; kingdom Viridiplantae; phylum Streptophyta; class Magnoliopsida; order Dipsacales; family Adoxaceae; genus Sambucus; species Sambucus nigra. Next base: position 229,746,242 of record OX422216.1, on the reverse strand, counting down.
CACTTGAGTTTATTATATTTGTAGGTAATTGAGGTTTTGACTAACTTGGCTTTCAACAACAACGACATACGCAAAAAATTCACGTTATCAAAATCTGCAATAAGTTTTCCTCAGTAAACCCACATAAACGTGCAATCTAGAGTCAGTAATGGATTCTATGCAGCGAACCCACGTGAACCGCAGTTTCATCCCCAGCAAAGATCCACATGCGGAGGACCTCAGTGACCTCAGTCTTCAGTGTGGAGACGCACTCCACAAAGGTTCAATAATAGCAAAGTATGTTCTTGGGTTCCAAAACAATTCACATAAACATTGGGTTCTTTTAAATTAAAAACAAAAAGGTTTAAGAACCAAAAAGTGAGAAGACATATGTTTCTGCAGTAGAAGTTTCGTCACAGTTTAAAATTACTAGTTTTCTTGTGAAAAACGAAGTTGTTTAACACGCTTAAATAGAAAAATTAAGGCAGCAGGCCGCTCGAACGAAATCAAATCTCACTTCCTAATTTAAAAATCTTTCAAATATAATCTCCTTTTAAGTGCGGAATAAATATGGTTCAATTAAAAAGGAATGATCTTTTCAAGATTTACAATTAAAATATTACAATTTTAATTCTTCCAAAATTAAAATTAAACTAAACCGGATTTTAATTTTCTCAAAATTAAATTTTCACTTTAAAAAAAACTTGTGAATATTTAACTTTTAGCCTAAAAGAGATTTAATCCAAGTCCTAAAAATTTGCCTAAGAATAAATATTCATTTTGCAATTTAGGCCAAACCAAATTTTATCCGATAAAACTAATGACTTGAATTAAATTAATATTTACAGAAATTAAGTTAGCACCAAATCAAATATTCCAATTTTATCTTTTACCTAAGCATGCATCTAATGTGATTTTGCAAAAGATAAAATAAACAAACCACTACGCCGCGATGTACGAGGAAAAATCCACAATGGGAAAAAAACTCGGACAACCCTAGCCATAAGTCCACTAACTACGGAATTTTACAAGTACAAGACAAATGACTTACTCAACTCGACTTGACTCCTTTCAATCCCCTGACGCGCCTTCTTGTACCAACCACTGCTTATTCAACAATCTCGCAATCCACCGGAACCTTAGAATCCACCAATGAAGCTTTAGGGAACAACCGTCAACCACACATGGTGCCTTTCACCATGTGAGAATGCCGGAGCAAAAACAAGTCTTCTTCTTTTAGGGATGTAGAAGTAAACCCAAACTTCTCTTATTTGAGGTGTATAGAAAAATCCGGTGCCAAACACTCTCCAAGCAAGATATGTATATATGAGATACTTGGAATAAACCAATATGGGTGTAAACAAAAGTGTTTAAGAATTTTCTGGAAAAACACACACTCAAAATTTGAACTTTTTCATGAAGTAATTTTTTTTTTCAAAAACACTCTCTTAGAGGTTGTAGAAGGTGAAAAAGTCATTTTGAAAAGGTTGGTTCCCGCACTTAAAAATTATGGAAAAGTTAGTGGGAACAAAAGAGCGGGATAGTGGAGAAAAACTGCCAAAATATTTTTCCGCCGAAAATCTCGTTCGAACGAGATTTTCGTTCGAACAAAGTCGCGTTCGAATGAACCTTCGAACGAAGTTCCAGTGGCCAAGTGGGAAAATTCATTGGCAAACTCATTCGAACGACATTCTCGTTCGAACTACATTCTCGTTTGAACGCCAAACTCATTCGAACGACAATATTGAACGAACTTGCAAAATGATTATTTTTAAAAATAAGCCCAAAAACGTTTTATACAAAGTTCTAAAGTAACCTTCTGAAAATAAAATTTATATTAAAATAAAACTACACCCAATAAAAAATGTTCCAAGCTCCTATATATATATAATGCATTCATACCTTAGGAGAGATTGGAACTAAGTTGATGACGTGAAATGAGTCACATCTAAATTGGCAATGATGATCTCTTGATAAGTAGGCTGCAACGTCTTCAACTTTAACATGTCATAGGCTTGATGGATGGTCAAGTACTCTATCCTATGACTCAAATATTTTTGTCCGGAATTGAACCAAAACTATATTAAGACTCAATCAAAAACGTGTGTCCTTACAAATCTCCCACTTTGGCTATTTCGGAACAAAAACCAAAGCAAAAAAAAATCCTAAAGGGCCGTCAAGCTCTACTAGACTCAAAAACATCCCACCCAAATTAAAAAATTACAAAGCTTGACTCAAAACCCAAGGATCAATATCTTTGCTGATGAAAGTTGCCCTTTAGAAGAATTCCTGCACACTTAAGAAAACTATCAAACACATAGGGAATAAGAATATTAAATAAATACTCCACCAAAATTAATTCTCCCCTTTATCAAATAAATGACCTAGTTAGAAACACGTCTCCCCCTAAGGTAAATCTCCTAAACTAAGATTGGATTATAATAGGATTACATACCATTTATCCCCCTATCATTCTCCCCCTTTTTATTTAAGAATAGACAAAGGATAAAAACTAATTTAAACTGGATGAAGCTTAGAGTGATAAGAGCATAAAAGCATATGGGCAACAAAATCATAACTAATCCAAACAAATAATAACGGATACCAATGAAGATGCAAAAAAAAATGATACCAATGTGATACATAAGATACTAAGCATGTGATATCAGTAACAATATGCAACAAGATAAATACCAATTATGAATTAGAATCATAGATGGACTAAAAAGCGAGGCAAAGAAAAAAATACCATATATATGTAGACGTAATGAATATCACTAATGCACACGCACATATATATAGGTATAGACACCACACATGACACAAAATACAATAAGCTTTTCACACTTGTATGGCAAAAATGTGTCAAATGGAAACGGAAGTGTAGGGGTGTAAACTAGTAACAATTAAATTTAGACCCAATCACTTAAAACATGTTCACATAGTTCTCATTTGATTACAAACTTTATCACATTTGAATATAACCTCATGTGACAATATAGATTGAACTCAATGAGCAAACATACACAATGCATACAAGGCTAGAATTTTGATGATTCTACAAACCATTAGAGTCATGACATTGAAAGTACAACTAGGATAAACGAACATTATGCAAACCGTTGATATACCATCCAATCTCCCTCAAAATATGCATATATAGTTTAATCTTTTGAATGAATAAATCAACTAAACAAAATAAGCCTTGGCAAATATTTTCTTTTTATGCCATTATTCTTTTAGGCCTTTGGACCACGTGTTTCTTTTAGGTCCAAGAAAACAGTGGCTTACTCACAAAGGATGATATTTCCTTTTGATGCCCACACACACACACACACACACATATATATATATATAATCTTTTATCTCTCAATTCTCCCGTGCAACGGATTTTAACATGCACTAGTCCTCCTAGGTCACATGGCACGTAGATGACTAGATTGGTAGGAGAACACCTCACAATGCTCAAATATACATGTGACGTTATAATTTCAAGTGAGCTCGTGCATGTGTGAATTGAGGCATATAAAAATAGAATCCATTATAGCAACACAAAATCTAACTACCCCGTGTAAGCATGGTAAAGAACATTTTAAGGATTGACAATCTTAACCAAAAGTTCTAGTCACATGGAACTGAAAAAGAAGGGATTCAAACACAAGTATATGCCACATAAAGTGTATCAAACTGAAATACACACAAAACAAAAATCTTTTTGAGTTTTTAGGAAGTTTTAAACCAAACAAACAAAAATATATACTCAAAAGACAAACAAAAAATCATTTGTATTTTTCATTAAGCCTAAATTAATAAAAGGTGAAACACAAATGATAAACAAAAATCTTTTTGTATTTTTCATTTAATGCAAACAAAAAATTATAATACAAAAGATAAATAAGTCATAATTTCTAGCATGGGATATATGATAAAGCAATGACTAGAAAAAGATTAGCAAGCATACAATTAGCATAATACTATAGCATGAAGTACAAAAGCTAAAGTATGCAAACAACTAACACATTCAACCTTTGGATTTAGCAAGGGAGGTATCGTGTGAAAGTAAATGAGAATCAAAAATCCTATTTTTTAAAGCTACCAAGTCGGATCTCCTAACCTAAATTAATGAAGAATGACGATCATGGGGTGTAGGAATCTTGGTTACCTCGGTTGCCTTACGTTGGGATTTTCTAGGACCTTGTTTAAGATCAAAGAAAAACTTCCTAAGATGACCTTTTCGACCACAATGAGAGCACATAAAGACTCGGTGAAAAGACTTACCTAAGGAATGATCTATAATATTGTTCCTAGAGGATTCTCCTAAAAAATTGGTTTTGGCTTTAAGAGTTGACTCATTACATGTATCGAAGCCTAAACCACACATGTCATTTTTAATTTGGATCGTTCCTAATATTTTATCTAATTTCTCCGAACGACACTCCAAATCAAATTTGACTTTACTAGAGTCTTTTAGTTTATTTTCTAAATCCACAATGTGAGACTCCATTAAAACATTGTGCTCTTCAAATCCGAGAAGCTTCTTTTTCAAGGATTCTATTAAACCTTTAATGTTATCTCTCTCTCCTTCTACATATTAAAGCTTCTCACTAAGAGCTCTCTCATGTGTCCTGAGGTCTTCCACTAAAACACTCTCATTAATGACCTCGACACGCTATTTCAAACTAGCTTCTAAATTCAAATTTGCTCTTTTTAATTTAATAGATTCTTCATATAATTCTTGAAACACAAATTTAAGTTCACTCTCTTCAACCTCAGTTTCACTTTCACTCTCTTTCTTTTCCACTCTCACTACCATCATCTTTTATAGCTTCACAAAAAAAGTGTAATTCCTCGTATTTTTATGGATTTTAAAGTTCGGGATTTATTAAATTTAAATTGAGATATTAATTTAATATTAATTAGAAAATTTATTTTAAATATTTACTAGCGTGATGAGAGTTAGTAATTATTGAGAATTTGTTGAATATTACTTAATGGGTAAAGTAATATGTATAATTTAATTTATTAAAATTGTCACGAATGAATAATATGACAATTATGGAAATTAAGTCGGGACGCGCCTGTGTCGTGTCGGGACTAAATTATTATTATAATAAGTGAATAAATTATAAGTCGCTCGTATGGTCATTTCGAGTGTGCCAAAGTGTCCGGAAGGTTCGAAATAATCATAAAAGTGTACCCGGGGGTTTTGGGTCTCGGGACATTTTTAGGCCTAATTGGCATCCCGGGAGGATATTATAGTCATTTTGTATTTTTGAGTAATTAAACCCACGAATTTTCCAAAGTTATATTAGCAATTAGAGGTTAGCTTTTAGGGTTAAGAATCACATAAGCATAAGAACAACCATTAGAGAAGAAGGTAAGAAGTTTTCCAAGAAATCCAAGGCCAAGAACCCATTCGATTGCACCACCACTGCCGCCAAAACATAGATCGTAACACGAGGAACGCACCCATATCTTCATCATCATCAAATCAGACATTAGAATCCCAGGCAAGTATCTATCTTTATTTTCTTTTAGTTAATGTTTCACCCATGTTAGAATAGGATTGTTAAACACATGTTTCATGGAAGAACTTAATGATTTAAAGAATTTAAATCACATGTTTTAGAGGAAATAGATATATTCTGGAAATCTCAATCATATGTAGAGGATTACTCACAAAATTGTATTGGTTTAGAATAAAGAAATCTGGAAAAGAATTAGATGAATGGAAGTTTTATGAAAAATTAGGGTTCTTGATAATTATGATAATTTACCGCATTATTCAATACCTTTGATGAATTTGTACATGTTTCATAGGAAATCATGTATATAGGTATATATAACCAGTAGTAATTTTATTTGGGAGTTTGGGGATCGTCAATGGAGTTTTGGTTGAGGTTGGAGAAGAAAACTCGTAGTTAACAATAGCAGAATATGAAATACCTGCTTGATCGATTGATCAACCCAAGAGTATCAATCGATCGACCCCTTTCCTCAATCGATCGATTCCTCCTGGAAAAATGCATATTTTTCCCCTTTTTGTTTAATTCGTATAAAATACGTAGGAACCCTTGAATATCATTTAAATAGTATAATGGGTCATGAAGAGGACCAGTATGGTCTAAGTAGACTCCGTTGAGTAAAATTTAGTATGGTATAAAATTTTGGGTTAACAGGGGGTTTAGTCACACGTTGGAAATTGTGCGTACATTCACTAAAGGATTTAGAGACTCGTGAAAGACTTAGACCAGAAGGTTAGAGAGGGTGTACCTACTAAAATTATAGTTTAGTAAGAAGGAGTACTTCTAGAAATGAGAAGTAAGTATGAAATAATTATAAGTGAGAATAAAATAGATGAATCCTTTATGCGAGATAATTGAGTAAAATTGTGCTAAGAATGGATAATAATAATTATGGATCGTGGGCGAACCTAATTTGGAAAATGTGATTATCTATATATATGACCGTGTGACTGTATACATATGTTAAGTATTATATTTGTGAATAATCATACCCGCGCTACTTGCTATCACAGAGTTTGCCCCTTCGAGACAGTCTTATCTCGATGGGACCTTTATGGGGGATATTGACTTGTACCCTAGAAGATTGGATCCCTTGGTACAAGCTAACTAAGAATGATAACAGACGGTCCTAAGAGATGTGAGGGGTATGTACTGATCTCTTAGTGACTTGGAACTATGCTTCGCCTCTATTTTGTGTGTATTGTGTTAATACAGTTCGAGAGTGATTCTGAACTAGTATTTCCCTTAGTACGAGTGATACGAGGACTTGATAGCAGTATATGCCAGCACCATAGATTTTATATGGGGTGCCGATAGTATATATATTATATGAGTAACTAACATATATACTTATATATGGAAACTTTCTACTGTGCGTATAAGTAGCTAAGTAATGAATAAATGCTCCAACTTTATAATAAGTGTTCGGGAACTTTGTAACGGTACTGAGTTGTTCTAAGTAACATAAGAAATCTTGAAGGGATTGATTTTGTTTAAACTAAATATCATAACCTTTTTACTTATCGGGATAACACTTTATGGAAATATAAGTTAGATAGGCTTATGAGTTTAGTAGTACGGTAGGCGTGCACACTAGACGAGAGGTGAGAATTATCAAGGGAGTGTTGCATACTAACATGGTTGTCACATTAGATGGTATTTAATTAGGCAGGGTGTTACAAGTGGTATCAGAGCATCAGGTTATAGTGTCCTTTAGGATCTATTCGTCTTATTTCGCCTTCAGCTTAGCGTCTTTGATGTAGAGCCCTATTTTTAGGACTGTTTTATTCTTGTGTTTACGCTTACATCTTCAGCTATTTGAGATTTGATAATAACTGTAGACTAATAAACTTCCTTCTCATTTAAGATGCCTTCGAGATGCGCACACCGAGATAAGAATTCCCATCCCGAGACGCCAGCAGCTCCAGCTCAAGGAATGATGAATGCAACTAAAGTAGCCACCATTGTTGCTCAGGCGGTGAATGTCGCACTAGCGGTGGTACAGCAGGCTCCACCCTAGGTTCAGGCAGTAGCGCCAGTACCAGCACAGCTTCCCACTTCATGCGAGCGAGTCAGGAATGCCTTTCAGAAGGCGCATCCCCTGGAATTCTCAGGTAGTTCGGACATTATGATCGCCAGCCAATGAAAGAAGGATATCCAGAGGCATATGGGAATGTATGAGTGCACCGACGTGCAGAGACAGTTAATGTCTTCCTTTAAGCTAGTGGGGGCCGCCTTGTAGTGGTGGGAGTCCACCACCACCTTGGAGGAGAGGGACAGCATACCGATTCAGTCATTTTGGGCAAGGTTTGACCGCAAGTATTTCCCATCCGTCGTGCAGACTGAGATGAGGCAGAGGTTACTGAACCTCAAGCAGGAGAGTATGACCGTTGCTCAATACGAGGAGGAATTCACCAGACTTCTCATAATAGTTCCGAATCAGGCACCCACTAAGGAGAAGAAAATACGGTTGTTTTTAAATGGATTTGCCTCGAGGATTCGTCAGCACCTCATAGGCAATCTATCGTTGGGTACTTACACTGATGTACTTAACACTGCTTTGTTGCACTGTCAGGATCATCGCTTCCATCAGTAGGGGAGTAAACGAGTAGAGGAGTCCAGCCAGCAGGGCAGGACAGGGGGCAATAGTAGTACTGGTGGGGCACCAGCAGCCCAAGGGCAGACCAAAAATAGTGAGCAAAGTTCCCATCAGGGGGACCCTGCCAAGTGATTTCGATCAGGTGATTCCAGGCAGGTATTTGGGAGATTTAAACAGGGCCTGTCCAGTTAGCATGGCCAACAGGGCTAATACTATTAGCATTAGGGTCAAGAGTAGGGCCATCAGAGTCAACATCATTTTTAGCAGGGCCAGTGGCGGGGTGGTAATGGCCAATAGGGTCGTGGTTAGTAGGGGCAAAGGGAAGGTAACTTCAGGGGAAGATGTTTTAAAATATGGAAATAATGGCCATAAGCGTCAGGATTTCTCAAGGGGGATAGGGCCCCACAGCAGCAGGGTGCCCGTAATGAGCCCCAGAGGCCACTCTTTCTAGTTGCCCTCCCAGCGCCAGCTCAGATACAAGCTCTACCAGCCATGCCAGCAGCCCTGGTTTAGGGGCAATTACAGTATGGATGTGTTTATAACGCCCACCAGGCAGCAGCACCTCAGGCACCACCCGCAATTGAGGGTACGTTTCCTATACATGGAACTATGGGTCAAGTTTTATTTGATACTGAGGCATCGCTCTATTTTATATCTACTCATTTTACACGGGCCTTATGGTTATTAGACATGACAGAGAGTACAGTGACATGCATAGACTCACCATTGGGGAATGGGTCTTTGATTTTCTTTATATGTCGGGGTGTAGGTATAGAGATTGGTATCTTGATTTTACCTGCAGACATGCTAGTTTTAGATATGCATGAGCACGATGTCATTATTGGGATGGATTTGCTCGCCGCGTACAGAGCCATGATAGATTATTTTGGTAGGAGTATTATCTTTACCATTTCGGGGCAGGAGATGTTTTCGGTGCCGATGCCTCACCCAGAGGGAGGATCTTCCACCCATTTGTATTACATAGAGGAGGATACCTCTAAGGAGATTGTGATTCCCCTGGATTCGATTCCAATCGTTCGTGAGTTTTCGGATGTATTTCAGGAGATATCGGGCTTACCCCCCAGTCGAGAGATAGATTTCGTCATAAACTTAATTCCGGGAACTCAGTCGATTACACGTGCACCATACCGTATGGATCCAATAGAGATGAGGGAGTTACGAGATCAGATAGAGCAGCTATTAGGCCAGGGCTTCATTCATAGGAGCACCTTGCCTTGGGGCGCTCCGGTGTTATTTGTTAAGAATAGAGATCGTTCACTGAGGTTATGCGTGGATTATCGAGAGCTAAACAAGGTCATGATACAGAATAAATATCCATTGCCTCGAATCGATGACCTGTTCGACCAGTTGAGAGGAGAAACCCTTTTTTCAAAGATAGATTTAAGGTTGGGATATCATTAGCTACGGATTAGGGAGCAGGATGTGTCGAAGACTGCTTTCTTGACGAGATATGGATCCTATGAGTTCAGGGTCATGTCATTTGGGCTGACAAATGCTCCAGTAGTATTCATGGATTTGATGAACTGGGTGTTGAGAGAGTTCTTGGATCAGTTTGTCATCATCTTTATAGATGACATCCTGATTTACTCACAGACTGATGAGGAGCATGCCGAGCACTTGAGAAAGGTTCTTCAGACTCTACAAGAGCATCAATTGTATGCTAAGTATGAGAAGTGCGAATTTTGGTTATGGTAGGTACAGTTTTGGGGGCAGGTTGTGTCAGAATTATGGATATCGGTTGACTCGAGCAAGGTGTCGACAGTGAGGGAGTGGGGACAGCCCACGACACCGACAAAAGTGCATAGTTTCTTGGGGTTAGCTGGCTACTACTGCAGGTTCATCCGAGGATTTTCGAAGATAGCGGGTCCGTTGATGAATCTGACTCACAAGGGAGTACCGTATGTTTAGGATGATGCTTGTCAATTGGCTTTTGATGAGCTAAAAGATAAGTTGACTTCAGCGCCATTTCTCGTTGCCCAAGCCGGGTGTGGAGTACCTGGTGTACACTGACCCCTCCTTATAGGAACTTGGGGGAGTACTTCAGCACGAGAAGCAGGCAATAGCTTTTGCCTCCCGTAAGCTTAAGCCTCATGAAAGGAATTACCCCGCCCACGACCTGGAGCTAGCAGCGGTTGTAGTTGCATTACGGATTTTGAGACATTACTTATTGGGGAAAAAGTTCCTCTTATTCACAGACCACAAGTCACTATACTTTTTCACCCAGCGAGAGTTGAACATGCGTTAGTGAAGGTGGCTGGAGTTTGTGAAAGACAATCAGTTCGAGATACAGTACCATCCGAGGAAGGCTAACGTGGTTACTGATGCGTTAAGCCGTAGACCGATAGGTGACGTAGCGAAAGTGTGGAGAGCAAAGTGGAAAGAGTTGGGACACCAGGACGTGGTAGCCCCTTCCTTTATATCTGTTATGTCAGTCACACCTGACATTGTTACGAGGGTGATACAGGCACAAGCAGCAGATACATTTTGCTAGGAGCAGATTGTACAGCTCTTAGTTGAGGGTCTCAGTCCTACTCAGTGAGCTTTGATGGGGGTTTGAGGTTTAATGGGAGATTGGTGGTCCCAGATGGAGAAGATTTACATCATGCAATGATGACACAGCCATATGGGTATAGATTTATAGTACATCCCGGAGGAGATAAGATGTACCACGATATGAGGCGACAGTACTGGTGGAGTGGGATGAAGAAGGACATTGCAGAGTTCGTGTCCAAATGTTCTACCTGCCAGATGGTAAAGGTGGACCACCGAAGACCTCCAAGGTTACTTCAGCCGTTGGAGATACCTACGTGGAAGTGGGAGAGTATTTCCATGGACTTTATTACTAGGTTGACTACATCACATCGTGGACATGATTCCATATAGATTATAGTGGATCGGTTGACCAAGGTAACTCATTTTCTGCCAATAATGACAGACTACACCACGGGCCAGTATGCGCAGTTATTCATTGTCGAGATATTTAGGCTACATGGGGTTCCCCTGGATATTGTATCTGATAGAGACAAGATTTTCGTGTCGCACTTATGGAAGAGCTTTCAGGAGGCCATGGGTACAAAGTTGAGATTGAGTTTAGCTTACCACCCACAAACAGATGGATAAACAGAGCGTACCAATCAGATGCTGGAAGATATGCTACGCATGTGTGGCCTTGATTTTGAAGGAGGTTGGGAGCCACACCTTCCACTGGTGGAGTTATCTTATAATAACTCCTATCAGTCCACGATCGACATGGCCCCATTTGAGGCATTGTATGGCAGGCCTTGTCGTTCTCCCGCTTGTTAGCTAGAGGTGGGGGACAACAAGTTACTCGGGCCAGCGGTGATTAAGGAGACTTCATCTAGGATTGATCTTATCAGGATTCACATTCGGGTAGACTAGGATCGAAAGAAGAGCTACGCCGATGCGAAGCCATCCTTTCGAGAGTTTAACGTGGGGGACCAAGTATTACTGCGCATATCTCCTATGAAAGGAGTAATGAGGTTTGGGAAGAAATGGAAGTTGACTCCAAGGTATGTGGACCCATTTCCCATTATTAAGAGGATTGGGACGGTGGCATACAGATTGGGGTTGCCAGATCACTTGCACCATATTCACGATGTATTCCACATCTCGTCATTGAAACGATATCTTCGGGATGATATGGCCCATACTCACATCGCGATAGAGGAGGTTGACTTACAGCCCGAGAGTTCTTATGAGGAGATACTAGTGGCTATCCTAGACCATAGCGAGGGGAAATTCAGGTCGAATGTAGTTCCACTTGTATGGGTTCAGTAGGAGCATCATAATGTGGAGGAGTCCACTTGGGAGCGTGAGGCAGATATGCGGAAAAAATATTCAGATCTATTTTTACCAGGTATGCCTTATTTTCCGAATTTCGGGACGAAATTCCGTTATTTTGGGGGAAGTATGTAATAACCCATATTTGTATGGCTTTTAAATTTGGGGATTTATTAAATTTAAATTGAGATATTAATTTAATATTAATCGAAAAATTTATTTTAAATATTTACTAGCGTGATGAGAGTTAGTAATTATTGAGAATTTGTTGAATATTACTTAATGGGTAAATTAATATGTATAATTGAATTTATTAAAACTGTCACGAATGAATAATATGACAATTATGGAAATTAAGTCGGGACGCACATGTGTCGTGTCGGGACTAAATTATTATTATAATAAGTGAATAAATTATAAGTCGCTCGTATCGTCATTTTGAGTGCGCCAAAGTGTCTGAAAGGATCGAGATAATCAGAAAAATGTACCTGGGGGTTTAGTTTGGGTCTCGAGGCATTTTTAGGCCTAATTGGCATCCCAGGAGGGTATTATAGTCATTTTGTATTTTTGGGTAATTAAACCCACGAATTTTCCTAAGTTATATCAGTAATTAGAGGTTAGCATTTAGGGTTAACAATCACAAAAACATAAGAACGGACATTAGAGAAGAAGGTAGGAAGATTTCCAAGAAATCCAAGGCCAAGAACCCATTCAATTGCACCACCACCACAATCAAAACATAGATCGTAAGATGAGGAACGCACCCAAATCCTCATTATCATCATATCAGACATTGGAATCCCAGGCAAGTATCTATCTTGCTTTTCTTTTCGTTAATGTTTCACCCATGTTAGAATAGGATTGTTAAACACATGTTCCATGGAAGAATTTAATGATTTAGAGAATTTAAATCACATGTTTTAGAGGAAATAGATATATTCTGGAAATCTCAATCATATGTAGAGGATTGCCCACGAAATTGTATTGGTTTAGAAGAAAGAAATCAAGAAAAGAATTAGAAGAATGGAAGTTATATGAAAAATTAGGGTTCTTGATAATTATAATAATTGACCCCATTAATTCAATACCTTTGATGAATTAGTACACGTTTCACGTAGGAAATCATGTATATAGGTATATGTAACCATTAGTAATTTTGTTTGGGAGTTTATAGATCGTTAATGGAGTTTTGGTTGAGGTTGGAGAAGAAAACCCGTAATTAACAATGGCAGAATTCGGAATACCTGCTTGATCGATCGAGCTACCCAAGAGTATCGATCGATCGACCCCTTTCCTCGATCGATCGACCCCTCCTTGAAAACTGCATATTTTTCCCCTTTTTGTTTAATCCGTATAAAATACGTAGGAACCCTTGAATATCATTTAAATAGTATAATGGGTCATGAATAGGACCAGTAGGGTCTAAGTAGACTCCGTTGAGTGAAATTTAATATGGGATGAAATTTTTTGCTTAGTCACCCGTTGAAAATTATGCGTACGTTCACTAAAGGATTTAGAGACTTGTGAAGGACGTAGACAAAAAGGTTAGATAGGGTGTACCTACTGAAATTATATTTTAGTAAGAAGGAATACTTCGAGAGATGAGAAGTAAGTATGAAATAATTATAAGTGTGAATAAAAGAGATGAATCCTTTATGCGAGATAATTGAGTGAAATTGTTCTAGGAACGGATAATAATAATTATGGGTCGCGGGCAAACCTAATTTGGAAAATGTGATTATATATATATATGACCATGTGACTGTGTACATATATTAAGTATTATATTTGTGAATAATCATACCCGTGCTACTTGCTATCACGGAGTTTGCCGCATCGGGACCGTCTTATCTCGATGGGACCTTTATGGGGGATATTGTCTTATTCCCTAGAACATAGGAATCCTTGGTACAAGCTATCTGAGAATGATAGTCAAATGGTCCTAAGATACGTGAGGGGTATGTGCTGACCTCTTAGTGACTTGGAACTAAGCATCGCCTCCATTTTTGTGTGTATTGTGTTAATACAGTTCGAGAGTGATTCTGAACTAGTATTTCCCTTAATACGAGTGATACGAGGACTTGATAGCAGAGTATGCCAGCACCATAGATTTTATATGGGGTGCCGATAGTATATATATTATATGAGTAACTAATATATATATACTTATATATGGAAACTTTCTACTGTGCGTATAAGTAGTTAAGTAATGAATAAATGCTCCAACTTTATAATAAGTGTTCGGGAACTTTGTAACGGTACTAAATTGTTTAAAGTAACGTAAGAAATCTTGAAGGGGTTGATTTTGTTTAAACTAAATATCATAACCTTTTTACTTATCGGGATAACACTTTATGGAAAAATAAGTTAGATAGGCTTATGAGTTTAGTAGTACGGTAGGCGTGCACACTAGATGAGAGGTGAGAATTCTCAAGAGAGTGCCGCATACTAACATGGTTATCACATTAGCCGGTATTTAATTAGGCGGGGTGTCACACAAAGGCCTTGAAAGTGTCATGTATTTGTATATCTTCATGGGAAGATTCACTATCGTTGATCACATGACTAGCCATGAAAGCCGCAAAATTGGGCTTAGTGGGGGAATCGGGTCCCTCTTCCTTATCACTATCACTAAGGGTTGCATTATTGGAAATTGGTTGTTTACCCTCTCTCCTTAGTTTAGTGGGGAACTCTCTCTCCCTATGGCCATTACCCTCACAACCTTAACACCTATTAGACTTGTCCCTATTAAGATCCTCTTTTTGAACTTTAGGGATATTATCGGTTTTGTCATGCTTAGAGTTTTCGAATTTCTTAAAATCATTTATATATTTGTTAAACTTGAGAAATTTTTGAAATTTCTTAGCAAACATAGCCATCTCCTTCGAGTCACAATCACTCTCATCAACCACAACTTGTTTTTCCTCCTTTTGAGCTTTTAAAGCAATGCCCTTATCGATGTTCTTTTCATTTTTGGAGGGGAACATATCTAGTTCATAAGTTTGTAAATCACCTACTAGTTCCTCAAGTTTGGTAGAGTTAAAGGTGGGTAAAGAATTTAAAATGGTCACTTTTGGAATAAATCTCTCGGGTAGGGACCTTAAAATTTTCTTAACTACTCGGTCGTCGAGTATTTTCTCTCCCAAATTAAAAGATGAATTAACTATATCAGAAAGTCTAGCATAAAAATCATCAAACGTTTCCTTTTCATTCATTTTGATGGTTTCAAATTGAGTGGTGAAGTTTTGGCATTTAGAAGATTTTACAACACTAGTTCCCTCGTGAGTGAGGTGTCAAATATCCCAAGCTTCTTTAGCGGTTTCACATGTCATAATGCGTCAGAATTTATCTGGTGTGACCGCGCTAAACAAGGCATTTAAATCTCGGGAATTAAAATTTGCAAGTTTAAATTCATTCTCACCCCATCTATCTGTGGGTTTGGGAACACGTTCATTTTCAACTAAATATGTAGGTGGGGACCCCCCGTTAACGATTGACAACCAAACCCTCTCATCTAGAGACCTAAGTGACAATTTCATATGCGCTTTCCAATATGCGTAGTTGGAACCATCGAAAACAGGAAATTTTGAAAATGGAGAAAATTCCACTTTTAGTCAAAATAATTGAAAGGACCTTAACGCAATAAATTAGCGCTCCGGCTCTGATACCACTGGTAGAACGATAGGACCCCAATTTAAAAATCTTCCAAATATAATCTCCTTTTAAGTGCGAAATAAAGATGGTTCAATTAAAAAGGAATAATCTTTTCAAGATTTACAATTAAAATATTACAATTTTAATTCTTCCAAAATTAAAATTAAACTAAACAATATTTTAATTTTCTCAAAATTAAAATCGCACTTTAAAACAAACTTGTGAATATTTAACTTTTAGCCCAAAAGAGATTCAATCCAAGTCCTAAAAATTTGCCTAACAATAAATATTCATTTTCCAATTTAGGCCAAACCAAATTTTATCCAATAAAATTAATGACTTGAATTAAATTAATAGTTACCCAAATTAAGTTAGCAAAAAATCAAATATTCCAATTTTATCTTTTACCTAAGCATGCATCTAATGTGATTTTGCAAAAGATAAAATAAACAAACCACTACGCCGCGATGTACGAGGAAAAATCCACAACGGGAAAAAACCTCGGACGGCCCTAGCCTTAAGTCCACTAAGTACGAAATTTTACAAGTACAAGACAAATGACTTACTCAACTTGACTCGACTCCTTTCAAGCCCCTAACGCGTCTTCTTGTACCAATCTCTACTTAGTCGACAATCCCAGAATCCACCGGAATCTTGGAATCCACCAATGAAGCTTTAGGGAACAACCGTCAACCACACATGGTGCCTTTCACCATGTGAGAACGCCGCAACAAAAACAAGTCTTATTCTTTTAGGGATGTAGAAGTAAACCCAAACTTCTGTTATTTGAGGTGTAGAGAAAAATCCTATGCTAAACACTCTCCAAGCAAGATATGTATATATGTGATACTTGGAATAAACCAATATGGGTGTAAACAAAAGTGTTTAAGAATTTTCTTGAAAAACACACACTCAAAACTTGAAATTTTTCATGAAGTAATTTTTTTTTTCAAAAACACTCTCTTAAAGGCTATAGAAGGTGAAAAAAATATTTTGAAAAGGTTCGTTCCTGCACTTAAAAATTCTAGACAAGTTAGTGGGAACAAAAGAGTGGGATAGTGGAGAAAAACTGCCAAAATATTTTCCCATCGAAAATCTCGTTCTAACGAGATTTTCGTTCGAACGAATTCTCATTCGAACGATACTTCTAACGAAGTTACAGTGGCCAAGTGAGAAAAGTCGTTGGCAAACTCGTTTGAACGACATTCTTTTTCGAACGACAATATAGAACGAACTGCCAGAATGGTTATTTTAAAAAATAAGCCCGAAAACTTTTTATACAAAGTTCTAAAGTAACCTTCTGAAAATAAAATTTCTATTAAAATAAAATTACACCCAATAAAAAATGTTCCAAACTCCTATATATATGTATATGTAATGCATTCATACCTTAGGAGAGATTGGAACTAAGTTGATGACGTGAAACGAGGCACATATAAACCGGCAATGATGATCTCTTGATAAGTAGGCCTCAACGTCTTCAACTTTAACATGTCATAGGCTTGATGGATGGTCAAGTACTCTATCCTATGACTCAAATGTTTTTGTTCGGAATTGAAACAACACTACATTAAGACTCAATCAAAAACTTGTGTCCTTACATGAACGATGACACGCATCGCTCGAACGATCTTTGCGTGAGATGGCATGTCGTTTAAACGACACGAGCTATCGCTCGAACGAGTTTTTAAAAAAATATTTTTTTTTCTTTTTTCCCAAAAAATGCAGCGCTTTAAAACTTCGAAAAATAATTTTGATAGAAAACTTAAAAAACCCCGCTCCAATACATAGAAATTTTTTGATGAAAAATATCCCAATATTCTAAGTGAAATGCTAAGAAATAAAAACACAACCTTTACCAAATTCATCTTAAGAAACTTGATATTCGGATCCGTCTTATTGCATATGTGATCTTGAACATTCTTCTACGGTTGTAGCGGTATACGACATACTAAATGATAACGGACATTTATAAAATCATGTCCTTACAAATCTCACCCTATGTTTATGCCGGTACAAAATAAAAACATCTGAATTATTAAAACATAAAATGCCTATACAAATCTAATAGTCTCATGAACCCAAAAATGAAAAGGTACTAAACATGTAGGTCTCAAAACTTTTCTTCAAAGTCTTCAACATTAAATCTTCAAGCTTTTCTCATCAGGGTGTGTAACATATGATCTTCTATTGTTGTACCTACACACATGAGACAAAGAAAATACCTCATGACGCATCGAGTTTGAAATGATATAAAAAAATCAATCAACATAATCAAATCTCCCCCATAATGCGAAGATTACCATAATTCGTTATCCCCCTTTTTATTTGACCAAAATATACATGGAAACAAATAAACAAATCATGCATGGAGTTGTCACGACAAAAAAGGCAAACATATTTCACAAACTATTTTTCATTTTCCAATTTTTTCATACAAATTGCAAAAATCACACCATGAATTTACACTAAGACAACCAAATCATGGGAATGGAATGAATGGGAGTGAACATATTCAATAAGAAAATCAACACAATCAAACATAACATATGTGCACGATGCATACGTGTATTCCTATCGAATGAATCTCAAAATCGTCGTTAGGTGTTTAAAAAAATGTTGAATTTAAATGACATCGACTCAATCCATCAATACATCAAATTCAGAGTGATTCCCACGCCAATAACGTCTAAAAATATGAATGTTTTTCAAGACTCTCGGGAAGTGCAAACCTGTTTTTCATTTCTTTCCATCCAAACTCCCTCATAAATAATACTAATTTGACAACGTGAGTAGTTAGAATGTATCAGACAAACAAAAAATCAGGATCACGAGATAAATTAGCATAACCTGCTCTGATACCAATTGGTAAAATATAAAAACTACGTGAGATAAAGATTCGAACAAATTTGCAAATTCCAACTACAAACTTATTTAATTATAGTCAATTTTTAAACCAAGTTAATTCAGCCCTTAAACAAATATCTACATTTGTGCGTGTGTCAAACCAACATAAACACAATTATGTGAACTCACAAATTTCAGAAAAAAAACCCCGAAGGGCAAAACCTTTTATTTAACTATAATTAAATCACAATTTACAATTACAATGAAATCGACAATAATTTTACCTCAGCAAACCAACATAGACGCGCGGTCTAGAGTCAGCAATGGATTTCACGCAGTGAACCCACATGAACTGCAGTTCAATCCTCTGCAAAGATCCACACGCAGCGAACCTCAGTGACCTTAGTCTTCCGATGTTGAGACGCACTCCATAAATGTTGAACAATAGTAAAGTATGTTCTTGGGTTCTAAAATAATTAACATAAACATTGGGATCTTGTGAATTGAAAATAAAAAGGTTTAAGAACCGAAAAGTGACAAGGCATATGTTTCTGCAGTAGCAGTTTCGTCACAGTTTAAAATTGCAGGTCTTCTTGTAAAAAACGGAGTGGTTTAACATGCTTAAATAGAAAAATTAAGGCGGTAGGTCGCTGGAACAAAATCAAATCTCGCTTGAACGAAGACAAGCATCGCTCAAACGAGCTTCGCGCGAGATGGCATGTCGTTTGAATGACAGGTGTTGTCGCTCTAACGAGCCTTTAAAAAAATATTTTTCTTTTTCTTTTTCCAAAATATGCAACGCCTTAAAACATCGAAAAATAATTCTGATAAAAACTTAAAAAATTCTGTTCCAACACTTAGAAACTTTTTTATGAAAAATATCATAATATTCTAAGTTAAATGCTAAGGAATAAAAATACAACCTTTACCAAATTCATCTCGCGAAGGCTTGACTGTTGAAGAAACTTAATATTCAGATCCCTCTTGTTGTATATGTGATCTTGAATATTCTTCGACGGTTGTAGCGGTATACGACATACTAATTGATAACGAACATTTATAAAATCATGCCATTACAATTCAGTTGCAATGTCCATGGTTATTATAGATGTCTCATCCGCGAGTAGGAAATTAAATCCACTTGGCTAAATCATAATGAAAAGATGAGTTAAGATGATCATCTTAGATTTCTGCCAAACAGTCACCCTATTAAAAAAGTAAGGTCTAACTTTTTACCTGTCGGTCAAAAGAGTAGGGAAGAACCTTCCCAACTTTCAGGTTATCAAATCAAGGATAAGGAGAAGGCTGCGACTTCGAAAAATAATTTTGTAGAAAAACACCCTCAATTTGAAGGCTAGAATCGTAAATCTAAGGCGGATCCACAAGATTTTTGTAAAATATAGGCATGTTCCACATAGTAAATCTTAATTGACTTGCCATATTGGAAATATCACCGCG
Source organism: Sambucus nigra (assembly GCA_949130495.1). Taxonomy (NCBI): domain Eukaryota; kingdom Viridiplantae; phylum Streptophyta; class Magnoliopsida; order Dipsacales; family Adoxaceae; genus Sambucus; species Sambucus nigra. The sequence goes on along the minus strand of OX422216.1, from coordinate 229,726,358 downwards.
TAAGGTATGTAATTAATTTGACGCACACGGAGAAGAATTTGGCGGAACATTTCGTAGGAACATGTCTAGGTGGATCTCATTCGAAAGATGGAGAGATGGAGCGTCATGATCTAAAAGATATAAAAATAAATAAACTATGGTTTAAAATTATTTTTATAACTGGAAAAATTTAATTCCCACGGGTGCTTTCATTTTGATTAATAGTGAGAAAAAATCCTCCTAGACAAGTTGTTCAAAATGAATACTCTGACTAGAAGTTCGGGTAATTGGCTCAGGGTTGTAAACTACCAAATAAATTACCTGAACAGTGCAGGTCTCACGACTAGCATGCTATCATCCAATTTAATCTCTCTATTATTTAGGCATTTCTTTTTTTAGCATAGATATCTTATTAGGTAAATTATGTAGATGGGTTTGTGCTTCACCTTACTATGTGGAAAAGTGGTACACAGAAATCACAGTAAGGTTGCGAAAGCCACTTTAGCCGAGGCAACTTGTTTCTTGGAGAAGTATTTTCTTCCTCATTTTTTAACTTTAGTGTCCACCTACTTGTGCATTTATGCGATGAGGCTTTGTTTTGTGGACTCGTTAGTATTGTTGGATGTATCCTTTTCAGAAATTGATGAAAATCTTCGAGGATTACGTTAAGAATGCACGATGCATTAGAGGGTCAATTGAGAAAGAATACATAATAACAGAATCATAGCTATACTCCCGGGAACATATGTCGGAACAAGATCTTAGAAGGTTCAATCCTCGTAGAGAACGAGTGATTGAAAAACCTAACGAGTTTGAGAATGAATTGCCCTATGGGAACCCTAAAGAGGTGAGACTGAGCAATCTGCAATACGAGCAAGTAACTTGTTACGTCCTTGAATCTCAAAATGAACTTAAATGTTAGAGAGAGTAGGTAACTACATATATAACTTATTTTTTACTGATTACATATATTCTCTATATTACCATCTAAACACTACAGTTATATGAACACATTTAGGAAGTATGAGACCCAAATGGATAAAAATAAAAATAAAATAAAAAAAGTGGTTTTAGGGCATGGTTGTCAAAAGAGGTAATTCTCACCTCTTTTGTAGCGGCTATTTATGCATGTGTTGTAAAAAATGGCCTAATACAAATCCATTAATAAATGAATATTTTAAAGAAAAGTGATGTCCCTTCAAGCCTTGCACGCTTAGCCAAAGGACATAGTTTTCGTGCGAAGGAGTTTGAAAAATTTTACGTCAATGGTTTTGATTTCATCTCATACCTATGCGAGAAAAACTTATTGACACGAAACAACAAAATATCAATTTCAAATTAATTTCTTGTGTACCTAGAAAAGGTGATAAAAATTCAAAAGATATGGTGCTGACCTATTATGGGATTGTCCAATAAATCCTATAACTAGATTACATAATCTTTAAACAAATCATCGTCCACTGTGACTAGGTGAAGGTTGAGGACATTACGAATGCTTGTAAAGTTGATCTTGCCTTAACACTTGTCATGGTGGATTTGTCTAAGATGAGGTGTGAAGATCACTTTATTGACAAGCCTTTAATCTGTGCCTTTCAAAATGTCAAGAAGGTATTCTACTCTAAGTGCATAAACGAAGACAATTGGTTTGTTGTTATGCATGCACCAAAGAGTTTGACTCCTAAAGTAAACACATTAAAGGCCCTTACACAGTTCCAGTCTGCTCTTAATGAAAATCTTAATTTGATCGTTCTTTTAGTTGATTTAGACGAAGATTGAGTATTGAAACATTATATTATTGTCATTTAGTTAACTCTTATATGAGAACCCTATTTGTATTCTATGTATTGGAATAACCCTTGTATTTTTTTGCATTTTTGCATCTTCTACTCATATATTTAGTGCTCTTACACTTTCTTCCCCATCGCTCACATTTTGCAAAATATTATTTTGTAGATCTTCTTAAGTTTTGAAAGTTGTGTGAATTCTGTTGATGTTCAATATTTGTGTGGTGGCCTCGACTGGTGGCTTGTGTTATGTGATGCTCACCGAGACACAAGGCATCAAGGTCTCTTATTAGTAATTATTATTCCATTTTCTTATATTGTTGTATGCAAGCCTAGTTGGAGAATGGACATTTTGAAGTCTTCTTTTGTGGAAGGAAATAATCATGTGTTGTATTATTATTTTATAGTCTTGCAAGCATGCATTCAATTATTATTTGTCTCAAACAATTTGATGGCTTTAGTGAGTAAATTTGTGTTCTATTATTATTTTTTAATTTATGGATGGCGTAGTGGCTTAATATTTATTTCTGGAAATGTATGCATGTTTGAAAAATGTACAGTTTTTTTTCATGCAGAAAATTAAAATTTATTTTATTTTTTTTAAATTTACTCATGGTTATGAGTCATGACAAAAATTTTACTCTCCTTTAAAGGTCAAAGATTAGGTCATGGTTCTGAGCTTTAACCACTGGGTCAAGGTCTCAAACTCTGACCAGCCAATCAACACTGATGTCAATCCAATATTAAGATCACGATTTTAGGTCGTGACCCATAATTTAGTTGTAACGCCCCGACCCAGGTTTAGGTCATCGTTGGGTCAATCCTCACTGAGTCAAGGAGTTAAAGGGAGAGGAAGAAAGTCCAATTAATTTAATTAAGAAAATCCTTTAGTTACTCCGTTGATTAAGGACTAAATTTATAGATTTTAAATTGAGAAAAGAAGTGATTAATTTAAGTAATTAGGTCAATTTATGAGATTTATTTATAAAAATTCAATTTATTTCACATTACTAATTACCTAAGAAATAAACCATAATCCATCCCTCTGCTATTACAAATCATGGACAAAGACCCGAATAAAAGTGTTTCAAGTTCGAAATTACCAATATTTCAAAAGATGATTTAAACGAAATTACCGAGCACTAGCGATGTTGATTTCCCTCAAAGGCCTTACACGTGTCCTCTCCGTTGTCCCTACTCGAAGTACCTAGGGTGGGGGTGGGGGTTTTAACATAAAAATAAGGGATGAGAAAACACTCAGCATGGTGGGTAATACTAAGATATACGTTTTCTACAAAAATTACTATACATATAACACGTATTTTAATCAATTCCGAAAATGTTTAATGATTTATCTAGTATTAATGAAACTACTATGCAAAGCATCGAGTGATGAGCTCATACCCACATTTAACCGTTTCATATCACCCTTTATCACGTGTAGAGACTAATTCATCACAATTTATCCTTTAAACTAATTTTATCACTTTTGACTAGATTATCCAAATTATTTATTTTCGACCACAACATTTATCATTTTCGTTTTTTCCATTATCTTTTATAGTAGTCTTTAAATAATCACATAATTTAATGGGCTCCACATCACCGGTTATGCTACCATACGCTCTGGCCAGTGATTTTGGGTCTTTAACTCCAAGGCTCCGGGCCCTCCTTAATTATCACATTGTCATTCGAGTCCAATTTAATGTGTGTTAACATTTTAACTAATGTCCACATTATTCCATCATTTTATCGTTTTTCTCATTCTATGGTCATTCACATTATCAACGTGGCATTTATTCACTTTATCCGTTTTTCACCAAAAATCGACCGATGAGGTCTAAAGAGGAAGTCCAACCACTAGGACCCTCAAATTTGTCAAAATCACTATTTTACTCCTTTTATCATAATTTTGTTAAAAATATATTTAATTTCATTTTGGCACTGGAACTCAACATTTTTCATTCAAAACATTATTTCTATTACTTTATGTCAAAAAAATCATGTTATCATTTTATGTTTTGCCACATAAAACACATTTAATCATTCAAGACCATATTTAATGAAATGCCCAAAACTTTACCCTATTATCACATATGACCCCAAACTTTATTTTTATTCATTCTAACAATATTTAACACATATTAGGGATATTTTTATACATTTACTTATTTCTTCATTAAACCCATTATAACATGATCAATAAATCTAAAATATCATTATATATCTTAATACATGAATCTACATGTGTGAAAGAGGATTTCATGCCTAATAATTCCTCAAAATGCACTTAGACAAGATAATAATAATGGGTTTGTATCTTTACATGCTTTCTTCCATTTTCAAGGTAAACATGCCATTTATTTATAAAACACACATTCTAGAATTTTGTTTTGTTAAAAATCCATTTTTGCACGACTATAACATTTTCATCAAATAACTTCATTTGGGCATTAAATATTATCTAGCATTCATCCTACATGTTTTTCGTAACTAGAAAACCTTGAAACTTTGGAAGAGGAAAACCCTACCTTGGATTTGAAGAGGAAAAACTCAAAGGGAAGGACTTGAAATCTCCTCAAAACTCCTATGTTCCAAGACTCCGAAAGCTTCTTCAATCGCTCTAAAACCCACTCCTACAAGCTTTGTTATACCCACTTTCTTCCTTGACACAAGATAGAATATGATAAAAATGCTTGAAAATGGTGTATACTATTGATTAGACGAGGTTTCAAGGTGTGGATGTGGGGGAAAATGGTTGGGAAAGAAGATAGGTTCTTCACACTTTGAGAAAGGGGGGAAATGGTGAGAAAAATGGAGGACAAACCTCTCCTCTTATAACCCAACAATACCCCCATAAAACCATTTAAACACTCACCCCAAACACATAAAAGATATTCTGATCATCTTGTCTCACCAGATGTTGACACGTCATCCATCCAATGGCTCAAAGCGCGACAACACATAGGGTAAATTGATTTGACCAAGTTCAGGTCCGATCATTGGAACGACCTCCTTCGAACGACATTGCTCCCTTATTCGAACAACATTACCAATGAGATGTCAGTGCGTGGGAGAAATGGATCAAACTTAGTCTCGTTCGAACCTCATTCGAACAACCTTGTTCAAACGACCTTGTTCGAACGACTTCAGATTTTCAAGAATTAAACATTGATTTGACAAGAATCAAGGCAACAATGATCATTAAATATCCATATTCATTTATAAATATAACTTTTACAAGGAAAGAGATAAAATTGAGGGCACGGGTATTACATTTTCCCCACCTTAGGAGGTTTCATCCCTAAAATAAGAACAACCGACTAAGGGAAGAGTTTGGAGAGCTTATCCTGCATCTTTGACTCGTGTTCCCATGTAGCACCTTTAATGCAATAAAACTCCCAAAGAACCTTTACCAAGATGATGACTTTATTGCACAAGACCCGATCCTCGTGGTCTAGAATAGAAATCGGTCGTAGGGGAAATGTGACATCATCCTCTAACTCGGTGAGATTCCAATCTATAACCTGCCAAGAGTCGTGAAGATAATTCTTCAACATTGAGGCATGGAACACGTTATGCACTTGGGAGAACTGTGGAGGAAGCGCCTAGAGGTACAACACGTCCCCAATATTTTTTCAAGATTTCAAAGGTGCCAATATACCGTGGGGCCAGCTTCCCCTTTTGCCGCAATCATTGACTACCATTCCTTACTGTAACCTTCAGCATCACATAGTCCTACCCAAAACTCCAGGGGTACCTGATGATTATCGATGTAAGCCTTTTTCCAGCTCTATGCCTTTATGATTCTCTATCAAATTACCTGAAACTTCTCTGTTATCTTCTGAATTGGTGAGATGCTTCTCACCCAGCTCGGACAAACAAACTGGAGAGCGGCTTGGTCTCCCATAAAGAGCCTCATAAGAGGCCATTTTGATGTTTGCCTAATAACTATTCTTGCAGGCAAACTCTGCTAGATGCAGATTCTCTGACAAACTACCCTGAAAGTCGAGTGCATAAGCTCCCAGTATATCCTCTAAAATCTGGATTGTTCATTCTGACTGTCCATCGATTTTGGGAGGATATGTCATACTCATATTCATCTAGGTACCCAAATCCTATTGGAACTTATTCTAAAACTGAGATATAACTCGAGGGTCCCTATCTAAAATGATTGAGATGGGATACCATGAAGTTGGACTATTTCCCTCACATACAGCATCGCCAACTTAGCCATACTGTCCATGACCTTGATCGATAAGAAATGTGCAAACTTCGTGAGTCGATCCACTATGTCCCATATTGCATCATGACCATGTTTAGACCTTGGAAAAGACATGATGAAATCTATTTCGATATCCTCCCACTTCCACTCTTCCACGGGCAGTGGTTGGAGTATCCCTACTGGCTTCTTATTCTCTACCTTTACCGGCTAACACGTGTAGCACTTGGCTACATATGTTGCCACATATCTCTTCATGTTAAGCCACTAGAAATCCCTATACAAGTACTTGTACATCTTGTTAGCACCGGCATATATCTTGAGGCGTGAGTGATGGGCCTCTGCCATTATCCCGTCCAAAAGATCCTCGATAATAGGGAAAATTAATGGACCCTTGTGTCGCACATAGTTGTCCTTATCCATGGTAAGAGTGTCAAAACTTCCCCATTTTGAATAGGATCTCAATATTGAGCAAACTCGAGATCATAAGACTGGACATCAAGGACTTTCTACTAAATGAGTGGCCTAGCTACCACACTCCACAGGTAAGCGCTATCATAACCCCGTTGAACGTGAAAATTAAACTTCTCCAACTCCCCAAACATTTTCACCCAATGGCATATCATCGCTATAATGGTGAGATTAGACTTACTCCTAAGAGCATCGACCACCATATTGGCCTTACTGGGATGATACTCTAATGGCAAATTATAGTCCTTCATCAATTCCATATGTTACCTCTGACGAAGATTAAGGTCACACTGTGTGAAAATGTACTAAAGGCTCTTATGATCGAAAAATACCTCAAACTTTTCCCCGTACATATAATACCTATAGCTTTTGAGTGCAAACACCACAGTGGCTAGATTTAGGTCATGGGTGTGGTAGTTCCTCTCATGCACTTTCAACTGAAGAGATACAGAAGCGACTACCTACCCATTATACATCAGTACCACGTTGAGCCCTAACCCTAAATCATCATAATACATGGTGTAACCCTTGCCATGCTCTATGAGGATAAGAACGAGCACAGAAGCTAGCCAAACCTTTAACTCTTGAAAGTCCTAATCATAATTATCGGGCCATTCAAAGTGCACATCCTTTCGAGTCAACGTGGTGAGGGGCAACACAACCCTTGAGAAGACTTACACAAAACTGCTCTCATAATCATCCAAACCCAAGAAAATGCACAATTTTACAATAGTCCTTAACCTATCCCAACTCAAAATGGCCTCCACTTTGTAAGGATAGACAGATATGCCATCTCCAGAAACTACATGACCAAGGAACTTGACCTCCTCCATCCAGAGCTCACACTTACAAAATTTAGAGTACATTTGACTCTCCTTGAGCACCTAAAACGTTGTGTAAAGGTGTTCCTCATGGTCTATGTCTAAGGCCGGATAGACGAGTATGTCTTTTATAAGCACAAATCGGTCTAGGTAGGGATGATATATGAGATTCATCAGATCCATGAATATTATTGGGCCATTGGTAAATGAAAGGGCATCACTAGGAACTCATAATACACATATCGAGTTCTAAATGCCATCTTAGGGATGTCATCCTCCCTGATGTGCAAATACCTAGACCAAAGGTTAATATTTGAAAATTAGCCTAACCTACGTAATTAATCGACCAGGTCGTCATTACGAGGTGTAGGGTGCTTTTTCTTCACTGTTACGCCATTTGGTTGCCTGAAATCGATACAAAACCGAATATAATTATCCTTTTTCTTTACAAAGAGGATTGGGTCTCACCACGGGGGTACACTAGAGCAAAGGAATCCCATATTAGTCAACTCCTCCAACTGATCCCTTATCTCTTGTAATTCTGCTGGGGCATTTCTATGAAGTGGAATAGAGATAAGAGAGACACCTTGATGCATTTCTATAGCAAAATCCACCTCTCGACATGGTGGTAACTTAGGGAGATCCTCTAAAAACACGTCTGGAAACTCTCGCACCACCGAGTAGTCTAACATCATCCCATATGGCTCATCTTGAGCCACCATACTGCTAGCCAGCTAAAGTACCATTTATGATTGCATATGGTCAAAAAATTGTAAGGATAATTGATGCCTTTCTCACTACTAAAGTGATGGAAAAACTCATCTGGAAGTGATACAAAGACACTGTGTTGATGGCATTCGATGACAACATCGAAACATGATAATCAATCTATACCAAGGATCACCTCAAATCCATCCATGTCCATAAGGATCAAATCATACTCTATAATATAATATCCAACCATGACTACACACCTATGACAGACCCTATCAAGAATTATACTGCCCCTAATTGAAAGCCCTATGAATATAAGAGGACAAAATTACTCGCCCTTTAGTCCCATGTTGAATGCCAAGAAACTTGAAATGAAAGAGTGTGATGCTACAGAACAAATAATGCCTTAGCCCATGTACTATACAAAATAATCATACCTTCCATCACCGATGGATCACCAGGAGGTGCAACAAACTGAGAATTAGCATAAGCTCGTCCTGGGTTGAACTTTCTACCCTAGTCATTGGGCACCTGACCTGGACCACGACTACCCTGGACGTGAACCGTCCACGCTATGCCTCACAGGCAGCTGATAGCCCAAAAATAAATGCTAGTTCAACCGTTGAGTAGGGCCTGTATAACTGGAACTTCGGCCCGATACAAAGTTGGCAGTCTGTTATTTGTCCTATTGACTGCCCAGAGACTATTATGGGCAATCCCTCTTAAAGTGGTCGGGGTACCCACAAGAAAAACAAGCCCTCTTTATGGGGGCTATAGGACTCTGATCACTGGTGCACTAGTCTGATGAGAACCAACCCCTATGGCAGCCTATATCTTCATAAAGAAACCTCGAGCCCCGCCCCCGGACATCTTGTAACCGTCACCCTAAGACCCGTTGAGCTCCCTCTTCTTCTCTCGAATGGCCTTGGTACCCTCAGCGTCAAGATCAAACTGAATAGCCTTGTTCACTACAAACCTGAAGTTCGACAGATCCAAACCTGCCAGAATTCACCGAATACCCAAGTTGAGGCCCTTAACCAATAGCCTCTGCTTCTCAATTTCATCCTTCTGAACAGCATCGGCGTAGATACACGATATTTTAAACTTCACCAAACTCATTCACATAAGTCTTCCCCTGAATCAACTGGGCAAACTCATCCTTCTTGGCATCCTTAAAAGCCTAGGGAAAATATTGATCAAGGAAAGCAGTTTCGTAGCCGTCCCATTCTATAGTCTCTGTAGTACAGGAGAAATGGCCGCTCCATCAGTGCTGGGCTTGTTTCGTGAGCTTGAATGTAGCAATCTTGAATTTTTACCATCTAGCACGTTAAGAATCTCCATCACCCTGGTGATTTCATCGAGCCACTCCTCAGTCGCATCGGGGCCAACTACCCCATTAAAGGTGGGCGGGTTAAGCCTCATGAACTCCTTAAGGATAGAAGCAAAGGTGGTGACCTCAGCAGTTCCACTACGGTTGGCATGTTGCTACTGTGTGAAGTAGACGGCTAGCTGGTGTACAGCTTGCTCCATGCATCAAAGCTCAATGGTGCCTGTCCCACTAGCTGTATCACGACGTGGAGGCATATACTCAAGAATGGATAATTCAATGCATAATAATACAAATATAAAGCGGTAATGGAAACGATTTACTAAACAGTAACTAAAGTTTTAACTATGCAGAAATGTAAGGGGAAAGCGCACTAAGAAAGCATATACACTCTGTCACACCGAAGGATCCTATTGCTCTAATACCATTTGTAACGCCTCGGCCCGAGTTTGTGTCACCGTTGGGTTAACCCTCACCAAGTTAAGGAGTTAAAGGGGGAGAAGAAAAGTCCAATTATTTTAATTAAAAATTCCTTTAGTTACTCCGTTGATTAAGGACTAAATTTATCGGTTTTAAATTGAGAAAAGAAGTGATCACTTTAAGTAATTAGGTCAATTTACGAGATTTATTTATAAAAATTCAACTTATTCCACATTACTAATTAATTAAGAAATAAACCATATCCATCCCTGTATTTTTACAAATCATGGACAAACACCCGAATAAAAGTTCCCAAGTTCCAAATTAATATTTCAAAAGAAGATTTAAATGAAATTACATAGCACTAGCGACGTTGATTGCACTCTGGGTCTTTATCCGTGTCCTTTTCGGAATCCCTACTCAAAGTACCTGTGGTGGGGGTAGGGCTTTTAACATAAAAAGAAGGGGTGAGCAGCGGGGTGGATAATACTAAGTTATACGTTTTCTACAAAAATACTACACATATAACACATATTTTAATCAATTTCGAAAACATTTAATGATTTATCTAGTATTAATGCAACTACTATGCAATGCAACGAGAAATGAGCTCATACCCACACTTAACCATTTCATACCACCCTTATAACACTTTATCCTTTAATCACCTTTTATCACTTTTCATTAAGTTGTCTTACTTATTCATTTCGAGTACATCTATTACCATTTTCGTTTTTCCATTATCTTTTCTCGAAGTCTTCTAATAACCGCATACTTTAACGGTCTCCGCACCGCCGGTTATGCTACCATATGCTCTAGCCAATGATTTTGGGTCTTTCACCCCGGACTTCGGGCCCTCCTCAATTTTTTCGGTGTCATCCGAGTCCAATTTAATGTCTATTAACATTTTAACTAATGTCCACATTATTCCATCATTTTACCGTTTTTCTCATTCTACGATTTAAATCATGCGTTCACATTATCAACGTGCCATTTATTCACTTTATCTGTTTTTTTTTACCAAAAATCGACCAATAAAGTCTAAAGAGGAAGTTCAACCATTAGGACCCTCAAAATTTGTCAAAATCATCATTTTACCCCTTTTATCATAATTTTGTGAAAAACATATTTACTTTCATTTTGGCACTAGAACTCAACTTTTTCTTTCAAAACATTATTTCTATGATTTTTTGTCAAAAAAATCATATTATCATTTTATGTTTTGCCACATAAAATACATTGAATCATTCAAGATCATTTTTAACCAAATGTCCATAAATTTACCCTATTATCACATGTGATCCCAAATATTATTTTTATTCATTCTAAGAATATTTAACACATATTAGGATTGTTTTTCTACATTGAATATTTTCTTCATAAAACCATTTATAACATGATTCAACAAGTTTAAATATCATTATATATCTTACTACATGATTCTACATGTGTGAAGGAGGAATTCAAGCCTAGAAAATCCACAAAATTCACTTAGATAAGATAATAATCATGGGTTGTATTATTACATGCTTTCTTCCATTTTCAAGGTGAAAATGCCATTTATTTATAAAAGACCCATTCTAGGGTTTTGTCTTGTTAGAAATCTAATTTTGCAAGACTATAATATTTTCATTAAATAACGTCGTTTGTGCATTAAATACTATCTATCATTCATCCTACATATTTTTCACAACCAGAAAACCTTGAAACTTTGGAAGAGGAAAATCCTACCTTGTATTTGAAGAGTATAAACTCAAAGGGAATGACTTAAAAGCTCCTAAAAACTCTTATGCTGCAAGACTCCAAAAGCTTCTTCAATAGCTACAAAAAACCCTCCTACAAGCTTTGCTCTACCAACTTTCATCCTTGATACAAGCTTGAAGATGGTAGAAATGGTTGAAAATGGTGTATACTAGTGTTTGAAGGTGGTAGCAAGGTGTGGTTATGGGGGAAAATGGTTGGAAAAGAAGATGAGTTCTTCACACTTAGAGATAGAGAGAGGAGAAATGTTGAAAAATTGGTAGGGGAACCCACCCTCACTTTCTTTTCTTATAACCCAACAATACCCCATAAAACCATTTAAAAACTCACCCCAAACATACCACAAACATTCTGATCATCTAGGCTCACCAGACATTGACACGTCATCCATCTAATGGCTCAAAATGTGACAGGACATAAGGGAAAATCGATTTGACAAAGTTCAGGTCCGGTCGTTCGAACGGCATTATTTGAACGAGACTGCTCCCCCTTTCGAACGACATTACCAACGAGATGTCAGCGTGTGAGAAAAATGGATTAAACTTAGTATCATTAGAACCTCATTCGAACGACCTCGTTTGAACGACCTTGTTCAAATGACCTTGTTGAACGACCTTTGATTGTCTATAATTAAACTCAAATTATGAGAAATTCGATTTAACAAGCACGAAGGCTACGATGATGATTAAATCTCCATATTCATTTATATATACAAATTTACAAGTAAATAGATAAAATTAAGGGCACGGGTATTACATTTGTCACCCTCAGTATGGGCACAGTCCAAAATTATGATCCATAGGCCCTGGTCACGGTCGAAAACTGTGACCTTTTATGGTTTATGGTGTAGTGTATTACAAGTTTTCTAAAAAAAACATACCTTCTTTTGAATCATAGAGCCATCATTCAAATGTGGTGTTTCGCACGAGAGGTTCTTGTGTAATATTATTATCTTAAGAGGGGTTATGTTTCCAAACTAAGGTTCTTGTGAGAAGTTCCTTTCGCATGAGGGGCTCTCATTCATCATCATAATCATCATCATCCTTGCCTTAATCCCAGCACATGGGGTCGGCCACATGGATTCTCCTTCTCCATTCTAATTTATTATAAACAATAATATCATTCAAATTTAATTACTTAATATCTCTCGTAATAATTTCTTCCCAAGATATCATAAAACGTCCCCTTTGTCTTTTACCCTTTATTTCCAGTAGTCGTCCTCTTGTTATAGGTGCATCTAATGTTCTACATAACACGTTTTGGACCATCTAAGTCCATTTTCTCTTAATGGGAGCTACTTTTAACTTATCTCTCACATACTGGTTTTTAATCTTGTCCTTTCTAGTACCTCTTATCATCGATCGGAGCATCCTCATCTCATTAATATGGATATTTTGCTCATGTTTTTTATTTAAATCCTAACACTCCGCTCTATAGAGGGTCACTAGACTAACAACCATTCTATAAAAAAAACTTTTAATTTATCAATTATCCTTTTATCGCATAACATCCCATTCGCGTGTCTCCATTTCATCCATCCAGTTGTTATTCTACTCATAACATCCTCAACAATATCTCCATTAGTCTATATCTCCGAACCTAAATAATGAAAATTATTAGTTTGGTTTATCATTTTTTCTTCAATCTTTAACATTATGCTATCTGGCGACTCATTATTAAATTTAGATTCCATATATTCAGTTTTATTTCGACTGGTTTTTAGTCCCTTTGACTTTATGGAATTTCTCCAAGTATCTACTCTCATGGCTAAGGCCTCCTTTGAAGTGTCTACTAAAACTATATCATTCGCAAACAACATAAACCATGGAATATCTACTTGTATGTCTTTAGTAATCTCATCCAATACTACGGCAAATAAGTAAGGACTTAAAGCCGATCCTTGATGTTGGCCCACTTTAATCATAAAATTATTAGTTTCTCCACAAATAGTTCTTACCCTAGTCTTTGTGTTATCATACATATCTTCAATAATTATAATATAATTAATAGGGATTCTTTTCCTCCTTAAAGCCCCCTATATTATATCCCTAGGTACTCTATCATATTCCTTCTCTAAGTCTATAAAAACCATGTGTAAATTTTTATTATTACTTCTATATTTTTCTATTAGTTGTCTTAATAAGTAAATAGCTTCTGTGGTGGATCGCTCTGGCATAAATCTAGTTGTTCAAAATAGTTGATTTATTTCTTAACCTTTGTTCTATAACCTTTTTCTATAATTTCATGGTGTGATTCATCAGTTTAATTCCTCTATAATTACTGCAGTTTTGTATATCCCCTTTATCTTTATACAAAGGTATTATGGTTCTTTTCCTCCACTCATTTGGTATACTTCCTTATTTTAAAATTTTATTAAATAAATATGTTAACCACTTTATCCTTAGACTTCCAAAGGTTCTCCACACCTCTACAGGTAATCTACCCGTGCCAACTGCTATATTCCTCGCCATTGTTTTATTAATATATCTACTTCCTTTTCAATAACCGGACACACCATTCCTATATTTAGTTATATACTCTCAACATCTTTTTTAGGATATTATTCATTCAATAATCCTTGAAAATACTCTTCCCATCTATCTAGAATTTCTTTATTATTAATTAATATATTTTGGTATATGTCTTTTATCTACTTAACTGGGCCTATATCCTTTGTCAATCTATCCTTATTCCTTGCCAATTTATATATCTCCTTCTCACTTTCTTTGGTACCTAATTTATTATATAGATTATTTGTGCATTTATAATAATATTGTTTGCTTCAATTTTCAATTTCTTATACATTTCTAAGTCTTCTTAGTTTTTACACTTTTGCCACTCTTTAAAACTTATTCATTTCTTTTGTATTATATGTTGACCTTATTCATTCCATAACCAAATATCATTTTTAATGAATCTTTTCTCTTTAGTCTCTCCTAAAATTGGCTTACCTATTTTCTCAATATTAGTCTTTGTTCTTGACCAAATATTGTCAACATTGTCGTCCCAATCCCACTTTATGTTTAACAATAACTTCTGCATAAATTCAATCTCTTTGCATCCTATTAAATCCTTCCATTTTATATTTTGACAACCTATTTTCTCTTTTCGATACTTAAATCCTTTAATGGCTAAATCTATTACTAGTAGGCGATGATGATTCGTTAAGCTGTCACCTGGTATAACCTTACAGTCTTTGTGTATCTTCAAGTCTCTTCTTCTAAGTAAGAAATAATATATTTGAGTTTTATTCTCGCCGCTTTTAAATGTTATTAAATGTTCTTCCCTTTTTTAAAATATGAGTTTTCTATCGCTAGATCATAGGCCTTAGCAAAATCTAAAATAGTTTCCCCTCCTGCATTTCTCTCATCAAAACCATAACCCTCGTGTATCCTTGGATAACCGTCTCATTCTACTCCTACATTTATCCCTTTCATTTAGTTTCTTGTAGACAGGCTATGCTGATTTTTCTCTGTTTCAAGGTATACATAAGTTCTTTACACTTTCTAATCAGTGTTCCTAAATTTTATTTATGTTATTCTTATTTCGTTTTATTAACTAGAGAATCCATCATAAACATTTGATATAAATTTTACAGTCGGTTGTCCACCTAATACTAACCCACCTCGTTTCACATCCGAACATTGATATCGACAATGGTAGATTCAAAAATATTAATTAGTTTCATTAATTATATTCTCTATAATTTAATTCACAAAAAAATTGTGCTAAATGTAAAGTCACATAAAAATCGTAATTGCATACAAACGCAAGAAAACTCCAATAGATATATTAAACTTGTACACAAAAAATACTTAGAAATGAATGCAAGTTAATTAATAACAAACCAATTAAAAATTGCAATAATGAAAATGACATATATGGGTAATGGAAGCTTTACGATAATGAGTTTTCATGAGATGTTGCTCCCACAATGCACACTCCTCCTACGAACCCCTTCTGCAACCACTGAGACGGATTGCACGAATCTCTAATATTTTACTAAAGGTTTGGGACATAAAATCTCTGAAATTATTCGATCCAAATAGGACATTCACGAATTACACCTCTAAAAATAGATGGCTTTGAATGAAGCTAACCCTAAATCCCCAAATTTTTAGCTGAATCCACGAAAACACACCCTTGAAACCCCTTTCCAAAAACTAAAATCTTTCCCAAAACATAAAACCAAAGTCTCAAAATTTTAAAACCATCTTCTTCAAATATCAACTCTCATTCGCCTTCTACTTGGCCCTCAAAACAAGAATCAGATGAACACAATGGTAACTGGGATTTAAAGGGTGAATCAGATTCAAATTCTACAAAACAAATGGGATTCTCTCACCTACCAAACGAATATTTGATGAGAAAAAAAAAGGTCCGAAATTGAAATCAAAATCAAAATCTTCATTTAAAAAAATATCAAGTGGGAAAAAGGGTTCAAATATTGAATTAGAATCTGATTTCTATGGCTCTCCTTCAAAATGGTCGGATAAAACAGAAAATGGAATTTTCTCGTAAAGATTTAACTTCGATTATTCTGATTCAAAAGGGTCAGATTTAACGAAAAATAGAATTTTATCACCTGCCAAATAGTACCTGGATGAGACCAATTATCCAAAATCGAGATCGAAGTCATAAAAAGAAAACCTAGTTGGGAAAAGGGTTTAAAGCTTAAATCACATACATATTTCAATTTTTCCTCTTCAAAACGGTCGGATTCAACAAAAATGCTACTTATAGGAAATTAAAGACTTGGCCTCGACCTCTTTAACCTGATTGTTATATCTAAAAAAATAGATAAGATACTTAGATAGAAAACCAAACAAGAGAAATGAAATTTCCCCTTGAAAAACATAGTAAAACTAAAAAATGCTTTCCTCATATTTTAAAAAAGGTTTTGTCTTGTCAATTTCCTAATTAAAAATAAACTTAAGGAAATTACAAAAATCTCAAATTCTTACTAAACCTCCAATAGTCTGGGTGATATGAATATGCCTCTCTGGTAGCTTTTTGTTGCAGTGCTTTATCTTGGTCTTTAATGTTACGAAATTATAGTTATAAAGACACTAAAACATACATTCACATTTGTTGTGTACAAATGAAGCTTCAGGATAGAAGAATGTAAAAAAGGTATTTGGGGTCTAATGGTAAGGATACAACTCATGATTATAAAGGTGTGAAGGCGAATATCATCGCTAAGAATGGAATAAAGGTATATCTTCAGAATAAATGTAAATATTTTTTAGATTTTTGAAAATTTGACTTCATGGGGTACAAAATTAACTTTTGAAAAAGTGGTGGCTAAAAAGTAATTTTAAAGAAGTCATGGAGCCAAAAAATTAATTTTGGACGAAGCATGGGACAAAATCAAATTTAGAAGAAGTGTGGTACTAAAAATTAATTTTAGAGGAAGATCAAGGCTAAAATTGATTATAAAGGAATTTTGGAGCTAAAAATTAATTTTAGAGAAAAACGGGGCTAAAATGTAATTTTAATATAATTTTTAGGGGCAAAATTGATTTTTTTGAACAAAATGGTGATTTTTTAACAGATCTACCAGGTCTTGTTCAGCACAGGCCCATGCCTGTCAATGGGCAACCTTGTAGAATGTCAATGAGGTGTAAAGAACGAGAGCGAACATGTTGATTGACATGTTGGGGTGTTAATCGGCAACCCTAGAGGCTTATATCCCCCAAAATCCTTCAAAATTTGTTTCTCTATATGGAAAAGTCCTTCTTTTACTTCTATGCAAAACCATTACGAAAAATGGCCCCTAGAATGAGATGCATGCCAAATATTAGGATGTGTTGAATGGAGGTTTCAAACGATGAAGCAGTAAGGTGTGAATACCAATACCATCGTGTTAGGGAGGTAGGGGATGAGAGGACATTGTTGAGGGAGGCAAAGAGGCAACAATCAACATTGACTTATTTAAGGAATTTGGTATTGGCTAGCTTTTATCCTGATCTGAATGCATTCAACGATGATGTCATCTCACGTTGACTAGATTGCCATACATTCTGGAGGTTAAATTTGTAAGAGGGTAGTTTAGATTTGATGGAGGCATAACCGCTTTTGATTACAGTAATGATAAGTTAACCAGCAACGCTATGGATTAATTACAAGACATGCAATCATAACTTGGTGAAGATAAACGCAGTTTGAACTCACAAATCTCTCGTGTATAACTCAAAAGATAATAACAAACTCAGAAGTAACTCATTTAGAGGGAGAGAGAAGTAAGAACCCTCGATACACCTTGGCAGGCAGCCAAATACCCCAACCACCCTCAAGGATCTCTGTCAAGTATAAAAAGCTTCCTAATAAATGACAATGGTGGGTGAGTAAACTCTCCGGTTTGTAATAAATCTCTCTCTGATGTATATTTTCTCTAGTAATAACTTTTGAACTCTAAAAAAGAACCTGCTCTCTCCAGAGGTGGTTGGGGTCCTTAAATAGTCCCCACACCACTCTCGAGGTAACTCAGTCATCAATACATGTGAAAGACATCCCTCATACTTTATATCACAAACATTAAATACCTGATGCACTAGTTAGCTCCATGCCATAGACATTAAATGCCAAGACATGCATTTTGCCTAACCATTGTGTGTCAGGGGGCTGTCATGACAGAGGTGGCTCACCAACTATCTAACAGCCCCAAATACCACAGTGGTTTACTCTAGTGTAGATTTAACATTGCCTTGCTGGCTAGTGACATCACATATGGAATATGTGACGTTAAGTAGAGGGTTGTTTGGTTCATAACTCAACGCCCGATGGAACTCAAGGCTGCTTCTCCCGAGATTCCACGATCAGGGTTCTTTGGTTTTTTTACCAGGTGTATCTAAGATGGTCAGGACAAGTCCCAATGATGCCTCACTTATCAATCCTCCAAACCAAGTCCCTCAAAAGTTCCCACGGCGAGGTCGCTCGATAGAGCATGAAAGCTCTCCCAGGCCCTGCCAAGCCTGGTCTCTCGCGAGTACCGTTCGACCTCACACTAAAAATTACTATACTCATTACATCATTACAATCGTTATATCTCATAGTCAATATAAACAAAGGTACAATATGACTAAGTAACATAACGAGCTAAAGTATGAGCGGCCACGCCAAGCTGCCTCACTTGAGTTGCCTCGCTGTCTTAATCCCAAACACTGTTGCTAATGGGGGGATTATCTCTAATCTCAAGATTACCTTCAAGCCCCCTCTACAAAATTTACATCACATTATTTTACTCTCTTGCATCTCTATTGCGGTAGTTCAATGTACATAAGTTATATGGTGATACCTATGTATTTGACATGTATTATTTTATGAGTTAATTGTCCTAAGGTCTTAAGGACAACGAGGCATATGAGGTCGTGCATGAGGCTTTAGAGGTCAGTGAACAGAAGGTCGGTCAGTCCTTAAACGTACACCCAAGTTTTTCGAGCATAGGATGATCTCACTATGGCTTAGGTATTCATAGTATTTGTTTCAGTTCTTACATGGTGCCTTTCGCATCATTAAAGTTTGTTTCTGATTAATCATCTGATTTTTGAAAGTGAAGTTCCTTTCTTAGAAGATGGACGAGGAGGATGGGAGACTCGCCTAAATCCACGTGATGATGCTACAATTATTAACGCGTGATTTTGGGTACAAGTAGTATTTGGGAGAGCGAGTGGTGCTAAAAATCATACCCGGCGAGCACCTTGTTCCACCAACAACTCCACTTACCCATATAACTGACCTGTAAAGGATGTCCTTGAGCTACATACTACTCCGATGATCAAGATGACGTAGGCAATTATATGGAAACTTTGGGTGCATGGAGTATGCAAACTCTGTATGGGACTAGCTAATGACCCCCAAGAATAAGGAGGTCTTTGTTGCGATAACATTATTTAATATTACTTCTTCTCCTACTTCTAAGAGAGAGGTGGGTCCGAGTATTTAGGCCCACTACTACGTAGACTCAAGCCTCGGGGTGAGTAAGGGATGAGAGGGAGGCCCTTGATACATAATTTATGAATAATAATGGATAAGACTCAAACAAATAATCCAATCCATAAAGGACTCAAGTACTTCAAATGATAAGGATCATGTGTTGTATAACCTAAAAAGAGGAAAAAATAACTACTTGCATCATCTAGAATGAATGAGGACTTTTTTTGTATATATAGAAACCCCCATTTATAAAGAAAGCATAGGATGCTCACTTATAAGCCTATTAGCTTGGATCCAGTTAAGCATTCTAGCACCTAAGTTGTTTTGTTGTTAATAATCTTAGTTGTGAGTTTTTCTCATGTGGACGTATGCAAGGGTGACTTGCTAAACCACATAAATATTGTGTCACTTTATTTAGTTATTGAACACTTAAAAGAAAATTAGGCAACAATTATTGTGGCAAAGTCCCCTACTGAAACAATTATACTTATGTTAGACTATATATACATAAGTCTCATAATTAATACAGTTAGGGGTAGTTATATTTGTCTAAATTCTTCCAGGGTATATTATAGTAAACCTCCTTATACTATATTGAATTTTTGGATTACCCCGTGTAGCTTTTTACTAGACAACAACACCTTTGTAATATAGTCATGTATAACATAAAAATCCCACATGAATTTCCTCATCATATCTGAAGAATAATGGGGTAAAACATCTTATGGTAGATTGGTGAATTGTTGGTTGAGATAGATTTGAACCATCGTATGCATATTGATACCTCTAGATAATACTTTTAAGGTCAATTATTTTTTTCTCTCTCAACTCGAACCATCATCCGAATGGGGATTCCCTGCTCAAATATGCATCTTTGAGGAGAGTGGCATAGCCAAACATCATCCTATAAGCGAATCAACTTACCATTACCCAATCAAAGTCTAGCCATTACCCGTTTTGGACTGGTCTACTATATTTGGGTATTAATTAAAATTTGATAGAATAACCATGTCCCTTGTGCATGACTCTAAAAAATAATTAATTAACAAAAACTAACTTTCTTATTTATGCATTAATTCAAAACTAATTATAAAAAAATTAATGTAATTATATTTTTAATAAATTTATAAATTAATACAAGTTGAATTAATTGAAGAAAACACCATTTCTAAGCTTACCTTAGAAACCACCACTACCCACTCTCATCACCGCCACTAGACAACGTTCCCACACCGTCACTGACCCAAAAAAAAAGATTGAAGAACTACCACAACCCATATGAACACACCGACCACCTATCACGCACCGCCACCAACCACACTTAAATCCAACGAATCAATCCATAAAATCCATATAAAAAATTGTCAAAGAAGAAGAAATACATACATATATACAACTAAACTCGTGTGAGGTCCTTAAATGAGGACCTTATATGCAAATTAACTTTTTAAGCACTAAAAATATAATATTTTTTGCTGAAACCTTTTGGAGATTGAGGAGATCATCTACAAAAACTTCAATTGGGAAGTGGGTGAATGCAAAGTGGATATATATGTATAATTTGTAGTCGTTGAAACTTTAATTGATCATCTTAGCCACTACCCAGTTCAATTTTTTTTAGATTTTTTTTTTGTAGATGATCTTATATTAGGAGATCATCTGCGAAAAAATCAACACAAATTACTTTCTATTTTTTAAAAATGGCCCACATATAAAGTCCTTATTTAAGTATATATATATATGTGTGTGTGTGTGTGTGTGTGTGTGTGTGTAAAATAAGACGACGGTGTGTGATACCAATTTAAATTAATTCGCAAGTTTCCAATTAAACCTTATTTAATTCAGTTCCTAAACTACATGTGTGCATGTGTCAAACCATAAATAAATAATGCATGTGACACAAATTTCTGGAAAAATCCCCCAAAGGGGCAAAACCTTTTGATTTTCACCGTAATTTGTAAAGAATGGTTTACACAAATTATAATGAAAAAGTGAGTGACATACGAAATACCCGCAGGTGTCGGTTCCGATGTCGTAGGCTGAAACACCTGCAAGAACTCCAGATAGGCATCAATGGAAAAGAGACGGCTTCTCCACAAGTTACTGCATATGAGTAAAAACGATCCTCTTGAAGGTTTAAAGATTCACATACATATATGGGAGTGGTTAAGTGAATAAAGAAGGCATGAAACCTAAAAACATGAAGTCTGTTTACTGGGCTGTAAAATGCAGAAATCGTATGCGAAAAAGACTTAGAAAACGTGTAGAATGAACCTAGATATTTATATGAAAATCGAGGCAGCGGCGACGTTCGAACGAGATCGTGCGACATCCTCATGTCGCTTGAACGACAGAGAGATGTCGTTCGAAGGAGTTCGCGCAACATGCTCATGTCGCTCGAATGACAGAGCGATGTCGTTTGAACGAGCTCGTCGACCGAGGCAAGTCCGCTTCTACACTTAGAAAATTTTCTTCTTTTTGACCAAAATAAATCAGACTTCGAAAAAATATTTTCTGAAAAAATTCCCAAATATTTATGCAAAAATAAACAACTCTAATAAATCATTTTACCAATAACGCGAAGTGGAGTAGTGGGAACGGTTGAGTAGCACGTCGCATGAGGCATGATGCACGTGTGAAGATGGTGGATGCATGGATTCGGATCAAGGCCGTCGTGCATGATCATGTTGACGTGTCGAATGTAGCGGTATCAAACATACATACTGTGATCTAGGACAAATCGAAATTTCCTAGATTCTACCTCGGACATTTATAAAATTATGTCCTTACAAAACTCCCCCTATGTCTATGTCAGTACATATATAAAAAATCCGAATTATGCTATCTCCATAAAACAAATGACATATAAGATAATATCCCCATTAAACCCTCAAACTGAGAATACCAACTGACATGTCGTCAATCAAACTTCAACATCTTCGCATCGGCGTCTTTTCAGAAACTCTCAAAGCTTTTCTCATCAGGGTGTGCAATCAAATAATTATCAACTTTGTACCTACACACGTGAGATAAAGCAGATACCCGTGACACACAACAGTTTGAAATATAATGATATGAAAAATCAAAGATCAATTAATCTTAAGCAAATCATTGATAAATCAATAAAAAAATTCTCCCCCATGATTCATTCTCCCCCTTTTTATGATGTCCCCAAATAGACAGATAAGAAGAAACAATCAAAATAAGGAGTGTCACGATAAAAATGCATAGTAAACATGAATCAAACTGCACATGCAAAGGAGTATCTCGAATAAAACATCCACAAACTATTTTTCAAATTTTTCGTACAAAAATAAGATACCAAAAACACACCATGGATTTAAACTAAAATAACAAACTCATGGAAATGGAATGTATGGGTGTGAACACATTCGATAGGTAAATCAACTCAATCAATCATATATGCACGATGAATACGTGTACTCCTAACGAATGAACATCAAAAATATCCTTAGGTGTAAAATATGTTGAATTTAGATGACATCGTCTTATGCAAATCAACAAATCAAAGTCAAAGTGATTTCCACACCAGTCCAAAATTATTTAACGCTTTTCAAGACTTTCAAGGACGTCCAAACCCATTTTAAATTCCATCCAAACTCCCTCATGCATATTATCTTTTAGAGGTAATCTAAATTCTTAAACATTAGAGAATCGATGGTGAAACCTAATGGCCCATATTTGGCATGAATTGCTTTTTATTGCCTTTAAATTTTTTCGGGCTCTTTTAAACCTCTTTGGACCCCGGATAATAAAATTTCTCAATTTTCTAGGTCCAATTTAAACGGCGGCTTAATCGCAAAATACAGATGAGTACCTTTCGTAGACCTTCACCGTTTTTAAATAAAGCACACAGCCTCGCTAAACAGTTCTTGCATGCACTATTTTCTTGTCAAGTTTTATCGCGCTTGGTTCATTTTAAGGACATGATTGAAGTGAAAACACCCAACCAACATGTGATGAGACAAGCACAATAATCAAAGAGATCCATGCATGTGTGCAATAAAGGAAATCATGAGTCAAACATGTAGGAAGTAACACTTAATTACATCTCAATGACTCCAAACATTATAAAGCACATGGATGAATTGACCTATTGTCTCAAAACACTATCAAATAGTCACATGAAAAAATGGAATGATATTGTGACTCGGTCATCCGAAGTGTTTATCCATAAATGGTGCAAACAAAATACAAAAATCTTTTTCAATTTTTTCAAAAATTTTATCAAAGTAAAATCTTTTTGCATTTTTCAAAATTTTCAAAAATAAAAATCTAATACAAAAAGTACATGTCACAACGCTAGCAAACAAAAATATCATGAAACAAAAAACTAGCATATGACAAACATGTGAACACAATCATCTATATGATATGGCAAGGGAAGAATCAGGTGCAAGCAAACGGGAATCAACTTGTCTAAAATCTAGTGCCTCTAAAAGTGATTTCCTAACCCCAAATAGATGTGAAACGTTGTGTGGGGGATTTAGGAACCAAGGGAACACTAAACATAATATGAACATGTGTAAACGGGTGGAATATTACCTAAAGTGTGATCTTTTCTATCATCCTTCGGATTAATTGACCCTCTGAAACAAATAATGGTTTTGACTTTAGCACTAAAAGCATGAGAACAAGATGAGCCATTACCATCACTATCATACCTACTTGAATCGTTTAATTCATTTTTCAACTTCAAAATATTTGATTTAAGCAAAAAAATAGACTCTTCCAAAGACAGGGATTTCTTTTTCAAATTTTTAATTAAACTTAACAGTTTATCGCGCTACCCCTCAATTAAAACAAACTTATCCCTAAGAGTCTTTTCACGTGCCGTAAAATCATCGATTAATTTTTTGTCCTCGACGGCACAAACGGGAACCATTGAATTTGTAAGGTTCTCCAATTCTTTTTCTAAAAATAGGACCCTATCATCACTCTCCTTCTTGGACAATTTTAAAGAAACAAAGTCATGGTCCAAGGTAACAAATTTCTCACGATAAAACTCTCTTTGATTTTGAACCGTTTGTAAAAGATCCATCGCGGATTTAAAATGAGAATTTTCTTTTTCCAAAACTTTAATTCTTTTCGCAAACGTCAAATTCAGTATATTTAAATCATTAAACTTTGACTTGTGTCAATAGGAGGGGGCATCAAACTAGACGAGTGCTCTATTGAAAATTGTGACAAAATTTCAAAAATCAGATTTTTTTTTTAAAATCAATATCATACAAATTTGCAGAAAATGGGAGTATGTGATAAATTAACGTAACCTGCTCTGATACCAATTTGTAAAATAAGACGACGGTGTGTGATACCAATTTAAATTAATTCGCAAGTTTTCAATTAAATCTTATTTAATTTAGCTCCTAAACATGCAACTACGTATGTGCGTGTGTCAAACCATAAATAAATCAACATTGAAACACCAGTTTCGGGAAATATCCCCCAAAGGGACAAAACCTTTTTATTTTCACTATAATTTGTAAAGAACGGTTTAAACGGATTATACTGAAAACATGAGTGACATACCAAATATCCACAGGAGTCGGTTCTGATGTCACCTGCTGATAGTCCCGCAAGAACTCCATATGGGTAGCAATGGAAAAGAGACGGCTTCTCCACAAGTTATTCAAGAT
Source organism: Sambucus nigra (assembly GCA_949130495.1). Lineage (NCBI taxonomy): Eukaryota > Viridiplantae > Streptophyta > Magnoliopsida > Dipsacales > Adoxaceae > Sambucus > Sambucus nigra. The sequence goes on along the minus strand of OX422216.1, from coordinate 229,701,264 downwards.
GAGTAAAAACGATCCTCTTGAAGGTTTAAAGATTCACATACATATATGGGAGTGGTTATGTGAATAAAGAAGGCATGAAACTTTAAAATATGAAGTCTGTTTTCTGGGTTGTAAAACGCAGAAATCGAGTGAGAAAAATACTTGGAAAACGTGTAGAATGTACCCAGATATTTATATGAAAGTCGAGGCGGCGGCGCTCGAACGAGATCGCGCGACATCCTCATGTCGCTTGAACGATAGAGAGATATCGTTCGAATGAGTTCGCGTGACATGCTCATGTCGCTCGAACGACAGAGCGATGTCGTTTGAACGAGCTCGTCGACCGAAGCAAGTTCGCTTCTACAATTAGAAATTTTTTTGCTTTCTGATAAAAACAAATCAGACTTCGAAAAAATATTTTCTTAAAAAATTCTCAAATACTTATGCAAATATAAACAACTCCAATAAATCATTTTACCAATAACGCGAAGTGGAGTAGTGGGAACGGTTGAGCAGTACGTCGCATGAGGCATGATGCACGTGTCAAGATGGTGGATGTATGGATTCGAATTAAGGCCGTCGTGGATGATTGTGTTGACATGCCGAATGTAGCGGTATCAAACATACATACTGTGATCTAGGACAAATAGAGAATTCCTAGATTCTACCCCGGACATTTATAAAATTATGTCCTTACAAATCTCCCCCTATGTCTATGTCGATACATACATAAAAAATCAAAATTATGCTATCTCCATGAAACAAATGACATATAAGAAAATATCCCCATTAAACCCTCAAACTGAGAATACCAACTGACATGTCGTCAATCAAACTTCAACATCTTCAAGTCTGCGTCTTTTCAGAAATTCTCAAAGCTTTTCTCATCAGGGTGTGCAATCCAGTAATTATCAACTTTGTACCTACACACGTGAGATAAAGCAGATACCCGTGACACGCAACAGTTTGAAATATAATGATATGCAAAAATCTAAGATCAATTAAGCTTAAGCAAATCATTGATAAATCAACAAAAAATTCTCTCCCATAATTCATTCTCCCCCTTTTTATGATGTCCCCAAATAGACAAACAAGAAGAAACAATCAAAACAAGGAGTGTCACAATAAAAATGCATAGTAAACATGAATCAAACTACACATGCAAAGGAGTATCTCAAAGGAAACATCCACAAATTATTTTTTATTTTTAAAATTTTTCGTACAAAAATAAGATACCAAAAATACACCATGGATTTAAACTAAAACAACCAAGTCATGAAAATGGAATGTATGGGTGTGAACACATTTGATAGTTAGATCAACTCAATCAATCATATGTGCACGATGAATATGTGTACCCCTAATGAATGAACATCAAAAATATCCTTAGGTGTAAAATATGTTGAATTTAGATGACATCGTCTTATGCAAATCAACAAATCAAAGTCAAAGTTATTTACATACCAATAACGTCCAAAACTATTTAACGCTTTTCGAGACCTTCATGGACGTGCAAACCCGTTTTAAATTCCATCCAAACTCCCTCATGCATATTTTCTTTTAGAGGTAATCTAAGTTCTCAAACATTGGAGAATTGATGGTGAAACCTAATGGCCCATATTTGGCATGAATTGCTTTTTATCCCTTTAAATTTTTTTGAGCTCTTTTAAACCTCTTTGGACCCCGGATAATAAAATTTCTCAATTTTCTAGGTCCAATTTAAACGGTGGCTTAATCGCAAAGTATAGATGAGTACCTTTCGTAGCCCTTCAACGTTTTCAAATAAAGCACACAACCTCGCCAAACGGTTCTTACATGCACTATTGTCTTGTCAAGTTTTATCGCGCTTGGTTCGTTTTAAGGATAGGATTGAAGTGAAAACACCCAACCAACATGTGATAAGACAAGCACAATAATAAAACAGATTCGTGCATATGTGCAATAAAGGAAATCATGAGTCAAACATGTAGGAAGTAACACCTAATTACATCTCAATGACTCTAAACATTATAGGGCACATGGATGAATATACCTATTGTCTCAAAACACTATCAAATAGTCACATGAAAAAATGGAATGATGTTGTGACTCGATCATCCTAAGTGTTTATCCATAAATGGTGCAAACAAAATACAAAAATCTTTTTGAATTTTTTTAAATATTTTATCAAAATAAAATCTTTTTGCATTTTTTGAAATTTCCAAAAATAAAAATCTAATACAAAAAGTACATGTCACGACGCTAGCAAACATAAATATCATGAAACAAAAAACTAGCGTATGACAAACATGTGAACACAATCATCTATATGATATGGCAAGAGAAGAATCATGTGCAAGCAAACGGGAATCAGCTTGTCTAAAATCTAGTACCTCTAAAAGTGATTTCCTAACTCAAATAGATGTGAAACGTCGTGTGGGGGATTTAGGAACCAAGGGAACACTAGACATAAACTTCCTAGGACTTTTTCCAATATCAAAATAAAAATGCCTAAGGTGACCTTTCCTACCACAATATGAACATCTGTAAACGGAAGGAATGTTACCTAAAGTGTGATCTTTTCTAACGTCCTTCGGATTAATTGACCCTCTAAAACAAATAATGGTTTTGGCTTTAGCACTAGAAGCATGAGAACAAGATGAGACATTACCATCACTATCAAACCTACTTTAATCGTTTAATTCATTTTTCAACTTTAAAATATTTGATTCAAGCAACAAAATAGACTCTTCCAAAGACAGGGATTTCTTTTTCAAATTTTCAATTAAACTTAACGGTTTATCGCGCTATCCTTCAATTAAAACAAACGTATCCCTAAGAGTCTTTTCACGTCCTGTAAAATCATCGATTAATTTTTTATCCTCGACGGCACAAACGGGAACCATCGAATTTTTAAGGTCCTCCAATTTTTTTTTCTAAAAATAGGACCCTATCATCACTCTCCTTCTTGGACAATTTTAAAGCAACAAAGTCATGCTCCAAGGCAACAAATTTCTCACGATAAAAATGTCTTTGATTTTAAACCGTTTGCAAAAGATCCATCGCGGATTTAAAACGAGAATTTTCTTTTTCCAAAACTTCAATTCTTTTTGCAAACGTCAAATTCAAACTATTTAAATCATTAAAACTTTGACTTGTGTCAATAGGAGGGGGCATCAAACTAGACGAGTGCTCTATTGAAAATTGCGATAAAATTTCAAAAATCAAATTTTTCAAAAAAATCAATATCACACAATTTTGCGAAAAATGGGAATATGCGATAAATTAGCGTAACCTGCTCTGATAGTAATTTGTAAAATAAGACGACGGTGTGTGATACCGATTTAAATTAATTCGCAAGTTTTTAATTAAACCTTATTTAATTCAGCTCCTAAACATGCAACTAAGTGTGTGCGTATGTCAAACCGTAAATAAATAAAGTATGAAACACAAATTTCAGGAAAAATCCCCCAAAGGGGCAAAACCTTTTTATTTTCATTATAATTTGTAAAGATCAGTTTACACAGATTATACTGAAAACATGAGTGACATACAAAATACCCGCAGGTGTCGATTCCGACGTCGCCGGCTGAAACTCCCGCAAGAACTCCAGATGGGCAACAATGGAAAAGAGACGGCTTCTCCACAAGTTACTGCAGATGAGTAAAAACGATCATCTTGAAGGTTTAAAGATTCACATACATATATGGGAGTGGTTATGTGAATAAAGCAGGCATGAAACCTTAAAACATGAAGTATGTTTTCTGGGTTGTAAAATGCATAAATTATGTGCGAAAAAGACTTGGAAAACGTGTAGAATGTACCCAGATATTTATACAAAAATCGAGGCGACGCCGTCGCTCGAACGAGATCGCGCGACATCCTCATGTCGCTCGAACGACAGAGCGATGTTATTTGAACGAGCTCGTCGACCGAGGCAAGTCCGCTTCTACACTTGAAAAAATTTCTGCTTTTTGATAAAAACGAATCAGACTTTGAAAAAATATTTTCTGAAAAAATTCACAAATATTTATGCAAATATAAACAACTCCAATAATCATTTTACCAATAACGCGAAATGGAGTAGTGGGAACGGTTGAGCAACACGTCGCATGAGGCATGATGCACGTGTGAAGATGGTGGATGCATGGATTCAAATCAAGGCCGTCGTGGATAATCGTTGACGTTCCGAATGTAACGATATCATACATACATACTGTGATCTAGGACAAATAGAAAATTCCGAGATTCTACCCCGGACATTTACAAAATTATGTCCTTACAGAGTGTGTGTGTGTGTGTGTGTGTGCACGCGCGCGCGCGTGCGTGCGTATAAAAATTCAGCATATCTCAATTGATTTTGAAGTCATTAATTTAATTTAAACCCTTAAAAATCAATTTTAGAACCCTCGAGAAAATGATTTCGAAATTGTCATAATTAAATTCGAACCCTCAAAAATTGATTTCGACTTCTCATAAATCTGATTTAAAACCCTCTTTTATGAAAACCCCAATTAGATCATCATTTTCTTCACTAGTGGAGGCCACTTCAAGAGTTTGGTATGGAAATAAAATAATTTATGGGAGAGAGATAAAGAAAGGTGGGATGAGGTGGCATTAAGGGTGCTGGTGGCACGTCAATTTCATCGATTTAAAAGAATTTTATTTTATTTTGGTTTTGAACTCTTTTGGATACAAATCTTGTGTGCCAAAAGTTGTGGATATGACATGCACTCTTAGAATATTATTTGTTTGCACCTTATTAGAAATATTTGAATGGGTAATTTTATCCTTTTGTCACCTCTTTTAGCTCCGTTGGTGAATTTAGATCAATTTGAAATGAATTAATAGAATAAGGGGCTAGTTCTCTGATAAAAATAAAATAAAAGAGGGAGATCCAAAAACCCGATAAAGTAGAAAAGGGTTGAGTGTAATTTACGTGTTCTTTTATGAATTAGACCATCTTCGAGGAATTTTTGCATTTTTGCACACTCAAAATGTTAAAATGCATTTTTCCTCCCCAAAAAGTTTATTTGGTCAAAAGCAATAAGTAAAATTGTGCTTGTACGGCGAGTGAAGTGTCGTGAAAAGAGTGAAAAAAATATTTTAAAAATATTGAAAATGAAAAAAAAAATAGCAAAAATAATGGTTCACGAGGCAATTTAAGTATTGCGTAAGGAGACAATTTTTGTAAATATGTCAACGAAACAAAAACAGAAAATGAATAGATAAAAGAGTTCTAATAATATATGTCCTAGGGACACACACTTAAAACAAAAATTAATAGGTATAGAATTTCGATATACAATTAATAAGGTATAAATATTCATATAAAACTTTTATACATATTATTTCAAAATTCAAAATATATACTCTTAAAACATATATTAATATTTTCTAAATAAAAATAATATTTTGCAAACATACGGACGATGGTGGTGCACAGGGTCGTAATTACAATCTTGATAAAAATTTGCGAATCCTTTCTTCGAATGAGTCGAAGGTATACCAGAATATAGGGACATAAGATATGCACTGAGTGACTGGAACATAAGTGGATCGGTTAGAAATAATGAACAAGTGTGGATTTCAGGACCATGAGAGAGAGGAAGTGGAAATGTACTTGTAACTAAACCCTAACCAAATGCGTAACCAAAACCTGACTATCTTCTTACCCAAAATATAGCTGTTGCATAACTTTATTTAGAAATCTTCGTTGCATTGAAAATTTGAAATGACTGAATTGCAGTAAATCTCAATAAAATTGTATTGGAAATTGAAACAAACGTAGTATCTGATTGATAGTCAAATCATACTTCCTGTCAAAATCTATATTTAAGATACTATACTGCACATCAGGTTCAGATATTTTCGAGTTTTAAATTAGAAAAATGATAGATGTATGACTTTAGTCTTTAGGGATGACATTTTCGAATTACGTTAATTTTGATTTACGTATATGTTTTCGATAGTATTAAATTTATATAAAATAATCATATAATTTTGAATTATTTCAGATTATTATCATAAACGAATTATTGTATTAAAAACTATCGATCCTAACTCACTTTGTGTATGAATAAAATATTTATAAAGTTAATTAAAAAATTAGGTATATATTATTTGAATTAACTATATATATATTTTGTATACTCCATACAACCTCTTTTTAAATTAAGAAATGAAAATTGTTTCTTCATGAAATTAGACTAAATTTTATAACAAAATGATGGATATCATAATAAAATATGATATATTTCTTGGATAAATTTCAACATTCAATATAATATAATATAGTAATTAGTTGTTAATTTTATTATGTTAATTGGTATTTTATTTTAAACTTAGTTTGAGTTTTAATTTTAAAAGGAATAAACATGAGTAAATGGGTGGGATAGATATGAGAAGTGCTCAAGTCCCACATTGAAAGATTACCACAAAAAGTGAGAGTATATCAACCAAAGGACAACTAAGATTCTTAGTTGAATAGTCAAATGAAAGACTATAATCTCACGCATTGCGGTGGTGCTTAAGAACCACCAATTTCGACACTGCGTAAACGCGATGCGCGGCGCGCGAAAGGACAACTTAGGGAGCGTTGTGTGCTTTGACGTGCACTTCGCTCCTCGCACGTGCGCATCGCGCGGCGCGCGAAAGGACAACTTAGGGAGCGTTGTGTGCTTTGACGTGCACTTGGCTCCTCGCACGTGCGCATCGTCGCTTACGAATTTCGTGTAGGGGGTGTCCATTCGCTTACGATGGGCATGATCCAACGACTGCTGAGTCGGTACATGAAGAGCTGTGACTGTTGAAGAACAGTCACAGAACTGACTATAAAATGAGTCCGAGACCTCTATTTTTTATACCGAAAATTACTATTTTTTCCTCTCTCTCCGTCCTCTATATTTTGACATTATCAGATTACAAATTCAGAGTGTTCTCAGTTTGATCAAACAGTACACAGTTTGAATCAAACAATTGTTCATACACTACATTGTATCCTAAAGGCAGATTCAATACACCCAAGGGCGAATTTATGTGGAAGGGAGGTGGGGCAAGTGCCCCACCTTAAATCTTAAAATTAAAAAATTTACCCTACAAAAATTATAAATTTAGAGTGATGCCTCACCCCAAAAAGAAAAAAATTCAAATTTTTACCACTAAATAATTTGTAAACTAAAAAAAAATTCGGGGGCTTCCGCCCCCAAACCCCCAGCAATGGTTTGTGCCCCATCCGAAATAAATTTCTGGATCCACCATTGAATACACCCATAATGTAGTCGCAATTCATTCTCAATCGAATTGGGAGAAATTTTGCCTAGAAGAAGCGAGTAACCGTAAGTTTCTTATTTCAAACTATATGAATTTTGGAATGAGTAATGATAAATCTGTCGTTGCACAAGCATATGAACACCAACAAATTATTGGTGACCTTAAAGCCGCTGGAATTAATCTTCAAGATAAATTTCAAGTAGGGGTGATTGTTTCAAAACTTCCATCCTCTTGGAACGGATTTAAGAAGAAAATTAATCATGATGAAAATACTTACATAGTGGAATCCCTTCTTCGCCACCTTCGTATTGAAGATGATTCTCGTATTCGAGAAAAGAAAGATGAACAAAGTGAGGGTCATTCAAAAGCCAATATAGTTAAGGATAAAAAATTAAAGAATACCAAAGACTAAAAATTAAAAGCAAAGAATGATTCAAAACTCAAGAACCAAGGTGTAAATAAGAAAAAAAAAGGGGGAAATATTTCTTCTGTGACAAACGGGCTATTAATCTCGAGAATGTCATCTTAAAAAGAAGGAATTTAAGAAAAAACAAGGGTCGAAGGAAACCAACAATGCTGAAGATCTTATTGCTACTATATGTGAATCAAATTCAATTGAAAATGAAAGTAGATGGTGGTTGGATACCGGCGCAACGGTTCACGTATGTGACGCGACTAAGAATTTGTCTCAAAAGTGCGTTTTACTCTAGGCTCAAGTGCAAGCCTGTCGCTCAAGTAGTAACCCGGTAAGTCGGGATCGTATCCACAGGGATCGAGATTGCCAAATAGTAATAAGAAAAATTATTAAATCTTGAAATGATTTCTTAAAAGAAACAAAAAGATGATTAATGATTGGGAAAATTTTTAGTGAAATAAAAATTTACTTAAGAAAAACAAACTGAAAATTGCAAAAAAAATTTAGATCTGACAAATGGGAGAAAATAGGGTAGGGTACAATCCCTCAATCCTTAACAAATTACCGTATAGAATACTAGAATTGTAAATTAAAATTATTGACTAGATCCGGTCTTTATAAATTCTAAGCATTACATATATGAGGGATCTAGCCCGCATCATATGAAATCAAAGATAGATATAAAGCGGTGAATGATAAATTATACTCGCAAAGCGTTCTTAAACATCTCAAGTACCTAGGGCAAGAGAGATTAAAAGATTGACAATGTTTGTATGAGTTTCTTTCACGATTCAATCAATATTTTAATTTAACCTCTATTTTCTACATAAATAATTTGCCTTGGATTGAGTTCATGTACCCCAACCCTTGGGAATTTAGCTACTCATGATTTGGTTCAAGAATAAATTCACATATAAAATTATGGATCTACAAAACATTATAAATAATTTGCAAATAATAAAACTAGAGAATGGAAAGATTTTACTTGAATTCAGCAACAAAAACGGAATTGGAATTCAGAATTTCTTATAAACTTGGGTTCATGAAAACTCTTGAAGGAATAGAAAATTTTCTCTCAAAATTTAACCTAAAATTCAACCTCTAATTCTCTCTAGAACTCTCAACCTAACAACTCCTTAGCAACGCCCTAGCAACTCCCCTCCAAATGATGTAGGGCATGGGCTTTTATAGCACAAAGAATCGAAATTGACAGCTCAATTTGCTTGTGACACAAGTTTCACCCTCTAGCACGCCAAAAATCTGCATAATTAATGCCAGGATTTCGCATGACCGGACCTGTCCGGATTACCCTCGGATCGGTCCGATATCCACCGGATCGGTTCTTTTATTTCTACCGGATCGGTCCGGTCCTAGTCGGATCGGTTCTTTTTCCATTTCCATCGGTTTGCTATCCATCCGGGGTATACTGGACTTGGTCAATTCGGATCGGTCCGATTTTCTTCTACTTTGACTTTTTCCTTGCAACTTTGACTAGCCATATCTTTTGATTTAGAACTTCGATTTGGGTGTCGTTTCTTCCTATGCTCTTGTGAACTCATGCTCTTCAACTTCACTTTTGGTGTCGCCTTCGATTTTTGAGTGAAACTTTACTCTTTTGCCCTTTGACTTTTCTTCTGATTTTCTTATTTTCCTTTCTTGCATTCCATTCCTGAAAACTTCATCACAATTACACAAAAACTAGGGAATATTGTTAAAAACAGACAATAGAGTGATATGGACTAAAAATGATTCACTTACCTTGTTCGAGATATTAAAATCATCAAATTAAGGGGCTAAATTCAGAAGAATTTATGCTTGGTCAGTATGCAAAGACCGCTCTTCATTCAAAACATATCAAGGAATTGATGGAAAAGAAGTGAAGATGGCAAATACTATTCGCACCAATGTAGTTGGGAATGGCACAGTGGAATTGAAATTAACTTCTGAAAAGACTCTTACTCTAATTGATGTACTTCATGTACCTGATATGCGTAAAAATCTTGTGTTTGGGGACCTTCTCAATAAGAGAGGTTTCAAACTTGTGTATGAGTCTGATAAGTTTGTTTTATCCAAGAATGGCCAATTTATTGGCAAATGGTACTCCTATAACGGCATGAACAAAGTTAAAGTAATCAATGATATTAGTTCTACTTATATGGTTGAGTCTATTTCTTTATGGCATAGTAAATTAGGTCATATAAATTATAAAATTAATAAAAATATGACTAATCTCGAATTGTAAATTTGATAACATTGCTAAATGTGAAATATGTTCTCAATCGAAGATAACTAGAAAGTCATTTAAATATGTTGAGAGGACATCCGAAATGCTTGATCTTTTTCATAGTTAGGTATGTGATATGAAGAGTAATATGACTTGTGGTGGAAATAATTATTTCTTAACTTTTATTAATGATTACTCTAAGTATGCATATACATATTTGCTTAAAGTAAATATGATTTTTTTGAGAAATTTCTGATTTTTAAAGCAAAAGTTGAATTTAACAAAATCGAAAAATTAAAGTCCTATTATCCAACAGGGGTAGTGACTATTACCCGAGTGAGTTTATACAATTTTGTAATACTCATGGAATAATCCATCAAGTTACGGTGCCTTATACGCCACAACAAAATGGAACGGCGGAAAGAAAAAATAGGACTTTAGTTGAAATGATAAATGCAATGTTAATAAGTTCTGGTTTACCTTTGTCTATGTGGAAAGAATCGATTTTATCCGCATGTTATATTTTAAATAGAGTTCCATTGAAAAATAAGAATATTACACCATACGAAGTATGGTTTAATCGTAAGCCTAATCATAGACGTCTTAAAGTTTGGAGATGTCTTGCTTATGTAAGAAGACCCGAACCTAAAAGACCTAAACTAGAAAATAAGACTTACAAATGTGTTTTTATTGGATACTCTACTAACAATACGACTTATAGATTTTTAAATCTTGAAACTAAAAAAATCATTGAGCCTGTAGATTTCCAATTCTTTGAACATCTAACAAAGTTTAGTAAATTGAATCGAGGTTTAGAAAATAATAATCCTATTGACTCCTTACTTTTAGAAGAAATTTCACAATTAATATCTTCTTCAAAAACAACGGATGGCGTTGAACCGTGAAGGAGTAAAATACAAAGAATTCAAAAAATATATGGGCCCGAGTTTGTTATTTATTTGGTTGAAGGGGATTTAAATGAAACTATGAATAAAACTAAATTTGTTCTTAATATAGAAGATGAACCGACAACAGTTCATGAAGCGATAACATCTCGGAATGCTGTCATTTGGAAAGAAGTAATCAATGATGAAATGAACTCAATTTTGTCGAATCAAACTTGGGTTATTTTCGATATTCCCCCCGGAGCTAAACCTATTGGGTGCAAATGGATATTTAAAAGGAAATTAAATTCGGACGGTTATATAAATAAATTTAACGCAATTTTTTTTACTAAAGGCTATAAGAAAAAATATGGAATTGATTATTTTGATACATATGCTCTTATTGCTCGAATCACTTCCATGAGGATATTAATATCTCTTGCTTCTATTCATAATTTAGTAATTCATCAAATGGATGTCAAAACTGTGTTTCTAAATCGTGATTTAGAAGAAGAGACTTTTTGCCTCGCCAAGAAAAGAAAGTGTGTAAACTTGTTAAATCTCTTTATGGCCTTAAACAAACTCCTATGTAATGGCATGAGATTTTTTGTAATATTGTAATATCCCAAGGATATAAAGTTAATGATGCCGATAAATGTATATATAGTAAACGGTGTTAGTGTTATTATTTTCTTATATGTGGATGACATGTTAATATTTGGGTCTAATCTCAAATATGTTGAAGAAACCAAAAGGTTTCTATCATCAAAATTTGATATGAAAGATCTTGGAGAAGCATATGTGATTTTAGGAATAAAAATTGTGAGAAAGGATAATTCTTCAGCATTATCTCAATCTCATTATGTAGAAAAAGTTCTTAAAAGATATAATTATTTTGAACTTAAGCAAGTTGCTACACCAATGGATCTTAGTATCAAATTAATGAAAAATACTGGGCGTGTTATGGACCAACTTAAATATGCTAGTATTATTGGAAGTTTAATGTATATCATGCATTGAACTAAACCATAAATTGCTTATGCAGTAGGTGTCTTGTGTAGATTTATAAGTAATCCAGGACAAGAGCACTAGAATGCAATTTCTACGATGCTTAGATACCCGAAGAGAACTTTGGATTATGGCTTACATTATGTAGGATATCTATTTGTTTTAGAAGGATATAGTTATTCAAGTTGGAATAATCTCGAATCAAAATTCAAGTCAACTATTGGTTCGAATTTTACGCTAGAAGGAGCAACTGTCTCTTGGGGATCCAAGAAACAAACATGTGTGTTAGATTCAACAATGCAATCAGAATTTATAGCCCTAGAAGATACATGTAAAGAAGCAGAATGGCTTAGAAATTTGTTATATGGCATTCCTTTATGGAAAAATCCGTCTCCTCCTATTATGATAAGTTGTAATAACCAAACCACAATTTAGAAAGTTTTAAACAAAACCTACAACGGAAAATCTAGACACATTAGTCTAAAGCATCAAATTATAAGAGGATTACTCAAGGAAGGAGTAATTACAGTCGACTATGTTAAAACGAACAAGAATTTAGCAGATCCTCTCACTAAAGGTCTTGTAAGGGAGATGATATATATCACCTAAAAAGGAATGGGACTAAGGTTTATTAAATAACACAACTATATTTAATGGGAACCCAACTCATATCTTGAAAATATAGATAGAGTTCAATGTGGTACAAATAAGTTAAATTATAGTTATGGAACACTAGGAATTTTTATGCAAGAGTTACATTCCTATGTGCCTAGTGTTGGTTTTCTGCATGTTAGAGGGTGAAGGTTACTTCTTAATAAATCGTATAAATATGACTCGCGAAATAACTAAAGTTGATTTACCCATATAAGTGTTAAAAATGTGGCCGCTTCTATGGAATCAAGACCGATCCTAAAGCACTCCTGAAATCAGGATTAGCATAAGGCCATAAGTGTGCATGCTAGAAGAACACTTTTAAACTCGAAAATCGATATGTGTGATCGTTTCGATTAGTCTCAAAATGTCATTGGTTCAAAATACGTTCACCACAGCACCTTGATAAAGCTTTGAATTATTTATAGCATATGGAAGTTCAAGTTCGGAAGACACTTCTCATTTATGTACTAGATTTCAGCGATAATGCCAAAAATTTTCTACTTTTGTTTTTTGTAATCGATCATTTATATCCTCTCTTGTGTATATTGAAATTGGTGGGGGGATGTTGGATAATTTTCAATATTTAATATAATATAATAACTAGTTGTTAATTTTATTATGTTAATTGGTGTTTTATTTTCAACTTAGTTTGGGTTGTAATTTTAAAAGGAACAAACATGAGCAAATGTGTGTGAATAATATGGGAAATGCTCAAGTCCCACATTGGAAGATTATTACAAAAAATAGGGGTATATCAACCAAATGACAACTAAGATTCTTAGTCGAATAGTCAAATAAGAGGTTATAATCCCACGTATTGTGGTGGTGCTTAAGCACCACCAATCGTGACACGCGACATGCGACGCGGGAAAGGGCGATTGGGCGAATTAGGGCACATTGCGTGCTTTGACGCGCACTTGACACTTCACACGTGCGCATCGTCGCTTGGAGAGTGGGAGCCCAAAGTTTTGACAAAGTAAAACTGATCAACGGATGTGATTAAATGATCTGATCAAGAGATTTAAAATCTAAAATGACTTGATCTGAGCCATTAGGTGAACTCGTAGCGTTTCATGTAGGGGGTGTCCATTCTCTTATGATGGGTCGCCAAATCTGAACCATTAGATCAAAGATATTCCAAATAGACACGATTCAGCGAAAGCTGAGTCGCCACATGAAGAGCTGTGACTGTTGAAGAAAGATCACAGAAATAGCTATAAAAGGAGTTCCAGGCCTCAGTTTTGGACACCGAAAATTGTTATTTTCTCCTTTCTCTCTCCGTCCTCTATATTTTGGCATTATCAGATTATAAATTCAGAGTGTTCTCGATTTGATTAAATAATACATAGTTTGAATCAAATAACTGTTAATGTACTGCATTGTATCCTAAAGGCGGATTCAATAAACCCAAAGTGTACTTGCGGCTCATTCTCAATCGGATTGGAAGAAATTTTGCCTAAAAGACATCGTTCCCAGGACGTGCCTTGCATAAATTAATTAATTTTTTCGTTCTTTCCATACTATAATTCCATTAGTTTAAGGAAAAAATATTTATATTATTACTCCACTCATATGGAAGGAACAGTGGCACAATCTATCCAAGTCATGAGTCAAGACTTAATACGACTCGACCTCTTTGATGGTGAAATTTCAGTCGTTGACAAGAGAAAGTTATGTTCTTCCTCACATCACTTAAACTAGCATACATTCCAGATGACAACCTTGAGAAAATTCCCGAGCCCACACCCGAAGACACCGAAGAAATAAAGCAAAAGGATGTGAAGAGGAAAGAAGACGAATTTGTGTGTCGAGGACACATTCTTAATGCTTTGTCTCAAACTGTTTATAACGTTCATCAAATGATTCCGATGGTAAAAGAATTATGGAAGGCATTGGATACAAAATATCAAAAATGAGAAAGCGAGCAACCGTAAGTTTCTTATTTCAAACTATATGAATTTTAGAATGAGTAATGATAAATCTATTGTTGCACAAGCATATGAACTCCAACAAATTATTGGTAACCTTAAAGCTGCTGGAATTAATCTTCAAGAAGAATTTCAAGTAGGGGTGATTATTTCAAAACTTCCATCCTCTTGGAACAGCTTTAAGAAGAAAATTAATCATGATGAAAAGACTTACACAGTGGAATCCCTTGTTCGCCACCTTTGTATTGAATATGATTCTCGTATTCGAGAAAAAAAGGATGAATAAAGTGAGGGTCATTCAAAAGCCAATATGGTTGAGGATGAAAATTTCAAGAATAATAAAGACTCAAAATTAAAAGCAAATAATGATTCAAAATTCAAGAACCAAGGTGCAAAAAAGAAAAAGAAGGGAAAATGTTTCTTCTCTGATAAACCGGGCCATTAATCTCGAGAACGTCGTCATAAAATGAAGGAATTTAAGGAAAAACAAAGGTCCAAGGAAACCAAAAATTTTGAAGATCTTATTGCTACTGTATGCGAATCAAATTCAATTGAAAATAAAGTGGATGGTGGCTGAATACCGGCACAACAGTCCACATATGCAAAGATCACTCTTCATTCAAAACATATCAAAAAATTGATGGAAAATAAGTGAAGATGGAAAATACTATTCGCACCAATGTAGTTAGAAAAGGCACAGTGGAATTGAAATTAACTTCTGGAAAGACTCTTACTCTAATTAATGTACTCATGTATCTGGCATGTGTAAAAATCTTGTGTTTAGGGAACTTCTCAATAAGAGAGGTTTCAAACTTGTCTATGAGTTTTATAAGTTTGTCTTATCCATGAATGGCCAATTTATTGGCAAAGGGTACTCCTGTAATGGCATGAAAAAAGTTAATGTAATCAATGATATTAGTTATGCTTATATGGTTGAGTCTAATTCTTTATGTCATGTAAATTAAAAACTTAATAAAAATATGACTAATCTCGGCTTAATATCGGATTGTAAATTTGATAACATTGTTAAATGTGAAATATGTTCTTAATCGAAAATAACTAAAAAGTCATTTAAATCTCTTGAGAGGACATCTGAAATGCTTGATCTTATTCATGGTAATGTATGTGATATGAAGAGTAATATGACTCGTGGTGGAAATAAATATTTCTTAACTTTTAGTGATGATTACTCTAAGTATGCATATACATATTTGCTCAAAAGTAAAGATGAAGTTTTAGAAAAAAATCTTATTTTTAAAGCAGAAGTTGAAACTCACCAAAATCGGAAAATTAAAGTCATATGATCCAATAGGGGTGGTGAATATTATCCGAGTGAGTTTATACAATTTTCTAATACTTATGGAATAATACATCAAGTTACGATAACTTATTCGACACAACAAAATAGAACGGCGAAAAAAAAATAGGACATTAGTTGAAATGATAAATGCAATGTTAATAAGTTCTTGTTTACCTTTGTCTATGTGGGGAGAAGCAATTTTGTAATGAACCCACTTTTATGTGTTCATATATATATAGTTAATTTTTACACTCATGTTTTACTTACTATCTTATAAATGTTGTATTATTAGATATGTGGTGTTAATGGCTATCAATATAACAAACCCCATTTTTAAATATGAAAAATCAATCGTAAATAGGATCAAATCGAAGTCTTATGACATATCTTAAGGTATATAATAAGTTTTGGGGTAGAAAATATAATTTTATGAAACTTTAGGGACTAAAATAAAAATATATAAAGGGACATTTTGTAAATAAAATATTTTCAAGGACCTCTAAGAAATATTGAAAATATATAGTGTGAAATTACTAAAATACCCTTCATGTGTGAAATGACCTTTATACCCTTATCACCTTTCCACCACGTGCTGGTCACCTCCACCTTACACATGTCGTCTTCAGAGAGAAAGCTAAAACACTTGTCATCATTTGGTGATGTTAAGACTGTATGACCACCCCAGAATGCGACACCCAAATGATGACTTGCCACCGTAAATGCTTGATCACCAAGACACATGTCAACACCGTAATACTTTTGAAAACCTATAAATAGGGCCTTAGGGTTCATTTGAAACTCACACCAATTCCATGAGAATTATATTAAGAAAGAGTGATCGAAAGATTGGTAAATATCTTAAGAAGGAGTTTTATATTTTCGAAGAAAGAATTCATTTCGTAAGTATGATTTTATTTAAATGTTATAATTCATTTTTGTAGTTTTAATTTCGTATTTTATAGCTTTACTTAGTAGTTATGCTGGTAAAATACACTAAAGACTTTACTAATCAAAACTTAAAATTTGGAAACAATCTAAATTGATTTTATTTTCAAAATAAGTCAACTTGTTTGAAATATATATATATATATATATATATATATATACTCTTTTTAAAATAATTTTTGTAAGCAATTTCTCGTATTATGGAATCTCATTTAAGTAATTCCAAAGTCAGTCCCGGTGAAATTCTGTCTAGTTGAGATGGTATTTAAGTGGTGCCCCTGTGACCCTCCATCTCTACTGGGAACCGATTGATTAGGAAGAACTATGAATTGAATTCCTTAAATACGATAAATGAATATTAAAAATTGAGAAAATGGTTTTAGTAACCCTTTTCAGTAAGATATTTTAGGATTAAAACACAATATTTAGAATTGGGCATTATTTAGAATACATAATTAAACATTTATTGTATTTATTAGATTAACGTGTGATCCAAGACTCAATATCTATATTTTCGAGCCTCTATTTTAGGTGAGTACTCTATGTCATTTCTTGCACATTTAAATTATATGATGGTATGCAAATTAAGTATTTTGTGAAATGCATTTATTCTTAAAATGCATCTGATACCGATGATGGATTCATTTGTGATATGTTTATATCTCTCCATATAGACATACTGATTGAAATGAGTATTGAAAATGAGATTGAATATTGGAAATATGATTCGTCCTAAGGGACCTCTTTACTGACTGACCTACCCAGCTGGATTATCGCTGGTGTGCCCTAAATAAGGCATTGTGACGAACTAGTTCAATTGACCCTCAACTACCGGGGAATAATACGGTAGAAGAATATGGTATTAGAGTGTACTTGGCCATTAAAATGATATGATTGAAAGAAAAATATATCACATTTGATTTGTTGCATTCTTCTTATTCTGAGCTATCCAATTGTGATATATATACTATCATTTCAAAATATATATCTATTTACTGCAAGTTCCTATCCATATATGTATATGACTTCTCTTTTGACTTGAATAGGTATCTATTTTCTGAAAAATTTGGAATGTCGAGAGATTAAATCTTATTTAGCTTTTAGCTGATGTTGTATAAATAACGATTTTTCAGGAAAAAATTAGACTGGAGGATGGAGTGTAGAAGGACTATGTTGAAGATCTAGCTTAAGGAGCTCTTTTGTTATACTTTTAAATATAACGTTTGTTTTTAGGAGATAGAGCATGTTTGGCTCTTTAGTAATAAGTTTTTAATTTTGGCATAAGTTGTAATCCGTTCATACTTTAATATATACGAAGTTCCCTTTCAGAAAGCTCTGATGACGTAATTCCATTTTTTTCAATAGTTTACGATTCATGACCATGTGAATGTATTTCCGTTGCATTTATTTTAAGAAATATTTATAAGTCCATAACATTGAATGCCTTGGTGGCATGTCAACACACTCATTCCTTATTACTATTGGGTTGGGGTCATGACAGAGGTGGTATCAGAGCATAGGTTATGAACATGTAGACTACTGAACATAGGTTTCGAACGTTATAGATTTCGTGTTTCCATCCTTAGGAGATAGTATTAAATATCTGATTTATGTATTAACCCTCCCTATGTGTTATATTACTTATAACTGGTATTTTAGTTTTCAATCTTGAAATAGTATAGTAGATCTTACGTTTTGCCATGACTGTAGAAAATGACCAATAGAAGATCATCTATGGGAACTAGTGATTCGAGTATTGAAGGACTGGAAGGTGCATACAAGGCGATCGAAAGTCTAGCAAAGATTGTGGAGCATCGGGTAAATAATGGAGTACCAAGGAATCCTAAACTAAATAAATGTACTATTGAACAGTTCAAGAAGTTAATTCCTCCATCTTTTAAAGGTACACCTAACCCCACTGAAGCAGAAAGTTGGATGATGCAAATAGAAAAGATACTCGATGTTCTTAAATGTACTGATGAACAAAGAGTATCATTTGGAACGTTTATGTAAGAAGGTGAAGCCGAACATTGGTGGAGAATGACTAAGAGAATATACGAAGAAAGGAATAATCCCATAGGTTGGATTGATTTCCTAGTGATATTCTATGAGAAATACTTTCCTGAAACGGTACAAGACCAAAAAGCAGCCGACTTCATGAGTTTAGTTCAAGGAAATATGACGGTTAGTCAATATGAGGAGAAGTTTATCGAGTTATCCCAATTTTCACCTCATGTTGTTATAATCGATACTTTAAAGGCCAAGAAGTTTAAACGTGGGTTGAGGTTGAATATTCGTAGTCAAATTTCCATCCTGAAGTTGACATCTGTAAGGACATTTTTGTCATGTCCGTTATCTTACAGTTTTGTATGTCGTACGCCGTTACATTTGGCACGTTTCTACATGATCACATATGACGGCCTCAATTCGAATTCCAGGAATCAAGCATCCTGCATCTCCATCATGTGTTTTACATCAGCCTCAATGACTTCACGTTCCATGCTTTTAGGGACTATATGCTAGTGGTACGCAAGAAAAGTCAAAACAGTGAAAGAAGGCTCGATATGGAAGTTCAAGGGCAATTCGGTAATTTTACTTCCACCATCCGGAGGATAGTTCAACTGGAAAGTTGAAGAGCTTGCCGCAACAAAGATACTGGAAGAAACGGCATCTCATTCCGAGCTACGGTGAAGAAGATATGGCCCTTTGAAGATGGAGAGATTTCCTCGAAGGAATCAGGTTCCTGAGGACCGGACCGATTCGGCTCAAATAAAAAGGAACCGATCCGGCTTATCGGACCGATCCGACCAACTACCGGACCGATCCGCTTTGTCAGACTCCAGTAGCCACCGGACCGAATGCAAACCGATGGAGCAATAATTAGCCGAACCGATCCGACTGCTACCGGACCGATCCGCCTCTGTTAAAAAGAACCGATCCGGAATAGCGGACCGATCTGCCTCAGATACCGGACCGATACGACCTGGATAAGTTCAAACAGATCGTGGCCAGATTTTCTAGGGCAAAGAGTTCCTTATTTAATCCACGATCAGAGGTTGATTTTAGTAAGACTTTCCCACGATTATCAGAGCATATCAACCCTAAAGTCTTCACCTATTGAGTCCTATGATTCTTGGTTTTTAGATTCACACATCTTCCATATCTATGTGAATCAAGTTTGGTAACCCAAGAACACCATTGCTGTTGTTCAACCCTTTGTGAAGTGGACCGCTTCTTCCTCTTCATTGCAGCCCTACTGGACAGGGATAGTTCCAGCCGCCAACCCTACTGGAAAGGGATATTCTAGCCGCAACTACAGAATCCGATGCCTGCGGGTAATTCTTAGTCAAAAAACTTGTATTTCAGTGTAATCCGATTGTAAGCCGTTTCTCTTACAAATTATAGTGATATACAAATGGTTTTGCCCCTGTGGGGGATTTTTCCTTAAACTTTGTGTGTTGAATATCTTGTGCATGATTTCATATTGTTTCAATCACACCTAGTTGCATGATTAGGGTTAATTTGGGTTAAAAAGGGTGTTTATTATATTATTTCTTAATTGAACGCAAGCGCCAACTCTTTCAAATTGGTATCAGAGCGGGTTACGCTAATTTATCGCGTGATCCTGATTTTTTCGAGGATTTACTTTCTGATACAATTTGTCTACTCACGTTTTCAAATTGGTATCAGAGCAGGTTGCGCAAATTTATCGCGTATTCCTTACTTCCGCAAAATTTTTCTAAAGATATCAATTTTTTGAAAAAAAAAATTGATTTTTGAAAAAGTGCGTGTTCAAATGGAGAAGTTATATAATAAAGTGCCTATTTTTGAAAAAGTTCACGACCATGCTGAGAATTTAAAAACTTTGAATTTGAAACTTTGCAAAAGAATTAAAGTTTTGGAAAAAGAAAATTCTCGTTTTAAATCCGCAATGGATCTCTTGCAAACGGTTCAAAATCAAAGAGATTTTTATCGTGAAAAATTTGTGTCCTTGGACCATGACTTTGTTTCTTTAAAATTGTCCAAGAAGGAGTGTGATGATAGGGTCCAAGTTTTAGAAAACGAATTAGAGGACCTTAAAAATTCGATGGTTTGTGTTTGTGCTAAAGATGATAAAAATATTTTAGTCAATGAGTTTGTGGCACGTGAAGAGACTCTTAGGAAAAAGTTTACTTTAATTGAGGGGGAGCGAGATAAGCTTCTAGGTTTAATTGATAATTTGAAAAAGAAATCCCTCAATTTGGAAGAGTCTAATTCTTTGCTTGAGTCAAAAATTTTGAAGTTAAAAAATGATTTGACAGACTTAAGTAGATTTGATAGTGATGGTAATGGCTCATCGTGTTCTCATGCTTCTAATGCTAAAGCCAAAACCATTATTTGTTTTAGAGGGTCAACTAATTCCAAGGACGCTAGAAAAGACCACACTTTAGGTGTCATCCCACCCGTTTACACATGCTCATATTGTGGTAGGAATGGTCACCTTAGGCGATTTTGTTATGATCTTGGAAGAGGTCCTAGGAATTCGAAGTCTAGTGTTTTGTGGGTTCCCAAAACCCCTTGTCGACTTGTTTCATCCATTTGGGCTAGGAAATCACTTTTGGATACACTAGATTTTAG
The DNA here is from genome assembly GCA_949130495.1 of Sambucus nigra. Taxonomy (NCBI): domain Eukaryota; kingdom Viridiplantae; phylum Streptophyta; class Magnoliopsida; order Dipsacales; family Adoxaceae; genus Sambucus; species Sambucus nigra. The sequence goes on along the minus strand of OX422216.1, from coordinate 229,680,059 downwards.
AATAGTTGATTCCCGTTTGCTTGCACATGATTCTTCTCTTGCCATATCATATAGATGATTGTGTTTGCATGTTTGTCATACGCTAGTTTTCGTTTCATGATCTTTATGTTTGCTAGCGTTGTGACATGTACTTTTTGTATATATTTTTTAAAAATTTTGAAAAATACAAAAATATTTTTTTTGCACCATTTATGGATGAATACTTAAGTTGACCAAGTCACAACAACATTCCATTATCTTCATGTGACTATTTGATAGTGTTTTGAGATAATAGGTCAATTCATTCTTGTGCTTTACAAAGTTTGGGGTCTTTGAGTTGCTATAGTGTTACTTTCTACATGTTTGACTCACTTTGTCCTTTATTGCACACATGCACGGATTTGTTTGATTATTGTGCTTGTCTTATCACATGTTGGTTGGGTGTTTTCACTACAATCCTGTCCTTAAAACGAACCAAGCGCGATAAATTTTGATAAGGAAATTGTGCTTTTCAAGAACCGTTTTGAATGTTTGTGTGTTTTAATTGAAAACGGGGAGGGGCTGCGAAAGTTGATTATTTATCCTTTGCGCAAAAGCCATCGTTTAAAAGGACCTAAAAATGGAGGAATTTTAATATCCGAGGTCCTAAGAGGTTAAAAGAGCCCGAAAAATTTAAAGGCAATATAAAGAAATACATGCCAAATCAGGGGCCATTTAGGTTTTTACCCAATTCTCCAATGTTTGAGAATTTAGATTACCTCTAAAAGAAAATATCTATGAGGGTGTTTAGTTGGAGAATTTAAAACGGGTTTGCACGTCCTTGAAATGCTTAAAATGCGCCAAATAGTTTTGGACGTTATTGGGGTGAAAATCATTTTGACTTTGATTTGTTGATTTGTATAAGACGATGTCATCTAAATTCAACAATCTTTTCACCTAAGGATACTTTTGATGTTCATTCGTTAGGAGTACACGTATGCATCGTGCACATATGATTGATTGAGTTGATTTACCTATCGAATGTGTTCACACCCATTCATTCCGTTTCCATGACTTGGTTGTTTGAGTCTAAATCCATGGTGTGATTTTTGTATCATATTTGTTCATATTGGTATCCTATCTTTGTATGAAAAATTTGAAAATTCAAAAATAGTTTGTGCTGTTTTGCGTACCGTGACACCCCGATTTTGCCTATTTGATTCATTCTTCTCATTTGTCTATTTGGGGACATCATAAAAAGGGGGAGAAAGAATTATCATATTATGGGGGAGTTTTGAAATTTTGAGTTTGCTCATAAATTGGTATCTAGATTTATCTCATTTCAAACTCGATATGTCACTTGGTATTTTGCGTTATCTCATGTGTGTAGGTACTAAATTGATGATCACTGATTTGCACACCCTGATGAGAAAAGCTTTGAAATTCCTGAAGATTTAAAGAACAAACGATGTAGTCTTATTCATATGTATCTTTCCAATTTTGGGTTCATGGAAGGGTAGATTTGTATAGGCAGTTGTGAATTGATAATTCGGATTTTTTATGTATGTACCGGCATAGACATAGGAGGAGATTTGTAAGGACATTTTTGTCATGTCCGTTATCTTACAGTTTTGTATGTCGTACGCCGTTACATTTGGCACGTTTCTACATGATCACATATGACGGCCTCAATCCGAATTCCAGGAATCAAGCATCCTGCATCTCCATCATGTGTTTTACATCAGCCTCAATGACTTCACGTTCCATGCTTTTAGGGACTATATGCTAGTGGTACGCAAGAAAAGTCAAAGCAGTGAAAGAAGGCTCGATATGGAAGTTCAAGGGCAATTCGATAATTGTACTTCCACCGTCCGGAGGATAGGTCAACTGGAAGGTTGAAGAGCTTACCGCAACAAAGATACTGGAAGAAACGGCATCTCATTCCGAGCTACGGTGAAGAAGATATGGCCCTTTGAAGATTGAGAGATTTCCTCGAAGGAATCAGGTTCCTGAGGACCGGACCGATCCGGCTCAAATAAAAAGGAACCGATCCGGCTTATCGGACCGATCCGACCAACTACCGGACCGATCCGCTTTGTCAGACTCCAGTAGCCACCGGACCGAATGCAAATCGATGGAGCAATAATTAGCCGAACCGATCCGACTGCTATCGGACCGATCCGCCTCTGTTAAAAAGAACCGATCCGGAATAGCGGAACGATCCGCCTCAGATACCGGACCGATACGACCTGGATAAGTTCAAACAGATCATGGCCAGATTTTCTAGGGCAAAGAGTTCCTTATTTAATCCACGATCAGAGGTTGATTTTAATAAGACTTTCCCACGATTATCAGAGCATATCAACCCTAAAGTCTTCACCTATTGAGTCCTATGATTCTAGGTTTTTAGATTCACACATCTTCCATATCTATGTGAATCAAGTTTGGTAACCCAAGAACACCATTGCTGTTGTTCAACCCTTTGTGAAGTGGACCGCTTCTTCCTCTTCATTGCAGCCCTACTGGACATGGATAGTTCCAGCCGCCAACCCTACTGGAAAGGGATATTCCATCCGCAACTACAGAATCCGATGCTTGCGGGTAATTCTTAGTCAAAAAACTTGTATTTCAGTGTAATCCGATTGTAAGCCATTTCTGTTACAAATTATAGTGATATACAAATGGTTTTGCCCCTGTGGGGGATTTTTCCTTAAACTTTGTGTGTTGAATATCTTGTGCATGATTTCATATTGTTTCAATCACACCTAGTTGCATGCTTAGGGTTAATTTGGGTTAAAAAGGGTGTTTATTATATTATTTCTTAATTGAACGCAAGCGCCAACTCTTTCAACATCATATACTGACGTGGTGGCTAGAGCAACGATAGCTGAGAAGGACAGTGAAGAATATAATCAGATTAGACAAGGGAAGAGGAAGAGGAAGTTTGGGGAATAAAGAGGAAGGAACCCCAATAATAAACCCTTTAGGACTATACCCAATACAGGGCGACCTTTTGTGAACAAACCCTTTAATGTTGATAGATGCCAACGATGTGGTAATATTCATAGAGGGCAACCATGTTACCTGGAAACAGGAAATTACTTTGGGTGTGTCCAAAAGGAAAATAAAATGAGAGATTGCCCTAACAAAGGGAAGGTGCCAACAAAGACTTTTAATGACAATAAAGATCATGCAAACAAGGTAGAATTTCTAATCTTTCTAATGCAAAGGCTTCTAATGAAGTAGTGTCAGGTATACTTTTTATATGTGCACAACCTTTTCAAGTTTTAATAGATCCTGGTTCTACCCATTCATTTGTGTCTTTACATTTTGTTAATCGCTTTTCTAATATTCCCGAACCCTTGAATCATAACATACACGTTTCTACTCCTTCTGGTGATTTATTGACGGGTACATTAGTATATAAATCTTGCCCTATAGATGTCAGTAGTCATAAACTATTTGTCGATTTGATAGTTTTGGACATAAGATATTTTGAAGTCATTTTGAGGATGGATTGGTTAGCATCATATCATGCTAATGTAGATTGTTTTGAGAAGAGAGTTACTTTCCAAATTCCTGACCAACCAAAATTCAGTTTTTAAGGAACTGGCGTCCTATCTCCCATGTGTATAGTCTCTGCAATGCAAGCCTATAATTTTCTTAAGAAAGGATGTCAAGGATTTCTTGCAAGTTTTATTGATTTGCAAATGAAGGATCCTAGTTTAGAAGAAATCCCAATAGCTAAACATTTTCTAGATGTTTTTCCGGATCATTTACCCAGTCTACCTCCTATTAGCGAAATAGAGTTTACGATTGACCTTTTTCCTGGAGCTATACCAATCTCAAAATCACCTTATCGCTTAGCACCTTTAGAATTAAGGGAATTAAAAGTTCAATTACAAGATCTGTTAGACAAGGGTTTTATTAGACCAAGTATATCCCCTTGGGCTGCTCCAGTGTTATTTGTTAAAAAGAAGGATGGGACAATGAGGTTATGTATAGATTATCATGAACTGAATAAGGTAACCATTAAGAATAAATACCCCTTACCACGTATAGATGATTTGTTTGACCAACTACAAGGTACGCAAGTATTTTCTAAGATTGACCTTTGGTCAGAATATCACCAATTGAAGATTAAGGAAGATGATATTTCGAAATCAGCTTTTCGTACTAGATATGGTCACTACGAATTTCTTGTGATGCCATTTGGCCTTACTAATGCACCAGCCGTTTTTATGGATATGATGAATAGAGTGTTTAGGAAATATTTGGATCAATGTGTGGTTGTTTTCTTTGATGACATCCTTATTTATTCCAAGAGTGTTGAAGATCACGAGAAGCATTTAGAGATAGTATTACAAATCCTTAGGAAGGAGAAATTATATGCAAAATTAAATAAGTGTGTGTTTTGGTTGCCTAGCGTTTCTTTTCTAGGACATGTCATTTCCAAAGAGGGACTGTCGGTTGACCCTCAAAAGATCGAGGCTGTACTAGATTGGCCTAGACCAACTAATGTAACAGAGATTCGTAGTTTACTTAGATTAGCATGTTATTATCGAAGATTTATTGAAGGATTTTCTAGCATTGCCAAACCTCTATCCAGGTTAACACAAAAGAAGGTAAAATATGAATGGTCTGAGGAAGTTGAGAATAGTTTTCAAGAACTTAAGAATCGCTTAGTAACTGCCTCAATTTTGACTATTCCTTCAGGGACAGGAGGATTGGAGATATACAGTGATGCTTCAAAAAATGGTTTGAGATGTGTGCTAATGCAAAATGGGAAAGTAGTAACTTATGCCTCGAGACAATTAAAACCACATGAACAGAATTATCCAACCCATGACTTACAATTAACCGCTATAGTTTTTTCTCTTAAGATTTGTAGACACTATTTATATGGTGAGACTTGTGAGATTTATACCGATCATAAGAGTTTGAAATATATATTTACTCAGAAAGAATTGAACATGAGACAAAGGAGGTGGCTAGAATTGATGAAGGATTAGGATTTAAATATTCATTATCACCCAGGGAAAGCAAATGTAGTAGTTGATGCTATAAGTAGGAAGTCTACAACAAATTTAGCATGTCTCATTACAAATCAAGAACCTTTGTTAGCGGATTTGAGAAGTATGGAAATAGATGTACATATTTATAGCAAAGGAGAAATAATCGCAACCTTACAAGTACAACTCACGTTGATGGAAAGGATCAAAATTGCACAAGTAAATGACCCACAACTGAAGAAGATCAGAGAAGAGGTTATTAAAGAGAAGAGATTTAAATTTGCGATACGGGATGATATGTTGAGGTATGGAAATAGAGTGTGTGTTCCACGTGATGCCCAACTAAAAAGGCAAATTTTGGAGGAAACTCATTGCTCGAGATTTATGTTTCATCCTGAAAATACCAAGATGTATAGAGATCTTCGAGAAGTGTTTTGGTGGAACAATATGAAAAGGGAGATAGCAGAATTTGTATCTCACTGTTTGGTTTGTCAACAAGTAAAAGCTGAACATCAGAAACCATCAGGATTATTACAACCTCTACCTATCCCTGAATGGAAATGGGAACATATTACCAGGGATTTTATGACAGGTTTACCAAGGAGTTCAAATGATAATGATTCTATTTGGGTAATTGTTGATAGGTTAACTAAATCTGCTCATTTCCTTGCCATTAAGATTACCCATTCATTAGAAAATTTAGCCAAGTCGTATGTACGGGAAATTATTAGGCTTCATGGAACCCCAATTTCAATTATTTTTTATCGTGACCCTAGATTTGTTTCTCGCTTTTGAAAAAGCCTACAAGAAGCCATGGGAACAAAATTGAATTTTAGCATCACTTTTCATCCTCAAACAGATGGACGATCTGAGAGAACCATTCAAACCTTAGAGGATATGCTTAGGGCCTGTGTACTTGATTTGAAGGGGAATTAGGATGATCATTTACCATTAGTGGAGTTTGCCTATAATAGTAGTCATCAAGAAAGTATTCAAATGGCTCCATATGAATCACTATATGGTAGAAGGTGTCGTTCTCCCGCATGTTGGGTAGAAGTTGGAGAAAGAAAATTGTTGGGACCAGAATTGATTCAGATCACAACAGACAAAGTGAAATTGATACAGGACCGACTTCGAATCGCTCAAAGCCGTCAAAAGAGTTATTTTAACAATCGACACCGACAGTTAGAATTTCAAAAAAGGAGATTATGTGTTCTTGCGAGTATCGCCTTCAAAGGGAGTAATACGATTCGGGAAGAAAGGGAAGTTGAGCCCAAGATACATAGGACCTTTTGAAATCCTGAAAAAAATAGGAGTTGTTGCGTATAAAATAGCCTTACCACCTGAACTCTCTAGTGTACATAATGTGTTTCACATATCAATGATAAAGAAATATGTCCCAGATCCAACACATATCTTAAGTCATGAACCTCTTCAAGTTAGAGAAGATTTGTCATACATTGAGCATCCGGTAGAAATTTTAGACCATAAAGATCAAATATTACGGACCAAGATAATTCCACTAGTCAAAGTATTATGGCGAAATCATTCAGTTGAAGAAGCAACGTGGGAGCGGGAAAATGAAATAAAGGAGATATATCCATACTTGTTTGTAAAATAATATGAGTCAAGTTTGAGGACCAATTTTTTTATAAGGAGGGTAGGATGTAATGACCCCACTTTTATGTGTTCATATGTATATAGTTTATTTTTACACTCATGTGTTACTTACTATCTTATAAATGTTGTATTATTAGATATGTGGTGTTATTGGCTATCAATATAACAAACCCCATTTTTAAATATGAAGAATCAATCATAAATAGGATCAAATCGAAGTCTTATGACATATCTTAAGGTATATAATAAGTTTTGTGGAAGAAAATATAATTTTATGAAACTTTAGGGACTAAAATAAAAATATATAAAGGGACATTTTGTAAATAAAATATTTTCAAGGACCTCTAAGAAATATTGAAAATATATAGTGTGAAATTACTAAAATACCCTTCATGTGTGAAATGACCCTTATACCCTTATCACCTTTCCACCACGTGCTGGTCACCTACACCTTACACATGTCGTCTTCAGAGAGAGCTAAAATACTTGTCATCATTTGGTGATGTTAAGACTGCAAGACCACCCCAGAATGCGACACCCAAACGATGACTTGCCACCGTAAATGCTTGATCACCTAGACAAATGTCAACACCGTAATACTTTTGAAAACCTATAAATAGGGCCTTAGGGTTCATTTGAAACTCACACCAATTCCTTGATAATTATAGTAAGAAAGAGTGATAGAAAGCTTGGGAAATATCTTAAGAAGGAGTTCTATAATTTCGAAGAAAGAATTCATTTCGTAGGTATGATTTTATTTAAATGATATAATTCATTTTTGTAGTTTTAATTTCGTATTTTATAGCTTTACTTAGTAGTTATGCTGGTAAAATACACTAAAGACTTTACTAATCAAAACTTAAAATTTGGAAACAATCTAAATTGATTTTATTTTCAAAATATGTCAACTTGTTTGATATATATATATATATATACTCTTTTTAAAATGATTTTTATAAGCAATTGCTCGTATAATGGAATCTCATTTAAGTAATTCCAAAGTCAGTCCCGGTGAAATTCTGTCTAGTTGAGATGGTAGTTAAGTGGTGCCCCTGTGACCCTCCATCTCTACTGGGAATAAATCCAGAAATGTTCTGTCTAGATGAGATGGTATTTAAGTGGTTCCCCTGTGACCCTCCATCTCTACTGGGAACCGACTGATTAGGAAGAACTATGAATTGAATTCTTTAAATACGACAAATGAATATTAAAAATTGAGAAAATGGTTATAGTAACCTTTTTTAGCAAGATATTTTAGGATTTAAACACAATAATTAGAATTGGGTTTTATTTGGAATACATAATTAAACCTTTATTGTATTTATTAGATTAACGTGTGATCCAAGACTCAATATTTATATTTTCGAGCCTCTATTTTAGGTGAGTACTCTATGTCATTTCTTGCACATTTAAATTATATGATATTATGCAAATTTTGTATTTTATGAAATGCTTTTATTCTCAAAATGCATCTGATACCGATGATGGATTCATTTGTGATTTGTTTATATCTGTCCTTATAGATATACTGATTGAAATGAGTATTAAAAATGAGATTGAATATTGGAAATATGATTCGGCCTAAGGGACCTCTTTATTGACTGACCTTCCCAGCTGGGTTATCGCTGGTGTGCCCTAAATAAGTCGTTGTGACGAACTAGTTGGATTGACCCTCAACTATCGGGGAATAATACGGTAGAAGAGTGTACTTAGCCATTAAAATGATATGATTGAAAGAAAAATATATCACATTTGATTTGTTACATTCTTCTTATTCTGAGCTATCTAATTGTGATATATATACTATCATTTCAAAATATATATCTATTTACTGCAAGTTCCTATCCATATATGTATATGCCTTCTCTTTTGACTTGAATAGGTATCTATTTTCTGAAAACCTTGGAATGTCGATAGATTAAATCTTATTCAGCTTTTAGCTGATGTTGTATAAATAACGATTTTTCAGGAAAAAATTAGACTGGAGGATGGAGTGTAGAAGGACTATGTGGAAGATCTAGCTTAAGGAGATCTTTTGTTATACTTTTAAATATAACGTTTGTTTTTAGGAGATAGAGCATGTTTGTCTCTTTTGTAATAAATTTTTAATTTTGGCATAAGCTGTAATCCGTTCATACTTTAATATATACGAAGTTCCCTTTCAGAAAGCTCTGATGACGTAATTCCATTTTTTTCAATAGTTTACGATTCATGACCATGTGAATGTATTTCCATTGCATTTATTTTAAGAAATATTTTAATTCCGTAACATTGAATGCCTTGGTGGCATGTCAAGACACTCATTCCCTACTACTATTGGGTTGGGGTCGTGACAAATTTTATCTGCATGTTATATTTTAAATAGAGTTCCATTGAAAAACAAGAATATTACACCATACGAACTATGGTTTAATTATAAGCCTAATCATAGACGTCTTAAAGTTTGGGGATGTCTTGCTTATATAAGAAAACCCGAACCTAAAAGACCTAAAATAGGAAATAGGACTTACAAATGTGTTTTATTGGATACTCTAGTAACAGTACGACTTATAGATTTTTAAATCTTGAAACTCAAAAAATCATTGACCAGTAGATGTGCAATTCTTTGAACATAATCAAGGTTTAGAAAATAATAATATGACTGTTGACTCCTTACTTTCAGAAGAAATTTCACATCCAATATCTTCTTCAAAAACAACGGATGACGTTGAACCGGGAAGGAGTAAAAGATAAATAACTGAAAAACATATGGGCCTGACTTTTTTATTTATTTGGTTGAAGGGGATTTAAATGAAACTAACAATAAGACTAAATTTGTTCTTAATATAGAAGATGAACCGATAACATTTCATGAAGCGGTAACATCTAGGGATGTTGTCTTTTGGAAAGAAGTAATCAATGATGAAATGAACTCAATTTTGTTAAATCGGACTTGGATTATTTCCTATCTTCCCCCCGGAGCTAAACCTATTGGGTGCAAATGGATATTTAAGAGAAAATTAAATCCGGACGGTTCTATAAATAAATTTAAGGCAAGGTTGGTTGCCAAAGGCTATAAGCAAAAGTATGGAATTTATTATTTTGATACATATGCTCATATTGCTCGAATCACTTCCGTTAGGATATTATATCTCTTGCTTCTATTCATAATTTAGTAATTCATCAAATGGATGTCAAAATTGCGTTTCTAAATGGTGATTTAGAAGAAGATATTTATATGGAAAAACCCAAAGGGTTTGTTTTTCCTGGCCAAGAAAAAAAGTGTTTAAACCTGTTAAATCTCTTTATGGACTTAAACAAGCTCCTATGCAATGGCATGAGAATTTTGATAATATTGTAATATCCCATGGATATAAAATTAATGATATCGATAAATGTATATATAGTAAATTTGAAAACGGTGTTGGTGTAGTTATTTTCTTATATGTGGATCACATGTTAATATTTGGGTTTAATCTCAAATATGTTGAAGGAACCAAAAGGTTTCTATCATCAAAATTTGATATGAAAGATCCTGGAGAAGCATATGTGATTTTAGGAATCAAAATTGTGAGAAAGGGTAATTCTTTAGCATTTTCTCAATCTCATTATATACAAAAAGTTCGCAAAAGATATAATCATTTTGAACTTAAGCCAATTGTTGCACTAGTGGATCCTAGTATCAAATTAATAAAAAATATTGGGCGTGTTATGGACCAATTTAAATATGCTAGTATTATTGGAAGTCTAATGCATGTCATGCATTGCACTAGACTAGACATTATTGTAACACCCCGCATTTTTCATGCATTAAATACTAAATTAATTCGGGAATTGAAAATTACTTGTGAGTCGTAATTTTAATTGAATTAATTAGGAAAATTTTATTTAAATATTAATCGGGGAGTAAATGGTTAATATTTACGGGAATTTATTTACTAAGTGAATAGTAATTATTTATTTAAGTCATTTCGAGTATTAATGACAGGGTATGCACTTATCTCAATCGGGTGTCGGTATAGACTAAAGGGGGTGGGGGGATAAGTATTTTTATAAATTAATTCGGATGCCAATTTTGAGTGTACGGTTGAGTCCGGATGGGTCGAGATAGTTGGAAAAGTGTACCCGGGGGTAGTAAACGGGTCACGGGGCATTTTTAGACATAGTCGGGCCCACACGGGGGCAATTGGGTCATTTGGGCTTGGCCCATTAGGCAAAAAACGGGATTTAGGTTAATTTTAAGTTAGGAGAAGTAAGTTAACGGCTGATAGAGTTTTAGAAGAAGGCTAAGAGTATTAAGGAACCCTAATAGCAATTAAAGGCAGTTTTGGGATCACTAGAGAACAAGGATCATCTTCAACCTTGGAATTCATCTCCGAATCAGACACTACGAAACCTAAGGCAAGTGGATAACTTGCAATAGTATTGAATATGTTTTTCAATTCATATTCATGTGATGTGTTTGATTAAAAAAATCGTTTTGGGTGTTCATGGCATAAACATGAGGTTCTGAAAATAATAATCTGATTTACGAATTTGAAAGAGGATTCTTGTAGAAATCGGATATTATAAATTGATACATATCTAGTAGGATGATATCTGGATAATTAGGAACGAATTTGGTGAAGGGATTTGGGGTGTAAATGGGTAAGGAATTAAAGATGAATATTTTCCCAAATTCAGAAATTGTAGTTAATGGACGAATTGATAACGTTGGTGGACATTCTGGAGGCCCCTACTAAGGTTTCTAACTTATATTATTGTTAAGAAGGCTTGAGATTGCTGGTAGAAGGAGTTAAGGTTTTATAAAACTCGTCCATGGCAGAATCTGTCTTCGCGAAGAAGACGAAGACCTGCTCGATCGATCGATCGAAGGTCTGGGGTCGATCGATCGATGGTCGGCAGATTTGGACGGTTCGCCCAGTTTACTTTTATATGAAGAAAATTTAAGTTAATGTTTTTTTTTCCAGGACTTAATTTGGTGAGAAATTTATACATGGGTTTTGAATCTAATTAATAGTGAATAAAATTAATTAGAATTTGGAGATGACTTAGTGTGACATCATAATTTAAATTTGTTGGGTTTTGGAGAAATTAGGTGTGACACTAAGTTTGAATTTTTTAGAAGGTGTTCGAAAGGATTAAATATAGATGTAGTGAACAAGTCCGGGGATAACGGTTGAGGAATACCGAGAGATAAATCTTATTTAGGTAAAGGCTAAATAATCCGGGAGTCGGGAATTTAGACTCGGGTGAGGTTAATTCGGACTACGAGAGTAAGTCCAATTTTATGGTGGGGGCGACACCAAAGGTGACTTAATTAATTAATGTGCGAATTAATTAATAATTGGAGTCGGACCATAAACTCTTAATAAATTAAATCGGCTTGTGTTACAGATTTTGTACATGGTATAGCCGGGACATTTTATATTTATATATATATACGGAGTGTGATAGTATATATATATAGTGTGTGCTTTAATATCAGTGATTGAATATTATTAGTAGTATATACTCTAGTGCTATAGGGGGAGGTTGCGCGTAGTGGATGAATCCCCTAGCTTGAGGAGTAGGGCGAGTATATTCCCAGGACACAGCGTCCGTTATATGGGTGAGGGGTATCTCACTTTCAGGGAAGGAATATGACCGCCTCCAAATCGTATGTTAAACTAGGTTAGTGAGCGAATCTGACTTGGGTAACTAGGTTATGTGAATACACCTAGTGGGATAGCACTTTAGAAAAATTTATATTTTGTGAATATTTTTACTCGGTCGAATGTTAGTAATAAGTGTCATTTCAATATTTTTGTGAATACTGCAATATGATTAAATATATAATTAGGTAAATAATTATATATGGGATAATTAATACATAGTGTAAAATGTATTATGTGCATAACAGGTGTGAATGTTATATGAAATAAAAAAAGGTAATGATTTAATTAAGTTGACGCTTATAATAACTTCAAAATCATGAATTAAGGCATACTCGGTTAGAGTAGGTTAATTTCAAGGGTTAACATAAGTATTGGGTCAGGAGCGTAGGACCTAGTAAATTAAATGGAAGCGTTAATAGTGCATATTAGAGGAGGGGTAAGGAAGTCCTCAAGAGAGTGCGGCACTAACAAAAATATGAAGAGCATGCATATTTATTTATTACTGCAAGTTAATCATTTGTTAAATATTTTCAAATGTTTTTGGGTACTAACCCTTGCTATAAAAAATTTTAAAAACCTTTTAGGTGTTCAACCACAGGGACGCCAGGCTTGACTCTATTCCAGGTATCCTTTGCTGCATCACATGTGGATGTTGCGGGGTTTTTGATAAACGTCTCCTTCTTTCATTCGTGTAGAGACTCTCTAGCAGTTATCTGAGCTTGTCGCTCACAGTTCATTTATCAGTATTAGACTTGTTGAGATTTTCTTCTTATCTTTACTTGTATTGGATATTTGGACCGATGGTTTATTCGGTTAGGTATTTTATTTGTGGATGGTTATTTTAGTTAACTGTGATTGTGTATTATTTTATATTCCGCATGAGTTTTATTTAATTAATTGAAAGATAAAAATTGGCACCAGTCTATTTTTCTCACTTAGGTGGTTAGTAATTAAAAAGATGGCAATGATGCTAAGAATGGACCAACTGAGAAACCTTTTCTAACTTGATTTAGGACTGATCACCCGGGATTAATTGGGCGGGGTGTCACAATTATTTATGCAGTAGGTGTCTTGTGTAGATTTACAAGTAATCCCAGACAAGAGCACTCGAATAAAATTTCTAGAGTGATTACATACCTGAAGAGGACTTTGGATTATGGCTTGCATTATGTAGTATATCTATCTTTTTTAGAAGGATATAGTGATTCAAGTTGGAATAATCTTAAATCGAAATCCAAGTCAACTACTGTTTGGATTTTTACGCTAGGAGAAGCAACTGTCTGTTGGGGATCCAAGGAACAAACATGTGTGTCGGATTCAACAACGAAATATGAATTTATAGCCCTAGCAGATGCATGTAAAGAAGGAGAATGGCTTATAAATTTGTTATATGACATTCCTTTATGGAAAAAGCCGTCTCCTTCTATTATGATAAATTGTGATTACCAAGCCATAATTTATAAAGTTTCGAACAAAACCTACAATGGAAAATCTAGACACATTAGTCTAAGTGTGACTCGCAGAAACACTAAAATTGATTTACCTGTATGAGTGTTGAAAGTGTGATCGTTTTCAATGGAATCAAGACCAATCCTAAATCACCCGTGAAATCAGGATTAAAATAAGGCCATAAGTCTATATGCTAGAAGAACACTTCTAAACTCATAAATCGATTTGGGTGATAGTTTCGGCTAGTCTCAAAAGTTCCTTGGCTCAAGATACGTTGACCACAGCACCTTGATAAAGCTTTGAATTATTTACGTTATATGGAAGTCCAAGTCCGGAAGACACTTCTCATTTATGTACCAGATTTCAACGATAATGCCAAAAGTTTTATAGTATTATTTTTTGCAATCGATCCTTTGTATCCTCTCTTGTCTATATTGAAATTGGTGGCGGAATGTTGGATAAATTTTAACATTTAATATAATATAATAATTAGTTGTTAATTTTATTATGTTAATTGGTGTTTTATTTAAATTTAGTTTGGGTTTTAATTTTAAAAGGAAGAAACATGATCAAATGGGTGTGAAAGATATGGGAAGTGATCAAATACTACATTGAAAGATTACCACAAAAAGTGGGGGTATATCAACCAAAGGATAACTAAAATTCTTAGTTGAATAGTCAAATAAGAGGCTATAAGCCCACGCATTACGGTGGTGCTTAAGCACCACCAATCGTACTTGGTTTGAATAAAACAACTGTATATACTGCATTATTTTCTGAAGGCAGATTAAATAAACCCATAGTATACTCGCGGTTCATTCTCAACCGGATTGGAAGAAATTTTTCCTAAAAGACAGCGTTCTCAGAACATGCCTTGCATAAATTAATTAATTTTTCGTTCTTTCCATACTAGAATTCCATTAATATTATCAAGGAATAATTTGCTACACACTTTTAGTATTACTCTTAACAAAATTTGAATCACTCTTGTCTGAAAAATTTATCCAATAAACTACCCATTTACTGAAAAACCCTCCTATAAGAGGCTTCAGTGACAGAAGAGAGAGTTAGTAACATTTTCTTAATTTGTGAATTTCTTTAATTGCACTGATATTTTTAGAAACCGATAACTTATTTTTAATTTTCTCTCATTTAATCTTAAACAACTTTATTTAAAATTTTGAAACCCTATGTGTGATTTTAGAATATCATAAAGGGTAGTGTTATTCTCACTACGATAATGTACATCAACAAATATCATATATAAGCGAAAGACTCATCTGCCTTTTGTAATCAACCCCTTCCTCCTTTGGTCTCTCACTCGTACATAGATATAAATATATTCCTCAACCCCCTAAAGTATTAGATTGTACATATCTCTTTAAATTTTGTATTAATAAATATTCAATACATATAAATACGAACTTGACCCAATTCAATGTGACATGAGATCACATGACACGAAACATTTGTTTACCTAACACGAAAACCACCTGAATAAACGAGACATGACATCTTATATTTTCACTTAACATAAAAACATTCTTATCTTTTTTTTTACCTAATACAAAGGATCCAAATAAAAATTACACGACATAAAATATTTTTTTACCAAACACGAATATGATTCAATTAAAAGAGACACAACATGTAAAACAATATGAAGAATATAAAGAAACTTACATTTAAGCCACTAAACATTATTTACTATATATGTAAAAAAATCCAAAAATCTCAAGGTTTTTACTATGATGAAGATTAAATATTTGGCCTCCCCGTTGAGACTTCAGGATTTTTTTTACATATATAGTAAAAAAAATGTTTAGAGGCTTAAATGTAAGTTTCTTTATATTTTTCAAATTGTTTTATGATTTTAAATTGAATTGTGTCATTTTATATCGGTGCTGTATATAATTGTCATAATATTTATGGGTGTGTTATGTCATATGACATTTTATTTGGGTTGTGTTCGTGTTAGCCCGAAAAAATAAAATTATGGCATGCCGCGTTTTCTTGGATTTTGTTTGTGTTCTATAAAAAATAATAATCTTGTCGAATTATGGTCACTTTATTTGGGTTGTGCTTGTGTTAGGTAAAAAATATAAGATTTCTTGTCTTATCGCGTTTTATTGGGTCATTTTCTTGTTCAGTAAAAATATTTGTGTCATGTCCTTTTTATTTGAGTTGTGTTCATATTAAGTAAAAAAAAGATTTCATGTTATATGTTGTGTCTCTTTTAATTAGGTCATGTTAGTGTTTCGAAAAAAAAATAAGATGTATGTCCTTTCAGTTTTATTTGGGTCCTTCATGTTAGGTAAAAAAAGATTATGTGTCTTGTCTTAATAAGTATGTGTTCATGTTAAGTGAAAACATAAGATGTCATGTCTCTTTTATTCAGGTGGTGTTCGTATTAGGTAAAAATCGTGTCATGTGATATCTTTTTTTAGTATCATACCACGTGGTGTTCGAGCCAACTTTAAGCACACCTCGACTAATTCAACTTCGCATATGTGACTTTCGCTGGCCAAGCATTATTTTGACAGTGCGAGGGATCGAATTGGGGCCCAAACCCAATCCACTCCCAAGACTGTCCCAGTGGCAGCCTTATACCAGTGGGCCAAGAGGCTTGGTTTGTCATATGATATGGTGTCACATTTTAATTGGATCATGTTCGTATTTTTATGTATTGAATTTTTATTAATATAAAATTTAAAGATTTACGTACAATCTAATTTTTTTTTGTAGTGTGTCAAGTAAATAGTCCACTTTCTTTTTTAATTACGTGTAAAATTTTTGGGGTTAAAGAATATGTTTATAGTTATGTATGAGTGAGAGACCAAAGGAGGGAGGGGTTGATCATAAAGGGAAGATGACTCTTTCACTTATATTTGAGAACAAAATAAAATCTTAGAATACTTTGTTGGAGTAGCCTATTACCAAATGCCAATGCCTTGCTCCCCCAAAAAATAAGGAAGGATCAATATAATATTAAACAACTAACAGATATTATTCAAATGGAAATTACAAAGCAAAAATTACAAAATTACAAACTTAGACTGACAAAATATAGCCGGAATCAGTTACAAACTTAGAGGCGAGAGGGAGAAAAGTTTTAAGAGAGAGAGAGAGAGAAAGAGTAGTGAAGTGTGTAGGAAATGGGAGAGAGGCTCCCAATTTATACAAGAGTTTCGGAATAAATAATTCCTCTGAAAAATGACAAGTGGGTCCCTCCATATTCGAGGCTGACAAAATCTTATATCATGTAGTGTCGGTTGCTATGACCGGTGGATCCTACCACAATATTTTGAGCAGACAAAAAATTGGCGTTGTTGTCATTTTGCGTCGTCTAGCAAAAGGATGAGGCCATGTGGGACATATATGGTTAAATTACCATCAAGTTAAATCTTATAGGGGAAAACTCTCATCAACACATTTGGTTGGAAAAGAAATCTTCCATAGTATGATCAGTGTGGATATTAGTATTAAACATATCACCAATAATTTCATCATCCTCTGGATTTTATGATTCCCCTGCTAGGAAAAAGAATGGATTATTATTCTTAACTGAGTCCATAGAAACATCATCATCTGATGGTAAGGGTATAGGGTTTTTATCCTCAGAATATGATGTGGTAAAATCCGTAGAAAATTGGCTTTTAGTATAGTCCATGACTTTCTGCAGGAGCTCTTGTTCAGTAGCCTGTGGAGGCTGCTTTTTAATTAAAGCTTTTAGATCCTAAATTGGATTAAAACCATGGGAACTTTTTTTTACTAGGGGAGGAGCTTCCTCTTGTTGATATATATAAGTCTTTAAACTCTCCTTTATTGAAGAGATGGTTTCTGCATTGCTAATGCCAACCCACCAATGATAGAAGAAAGTTCTTTCTAAAACAAGAACCTTTAATTGATTCATTCTGCATTGCACATCCCATTTCCCAATCCATGGGATACTGATTTCAGTAAAAAATAATAGGGTATCTAACCCTATGGGAACATTATTTTTTCCCCTGAGTTTAGGATTAAATTGGATTAAAGGTAGACAAAGTTTTTCCTTGGAAATTTCCTCAGGAAAAATATCAATATTTGGACCAAATTTGTCCCACCGTTGAAAACCCCATCCCGGGTAATCAACCCTAAGAGATTGAGGGAAAAGTTTGAAAAACCAAGTTACATAGTCCCAATAATTAAAAGTTATGCCTGGTTGAGAACTTAATTTTCTTGATTTTAGAGGGTGGATTCCCCAATCCCTGATAGAAAGAAATTGTTTTAAAATCACCTTGCTATAAGCTATAGGAGATTTTATATTCTTTGTTTTATTGGTATGATGGAATATGACTGATTCAGTCTCACTGAGGATTTCCTCATATACCGTCCAGTATTTTCTTTCTTCAACTGCATAATTATGCGTATCAAAGTAAAGAGATTTAATTTGCCAAAGTGTGGCCATTAATCTTTTGTCTTCTTCATTGAGGACTAGCATTAATTCATAAGTCATTTCATTAGGAATGAATTCGTACTTGAGATTTTCTAAAACCTCGGTAGATTTCTTTTTGCTAGGAGCTGGAGAACTTGATTTTCCCTTTTTCTCTGCAAGGATCTAGAGAGCTTGAGCTAGGAGCTGGAGAGCATAGCAAATCATCACAAACATATATAAAATAAGCTCATGCAATGATAAACTCAAAAGGTTCCACAAACTATTTTTAAATTTTTCAAAGGAATTATTTTTTACAAAACAACACACACCATAAGCTAACACTAAGATAACCAAATCGTGGAAACGAAATGAATGGGTGTTAACAAATTCATTAAGAAAATCAACTCAAACAATCATAACATATATGGACGATGAATTTTGGATACTCCTAACGAATGAACTCAAAATCGTCCTTAGGTGTAAAAATGTTGAATTTATATGAAATTGACTCAATCTAATCAACAAATCAAAGTTTAAAATAATTTCCACACCAATAACGTCTAAAACTATGTAATGCTTTTTCAAAACTTTTTCAGGACGTGCAATCCTGTTGATTTTCAACCAAACTCCCTCATAAATAATAATGCAATTTTATTGAGGTTTTAATCTCTCTTTAAGAGATTTCCTATTGGCCCCTTTTTGGGATATTTTCTTTATATTGCTTTAATTTTCTCTTGGGCTCTTTTCAAACGGTGGCTTTTACGACGAGTTTACTTGTCTCTCGTAGCCCTTTTCTGTGCTCACTCACATTTTTAAATACTTTCATCGTCACGTTTTATCGCATTTGGTCCATTTTAAAGACAAAATTAAGTTGAAAACACTTTGATCAACATGTGAGAAACAAGTAAAAAAAATCAAATAAATCTGAGCATGTGTGCATTAAAGGAAATCATGAGTCAAACATGTTGAAAGGTAATCATTAATCACATCTGAATGAATCCAAACATTATAAAGCACGTGGATGAAATGATGTTGTGTCTCAAAACACTATAAAAAAAGTCACATGGATAATGGAATGATATTGTGACTTGGTCATCCTAAATGTCCATCCATATATGGTGTAAAAAGAAATATAAAAATCTTTTTGTGTTTTTGTAAAAAAAAATTTAAAAATAAAAAAAATGCTTTTTCACTTTTTCTAAAAATAGAAAATCTTTTTGTATTTTTTCAAAAAATCTCAAGAAAAACAAAACTCTTTTTGTATTTTCCTAAAAATATATCAAAATGGAAAAAATAACTATAATGGTAGTACACACTAGCAATAGGCATAAAGATATGAACATGGAAATCAACCTATGCTAGCAACCAAGTCTAAACCTCAATCATTAGGTCCGGAGGAGTTTTCCAAAAGTGGTGACATCCTATGCAAAACATCCATCAAATCGTGTGAAGTTTTGACTAAATACTCAACTTGCTCTTGAAAATGCTCAAATCTCTCATATGATGTATGGGAGAAATGTGAAGCATCGTGTGTGGGAGTGCGCGTGGGAACATGTATAATAGCATAATGAGGTAAATACCTATGAGACAAACTACTCAACTTAAAGCAAAATTCCCATAGGTGTCCTATTTTTTTGTAATGGGAACAAACATAAACGGGCGTAGGAACACGTCTCTCAAAATGTTTAGGATCCTCTTTCCTATGGGGAAATAGATGCCTAAGTGGATTAGGTTGAGAGACATATGGATCTATCACAAACTCGAAAACCAGCTCGGGTGAAACATGGGAAGTGGACACACCATCATAACCTATTCCTAGTCTCTCAACATTATCCAAAGTGGGACCGAGGAATATCTTTCAAACCTGATGTGTCCTCTATAGTGAGCTTGACCTCCTGGGTACGTTCAAAATCTCTCTCGAGTTGGGATACACGAGTTTAAAGTTTCTCACGAGTCTCCAATGAGGATTGAAGATCTCCCGTAAGACTAGCCACAGTGTTGGTCAATTCACTCTTTTTTCAGCCTAAGACGATCAACTGCTCACACAAAGAAACTCTCACCTTCTCGAGTAGACTCACCTACACCTCACACACCCTCAAAACTTATATCTCTCTCTCTAAATCTATTACCCTAAGAGACAACTCCTTATTCAAATTTTTTATCTTAAAAGTCTCGGTGTAAAAATCACTAAACTCTTTTTGGAGATCCCCTTCTCCCTCACTTACAGTCTCATCCTAACACACACTATCTCCCAAATGGCTTGAAATATCATCGAAGCTCTCAAGTTTCCTCATCGTCGTGGGACAAACGAAATGTGCTCACATGACTAGCCATGAAAGCAACCACTTTTCATGTGGTGATTCATTCTCGGAATTATCCAAATTGATGTCACTATCGCAAAGAGTGGTGGTATTAGAAATTTTCTTTCCCTTTCTGTTTAGCATAGTGGGACATCAAAAGCCTTGTTCCTTTTTCCCTCACACTCATAACAACTTATATCTTCCTCTTTCTCACCGCTATCCTTGACCCCATCTTTCTTTTTATTTTTTTCAAAAATCTTTTTATTGGAAGATTTTTTTTTGGAAATTGAGAATTTTTTTTAAAAAAAATCGCAAATAAGGCCAAGTCATCGAAATCAACTTCACCCTCAAAATCAGACTCACAAACTCTTTTTTTTCTTAACATGAATAATTTAAACTTATCCCTCTATCCTTAGGCTTAATGGTTTTGGGAAACATGTCGATCTCATAAGTTTGAAGGTCTCCTACAAGTTCTTCTAACCTAAGAGAGTCTAAAACCCCTAAAGAGTTAAGCATGGGGACCCAAGGAATAAATTGGGATGGGAGTGACCTTAAAATCTTTTTCACAACTCTCTAATTATTAATTTTCTTTTCAAATAAAAACTCGTGTTAACAATGTCCAAAAACCTATAATAAAACTCGTCAAAAATACTCAAACTCTAACATAGAGATAGTCTCAAACTGGGTGGTCAAATTTTCAAGCTTTGATGCCTTGACAGCATTGGTACCCTTGTGAGTGAGCTGGAGGGTATCCCAAGCCTCTTTAGACTTAGTGTACTTCATGGTGTGTCGAAACTCGTAGGGGTGACGGCTCTAGAAATAGCACTAAGGCCTCAGAGTTATAGGTACTCCACTTATACTTATAATCAGTCCAATCATACACAGGTTTAGGATTAATGACATTTTCAACGGTGACAGCGAGAGGATTCCACCCTCTTTCACATACGAGACAAACTCTTTCATGAATTGCTTTTAAACAAGATCTTATGCGGGCTTTTAAATATGCATAATTTATTCCATCAAAGATGGGCAATCAATTATATAAGTTATCCATAAGAAAAATTGCAATTTTTTAGAAATCAAGTTTTCAAAGCGATTGATATCACAAAAATTTTGCGAAAAAAGGATCTCACGATATTTTGGTAAAACCTGCTCTGATACCAATTTGTGAAAGAAGATGCGATATCAATTTGTGAATATGAAATATTTCAATAGATTAAACTTATTTAACTAGATGTCAATCTCACAAACTCCAATTTTAATTAAACCCTAAACATGTATCTATGTGATTCAATAAAAAAAGAAATAAAGCATGCAATCACAGATTCAGGAAAAATCCCTGAAGGGCAAAACCTTTATTTCACTAAAGTTTAGAAATCAACACTTACAACACTTTAGAGAAATACTATAATGAATTCCCGCAAGAACCTATAAAGACTGTAGTCTTAAACCAGCAATGATTCCCCCGAGAATCATAAGAACCATAGTTCATCCTTCAGCAAAGAATACCCTCGAGTATCTCCAAGATCAGTAGAGAGAAAACTCTCCATAAGAACAACTTCATTACGGAAGTGTCTGGGTTCCAAAGATGATTCACAAAGGTAATTGGGATTGATATTCTCGAATCAAAAACAAGTTTTGCCCTAAAAAGTGAAGACTATTTTGCAGTTGTTTTGCAGTTTGCGTAAATGAAAAGTCTTAGTAAAAAATCTTCACGAAAGAGATTATTATAGGGAAATTAAATATTTGAGGCGACGAAAAGTCGTTCGATCGATTTCATCAGGTCGTTTGAACGATAGAGTGATGTCGTTTGAAGTGGCTTCGAACGACCCTTTAAAACTAAAACAATATGCTCTCGTTTGATCCATATGAGATGTATCAAATGACCTGGGTATCAAATGATGTATCAAACGACATGCTAATGTCTTTTGATTGACCTAGCCAAGTCGTTTGAACGAATAAGACGATTTTTTAAAGCTCCGCCTACAGGTATTTCAGAAAACATTTTAAGTTTAAAAAATGCCTCATTTTGTAAAAAATATTTTAGAAAAAGTATCCCAATACTTAGTAAAAAATCTAAGTAACACAAAACTAAATCCATACCAAAGTATACCTCATGTAGCGTAGATATTGAAAATGCTTGATATTCAGATCCTTACTCTTGAACATGTGAACATGAATTGTTGTAAGGACATTATTTTATAAGTTCGTTATCAATTTAGTATGTCGTATACCGCTACACCGTCGAAGAGCATTTAAGAAATTCAAGCATCAAAGACGGATCCAAATATCAAGATCTTCAACATTCAAGCCTCCGCGAGGTTAAGTTTGGTAAGGTTGAGTTTTAATTCCTTAGCATTTCACTTAAATTGTTGGGATATATTTATCAAATATTTTTCTAAAGATTTTGTTCTCGAACACCTTTCCGTAGAAAAATCATAATTAATTCATAAAAAAATAGAAAAATACGAAACTGACAGCCACGCGTTTGTATCGAAATTGCCTACAAGCATGCGTGAAATCTCGCTTGATAGGTCGTTCAAACGACCTGCTTTTATCGTTTAAACGACATTGGCCATGTGTCATGTTTTTCATTCGAGCGACCTACTTCTGTCGTTCAAACGACATAGCATCTCTTTCGAATGACGCGCCACCTTAAGTTTTTTTATAAATATGACTCTCCAACTCCGTTTTTAACAAGAAGACCTGCGTTTTTGAACTTTTACGAAACTGCTACTGTAGAAACGATTTTTATCTTTTTCTTTTAGGTTTTAAACCTTTTGTTTTCAATTCAAAAAACATCCCAATCTTTATGTGAACTGTTTTGGAACCCTACATTCATGTTTGTTGAAACTTTACCTTTGTGGGGAGAACTCTACAATCGAGCAGCTATGTGCTATTGTGGAGGGAGTCCTAATGAAGTTTACTCTTGTGGAGAAGCCGTTTCTTTTCCATTATTGACCATCTGGAGTTCTTACGGGAGATTCTAGCTGACGACATCAGCACCAACACCTGAGGGTATTTCGTACGTCACTCATATTTTCATTGTAATCAGTGTAAACTGTTCTTTACAAATTATAGTGAAAATAAAAAAGGTTTTGCCTCTTTCGGAGATTTTTCCTGAAATTCTTTATTTTATCCTGCATGCTTTATTTTATTTGATAAATCATCTATATGCATGTTTTAGGGTTTAACTAAAATTTGGGAATAATTAAAATTAGATTTTATTTGAGAATTCGCAATATTTCTGCTGTAGCGATTCTACAAATTGGTATCAGAGCCTGTTGCACTAAGTTATTGTGTTTTGATCCTGATTTTTCACAAAAATGGATTTTGGTGTTTTTGATGATTTTCGATGTTAACTTTTTGAAAAGGTTAATTGGAAAATTCATGTGAACTCTTGTTTTAAATCTTCTGTTGAAAATGACTCTGAGAGGTGTCCTTGTAGTGAAGGTGTTGGTCACACGTTAGATGAGTGTACCACAAATTTAAAGAAAAAAATGAATAAATCGGTTTCTCATGTTTCTACCCTTAGTGATAGTGATTCGGAAGAAGAAGTATTTTAGGCTTCTAGGCGAGAGCTTCCCACCCATATGATTAGTGATGATAGTGAGGGTGATGGGAGTGAGGATGAAAGTGTAGATGAGCTTGACTTGCAAACTGCTTTCAATGAACTTTATGTCGAATCTTTGAAAACGAAGAAAGAAAATTTGAAATTGAAAGCTCAATTGAAATAGTGTGCCTTAAAAAATAATGATTTTTAGCTGAAGAACTTAGGGCACGTGAGAAGGTGTTGAGAGAGAAGCTTGAGTACGTCTAGGGTGAGAGAGATAGTCTTAGAAGGTTGATGGAGACTGTGAAAAAGGAGCTTTTATAATTTGAGGATTCTAGACGTGTACTTGAGCCAAGGATAGGTGAGCTTGAGAAGTGTTTGAGAAAATCGAGTAAGGTAAAATTTGATTTGGAGTCTAGGTCAGAAAAGCTAGATAAGATTTTAGGCACTATTCAAATTAAGGACGATAGGGGTGGTTTTGGCTTCGATGAGACGGTTGCAAAAATTCACAAATCCATCCCCACACGTGTGAGAGAACAACCTAGGGTTGTTAAGAGAGAGCCTCCGAAGATCATTAGGAGAGAGCCACCTAGGCAAATTCAAAGAGAGAAACCAAGAAATTTGAGGACAGGGCCAGCGTTAGGTAACACACACCGCCCGATTTACACTTGCACACATTGCGGTAGGCAAGGTCATCTTAGGCGCTTTTGTTACAAGCTTTTAAAAGAACCTAGGAAGGTTAATAAAAGAATAAATTCGATTCCACAATCCCCCATGTGTCATTACAAATCTATTTGGGTTAGAAAATCGGATTTAGAGGCTTGTGGTCTTTTTGTTCATGACTCTCGTTTGCTTGCACGTGATTCACCTCATGTTAAATCTTTTGGTTGGTTGTGTTGGATGTTTGTCATACACTAGCTATGCATCATGTTTCATTCTTTCTAGTGTTATGACTCACTTTGATGTAGCGCACATTGGACTATTTGTTACATTTGTGTGTTTCGCCACTGTTTTAGCACTGTTTTGGATCTGTTTGCCCCTTACAGGTACTGTTTTCATGAAATATTTGTAGTGGGCAAAACTGTATGATTTTCTGGGCATTCTGGGAAGTTTTGGTTTTCTCTTTCGAGCGAGATCTTTAGGTCGTTTGAGCGATAGCTCTGTCTCTCGCGATGTCGCTTCTCGCAATGTCGCTTCTAGCGACATATCCTTGTCGTTCGAGCGACAGACCCGAGTCCACTACACCAAATCTGTCGAATTGTCACGGTCATTGACCTTGATAAGTTTAACTTATCAAGGTCAATGACCGTGATGATTTTGGGCGAGATAACTTTTTTTGTCACGGCCATTGACCGTGACAAGCTCGTTAGAAGTATCACGGTCATGTCATGGTTCCTGACCGTGACAAGTTTGTCACAGTTTATGATCGTGACAAGCCCGTGAAAGTTTATAAAAAAAAATTATCACGGTCATTGACCGTGACAAGTCCATGACAACTTCCTTTGTCACAATCAATGACCGTGAAAATTCTAAGCAGAATCGAAAAAAAATCTGCTGGGCAGTATGGCCACTGCCATTGCCCAGCAGTATATTTGTACCTGTTATAGCAACGTTGTACGGGTTCAAACATCATATATCCAAATAAACTAGAGATAATGCAAATATACATTCAAAATAGAAAAAATATGCAAACGGGACAACTTCGCGTCATGCTATATTTTTGTCGTTTCAATGTTCTTATTAATTTACTTATTTTACTAATCATGTGCTTTGAACACTTTGGAAACTTTAATTGTTCAACACCACCCTTCATCTTTATTATAGTCTTCTCCAAAACTTTGGCATTCTCCAAAAAGTGCCTCAACTGTTCAATTCCATTGTTCGACCCCAGTCCCGTATTTTTGATTGTCTTTAGGTGTGATCTCAAATAATCAGGTACATACCATTCCAGCCACAATGTCCCAATTTGTTCACAACAAAATGAAAAACCCTAATATAAGAAGAAACAACATCACCATCAATTATCTCAAATCTGCAAACTATTTAGCTGGAAGTGATGTTATGAACCCTTGACGTACCTCAAAGATAAGAACCTCTAGAAGAGGACAACTTTTGAGAAAATCCAGCACTAATTTCCAGTTCCACTATAAGAATCATCCATTGTAAGACACTGCACAAGAGAGATTTTATAAATGAATTGAAAAGTAATAAATCTAAAAAATATAGTCATTTATGCAAGCAACAATAACAGAGATATTATAGCTTACCAACATGATAGAATATGATAATGAAAGAGACTTTACATTGGAAATCCTTCGAAAAAGGTTAAATAAACATGTTGCATAACCAAGGGCGAAGCCAGGATTATCATAAGGGGTGGGCTAACAACAAGCAAATTGAAATCAGAATAATATAATGTAAATATAAAATGAAATTGAAATCGAAATTGAAATCAAAATTGAAATCAAAATTGAAATTGAAATATTCATATAATAAATATAAATACATTACATGTAGTACCACCCAAACAGCTAACTTGAGATCATATGACACATCCTTCCAACTAATGTACCCCGGGCAATCGTGTCAAATATAATTCCCTTCATATCTGAACACTAAGAAATGCCATAATCCTATGGAGTTATGCTCTACAAATTCCTTCCAACCATTGTGTAGCCAAACATCACCAGTTGAAGTTGTCAATTCCACTTTCCGTATTTTCCCATGTTTTGGTAGAGGTTCCAAGTGGTGGGGTATAGAAAGTATAATTGACAACTTCAACTGCTGATGTTTGGCTACACAGCGATTATAAGGAATATGCAGAGCATCACTACATAGGATTATGACATTTCTTAGTGTTCGGATATGAAGGGAATTCTCGCTTTTTTTTAGCTAAAGGATAGACGAAGATATTCAGTCTCCTCTCCACAAATAGGAAACCCCAAATAACTATGTACTAATCACCTATTAAAGGTAAGAAGCGTATATTCATGGATTAGTATAAACAAAACTTAAGTTTCAAATTCAAATACAATTTATAATAGAAAGTTCCGCCAAAATTAACAACTTTAAGCCACTAAGAATATTATACAGAAATTATGCAGTCCCAAACTGTCCAAACGCATTGGAATATTTCGGTACAAATTGGAATATTTATTACAAATTGAAAAATTGTTCAAAATTCGGGTTATCATAAAAAATGGATTGATATTTGGTAGGAGCAGCCAAGTCATCCACACTACTATTTAGACGTTTTGGCGCGTGTTGGACAATTAACCATGACTCGTTGTTGATATACTCCGAGTAAAACACTTGGCTAACCTTTTGAAATGCACAAACAAACGGCTCATCTCTCACATGGTCGTTGCTCTTTAACTTGGATAAGTCAACCATGATAAAATTGGTGACATGATCAACTTTACAAACATTTTTATCCTCAACTCTTACCCAGTCACAGTAAAATACAACCTCTTTGAATTTTATATAATCCAAGGTTCTAAAAAATGCGGGGCGTGATCGAGGCGTGGAGGCCAAGCCTTAAGCCTTAGAAGCCTAGGCAGGCCTTAGGCGTGAAAAGGTGTTTAGGCCTTCTTAATATATTTTAATATATTTTAACCATAACAAGGCTATTAAAATACTAAAGTTGTACATATAAAAAAAGTATGTTTGGATATAAGAAAATTAAAATACTATTTGATTATTTTGGATGAGATAATGGTCCGGTTAATAAAAAAATTTCTTTAAAAGGCGATATCGTTTCACTAAAGCATTGTTGTTTTTAGAAAAAAGTGTGCCTTAAGGGTTTTACCAAGAATAAGGCGTGAAAAACTTAAGGCGGGGTGTTTCTCCCAAGCCTTAAGCCTAGGCGGGTTTTTTAGAACGGTGATATAATCCAATTCAAATATATTTCGTATTACACTTTAGTAAGTCATTTCATCTTCAACGAGGTTTTAATCTTTTGCGCTCGCTCGAAATAAAGTAAGAGCCTTGTATGAAATGTTTGAATTTTGTACATTTGTACTTTCCTCGTACACTTTAGCGCCGAAAATGTAATCGTTCAATCGATACTTTTTGTACTCTTGTGCCACGAACAAGGGTCCAGTGACTAGACGAGCAAGCCTTGATGTCGCATCACCTGTCTTTAAGAGCTGAGAATATAGATAAATTAATTATATTAGTTGTAAAATTTGAGTGTAATGTAACGTTATATAACGACCATTTTCATTATAATTACCTCTTGTGTCAACCACAGCCTAAATTCGTTGTCTGATTGTACCATTATTTTTCGTCTTTTATTGTTCTCACGGGCTTCATATTTTCTTCATATTACAAAATTAATCATGTATAAAATAATCTAAAATTAGGGGTGGACAAAAAAAAGACCGACCCGATTGACCCGAACCGGACCGGACCCACATTTATAGGATTTTTTGTAATTCGGCCCTAATTCGGTCCTGAACTAAGAGACCTGAATATATTCGGGTCGGTCCAAAATATTCTTTTTAAATTCGGTCTTAAGACCGGACCGGACCGCTTATTTTAATATTATATAATATATATTATATGTTATATATTATCATATACGTTAGTCACAAAAAAAAAATCACACGCTGAAAGTTTAGAAACATTCTTCCCGCTCTCTCACTTTAGTGAGGTTCCTCCTCTTTGAGAGGCTCTCTTCCATTTACACAAAGTAAACCGGAGGTCACAAACATCCGACATTTTCACACCTTGGAATCATCAGATCCGGCGATCGTACACCTCAACAAAGCCTCAACACAGCCTCCGGTTTGAAGCTATGCCGGCGCACCTTCACAGCACAACCTCAACACAACCTCGGTACACTTATTTTCTTGACCGAACTTGCTGTTCACCATGTTGTGATTTTTTGACTGATTCATATTGTAAAATAAAATTTTACTGTGAAAATAGACAGACCGATTATTGAACTGTGAAAATTTCTTGAACTGTGATTTCCTTGACTGTGATTTTGAACTGTGAAAATTTCTTGGACTGTGATTATTGGACTGATTTCTTGAACATGGGACTGATTATTGGACTGATTATTTGACCTGTGATTTTGAATTGTGATTTCTTTAACTGTGATTTCCTTGACTGTGATTTTGAACTGTGAAAATTTCTTGAACTAATTTCTTGGACTGTGATTATTGGACTGATTTCTTGAACATGGGACTAATTATTGGACTGATTTCTTTGACTGTGATTTTGAACTGTGATTTCTTTAACTGGGAAAATTTCTTTAACTGTGATTTCTTGGACCGATTATTAATCGAACCGGACCGAAAATATCCTAGACCGAATATATAGGTTAAACCGATTAAATCGGTCCGATTCCGGTCTTCTCAAATATAGGACCGAATAATTCGGTCCGGCACTTAAAATGGTCAAAAAGCGGACCGGACTGCGCCCACCCCTATCTAAAATAATGTTAAACATTATAATAATTGATACTTACTTTTTCCATTCTTCGACATCTTCATGTGTGTCAAATAGACAACAAGCTACTTGTTCATGTTGCAAACTCGTTAATTTCACTCGTTTTCCCATCACATGACCACCATCATCGACGAACTCATCAGTGTC
The DNA here is from genome assembly GCA_949130495.1 of Sambucus nigra. NCBI lineage: Eukaryota > Viridiplantae > Streptophyta > Magnoliopsida > Dipsacales > Adoxaceae > Sambucus > Sambucus nigra. Next base: position 229,650,513 of record OX422216.1, on the reverse strand, counting down.
ATCAATGCTAGTCGAGTCGGGCATATATTTCTGAGTATATATTGATGACTCCACGATTATGTATTCCTCTGCAATTGATCCTGCAATGTATCGCGTATTCTTGACGTAATCTTTAAAAACTTTCATCAATCTTTCAAATGGATACATCCACCGATATCTAACTGGAACACAAAGAAATGCCTCATCGCATAGGTGTACCAACAAGTGAACATTTATGTCAAAGAATGTTGGGGGAAAGTACTTCTCCAACACACAAATCACTTCGGTCACCGCCAATTTTGCGGCCACTATGTGTTCTCGATTGACTACCTTCTCACACAAGAGTGAGAAGGTAATAATAATTAGCATAATAGCCCTCCGCAAATCCTTGTGCTTGGAGAAACAGTGCTTAAACAATAGAGGAACCAATTGCATGATCACATGTTAATCGTGGGACTTACACTTATGTAAATCACGAGTACCATAATTGACAATCCTTTGCAAGTTGGACGAAAAAGTATATGGGCCCTTCAAATTATATATTGTGTCTAAAAGAACATTCCTTTCCCCATTCGTCAAAGCAAATGCACCAGGGGGTATTATTGTCCTTCCCTTACTATCTTCTTTCAACCATAATTGTGGCTTAAGTTTCAATGATTTAAGGTCCTTTCGTGCATTTTCTCCATCCTTCGAATGACACCCCCCAAGGCAAGTGCCCACAATATGTTCAGCGAAGTTCTTCTCTGTATGCATGACATCCAATACATGGCGCACCGGGTTATTCTTCCAATAAGGCAAGTCAAATAAAATTGACCTCCTAGGCCATGCCTTTCTTATCTTAGTTTCATTCCCAGTTAGGGTCTTCTTATGCTTGACATTTTTAAATTTGGGATTCATACCTGGCATATTAGGGTCACATTCAGAAGATTTACTTTCAATTTTTGAACCTAAAAATTGTCTCGGCGGTAGCCTATGTTCAACCCCGTCCAATAAAAAATTTGAACCTTTCTCAAATCTGAAACTATGAGTCGAGGGTAAAAACCTCGTGTGGCAATGGTATACATTTTTTAATCTAAAGGATAGACAAAGAGATTCAGTCTCCTCTCCAAAAATAGGACACCCCAAATAACTATGTACTACACAACCGGATAATGTCCCATAAGCTGAAAAATCAGGAATTGCCCACATCAACATAGCTTTCAGCGTAAACTCTTCTTTTCTAAAAGAGTCAAATGATTGCACACCCTCTTCCCACAACTCATTTAATTCTTCTACCAAAGGAGCCAGGTAGACGTCGATGTCATCACTTGGTGCTTTTGGCCCAGGTATCAACAAAGCCATCATCGAAAATTCAGGTCTCATACACTGTGAAGGAGGGAGGTTGAGTGGGGCTAGGATCACTGGCCAATAGAATCAAGTCATAAAATTCTCATATTTTTTTAAACTTCGGCTCTAGAATCTCTCTCTAGAAAAACTGCCCTAGGGTTCTTTTCCCTAGGGTTTGCATAGCTGCTACCCTAGTTCCTGCCATTATTCCTCCTTCTCCTAAACCTCCCGACCCCTCTAACCCATGGAAACGATCCTTCGCTAGTGTTCTTACTTCAACTTCCCATGATGAGCCTCTCTTAAAAACTCCATCAACCTATAAAGGAGCCCCTGCTGTTATTTTCTCTAAAGAGGATATCATATCATTAGCAGAACCTTTCAAATATGCCATTATTGGTAAGTTCTCACATGGTTATCCATCTATGGAGATTATTCATAAAACCTTCCTTTCTTTCTCCTTGAAAACAACGTACAATATTGGTTTGCAAGATTCAAAACATGTGCTCATTAGATTTAACTGTGAGGAAGATTTTATAAGGTTATGGTCTAAAGAACAATGGTTCATAGGTAAATCAGTTATGAGAACCTTCAAATGGTCACCATCTTTCAGACCTGGTGTTGAAAGCCCTATTACTCCTGTGTGGATAAATTTTCCAAACCTCCCTATACATTTCTTTAATAAGTCCCCTCTCGACTCTATTTCTCAATTAATTGGGAAACCTCTAAAACATTATGCTTCAACTATATCAATGAACAGACCCAGTCTCGCGCGTGTTTGTGTGGAACTTGACCTTTCCAAAGAGTTGATTGATAAAGTTTGGATTGTCACCGGTGATCATAGTTTCTGGCAAGAAGTTTCGTATGAAAATTGCCCAAGTTACTATTCATATTATTCAAAGAAAGGTCATGATATAGATGATTGCATGTTCAAGAATCCAGCAAAGAAGAAGATCCCTAAAAAAGCTCCTCCTCCCAAAGTCAATGAAGAATGGAAAATCAAAGAAGTTCATAAAACTCTTCGAGAAGATAAGCAAATTTCTAAACCTGTGCGAAATCACCTGGTTAACTTTAATCAGGAGTTACAGCCTCTTGCAGTACCTGACACGGTGGAAACTCAAGAGCCATGCCTTCCTTATTATTTACAGCCTACAAACTAAGTCTTACAAGCTCACTCCGAAAATGTTGCCCTATATGCTGTTGCTACTGATGTGATCAGTAATGCTTCTAAAGTGGATATTGACCTCTCTCTTATAGTTATTCATCCTGCCCATGATAAAGATTATGCTTCAGATTCTGATATTATAGAGAAAGCTCATCTCCCTAGTCAACAAGAATTGTCCTTTTTTGCCCAAAAATTTGATGCAAAATGGAAGTCTTATCAAGAGGCCAAGGCTATAAGAAATAAGAAGCCTGATCCTCTCCCTTATCCCACAGCTTTTGATTTTATTATTCCTTCTAAGGTAAAATCAAAACATGATCCTTTGTTTAGAAGAATCACCAGGTCAGCAAAAAATCTCACCACCTTAACTTCCAACCCCCTTTCTAAATGATTAATTTTGTTAGCTGGAATATTAGAGGTGTGTTAAATAAACCCTCTATTAGAAGAATGAAAAAGTTGATCAGAACGTATAATCTTCCTGCCTTTGCTTTACTTGAACCTAAGCTTGATTCAAATGTCGTTGAAAGGTTTAAGTTTAAATGGAATTTCGAAGGATGTATTTCTAATACTTCATCCAAGATCTGGTTCTTTTGGAGACATGGGTTTTCTATTAATACTTTCTCAAATGATGATCAGTCCATCACAGTGAAAATTGAAGATCCAAGCTGTGTTTCTCCAATTTTTATTACTATAGTTTATGCTAAATGTTCTAGAGCAGATAGAATGGTTTTATGGGAATCATTGGAGCATATTTCTGGTATGGTGTGGAATTACCCTCATATCATTATGGGGTATTTCAATATGGTAACTACTCAATCTGAAAAGGCTGGAAATAATCCTATTGATTTTCATTCCACACAAGACTTTAATGATAGCATTATATCTTGTGGCATGTCTGATCTTGGTTTCAATGGCTCTCAGTTCACCTGGTATAATAATAGAGATGAAGAAGGTGTTATTTTTGCTAGGCTGGATAGGGCTTTGGCTAGTAAAAAAATGGAATGAAATTTTCCCCTCCACATTGGTCCAACACCTTAATCGTAATTGCTATTACCACTCCCCTATCCTGATTTCTATCAAATCTGAAGCAAACTCTTTTTCGAAGCCTTTCAAGTTTAAAAAAATATGGTCTTGTCACCATGATTTTTAGGTTGTGGTTGATCAGTCTTGGCACTCTCCTTTGCAGGCACCTCCTATGAAACTTTTTTCTCTAAAACTTAAGACGCTCAAAGGTGATCTTAAGCCTTGGAATAAAGATAAGTTTAAGGATATATTTCAGAATGTCAAGAACCTAGAAGATTCTCTGATTGCTGATGAGCTTAAATTTTATCAATCCCTTACTTCAGAAAATAGAATGACTATGAATTCTACCAAGGCAAAGCTTAATAAAGCTCTAAAAGTTGAAGAAAAATATTGGCAACAGAAATCTAATGTCAAATGGCTAAAGGAAGGGGATCTAAATACAAAGTTTTTCCACAACACAGTTAAATCCCAAAGGAAAAGACTTTGTATAAATAAAATTCTTAACTATGATCAGCAGTGGCTTCTATCCCAAAAAGATATTGAAGCCGAATTTGTCTCTCATTTTCAAAACCTTCTTTCTTATGAGCCTTCATCTCCCATACATGATATTCTTGATGTTATCCCACACATTATTCCATGTGATTTCAATTAGTCCCCCATATCATATCCTTCTGAGCTAGAAATTTTTTATGCCATTAAGAGTTTGAATGTTGATGCAGTACCTGGTCCTGATGGATTTAATGGATGTTTTTATCTTTCATACTGGGATACAATTATGATCTCATAATAGACATAACCTCTTTCTTCACCGGTGGGAAAATTCCCATGAGTTGGTCATCAAATTCTATTTCCCTCATTCCTAAAACTAAGCATCCTTTCTCTTGTTCTAATTTCAGACCTATTAGTCTATCCAACTTCTCGTTCAAAATCATCTCCAAAATCCTAAATTCTAGATTTACCTCCATTCTTCCTTCCATCATTTCCCCAAATCAATGTGGATTCATTCAAGGCAGAAGCATCACTGAAAATGTTCTTTTGGCCCAAGAGTTAACTGCTGATCTGGATAAAAAATCTCATGGTTCTAATATCATTCTCAAACTTGATATGGAGCGAGCTTATGATTGTTTTTCTTGGTTATTTGTTCTCTCTGTGCTGAGACAATTTAGCTTTAATGAATGCTTTATTGATATGATATGGAGGCTCTTATCTTATAACTAGTTTTCAGTGATTGTGAATGGCAGGGTTGCTGGTTTTTTCAAGTCATCAAGCGGTCTCAAGCAAGGGGATCCACTATCCCCTACTCTCTTCATTATTGTTGTTGAAGTTCTATCTAGAGGCCTTGACAAGCTTGTAATTGATAATGTGATCTATCCATATAAACAACCGATAGGTTCTCCTCTTATTTCGCACTTATCATATGCAGATGATAGTATCATTTTTACAAATAGTTGCAAGAGAAGCACTCAAAAATTAATAAAATTTCTGCATGAGTATGAAGATGTATCAGGTCAGAATATTAACATGCTTAAAAGTTCGTTCACTACTGGGAAACATACTTCCATGGAGAGAAGGAATGCTATTTCATCTAATCTAGGCCTGCAGTTCAAGCCTCTGCCTTTAAAATATCCTTGTTGTCCTCTTTACAAAGGTAGAATGAAATTATGCTACTTTACTGACTTGCTTGATAAAATCAGACAAAAGGTAGCAGGATGGAAGCTAAAATACCTATCTCCAGGAGGAAGACTTATTCTGATTAATCATGTTCTAGCTTCTATTCTAATTCACACAGTGGCTGCTCTACATCATCCAAAAACCATTATCAGAAGAATTGAAGCTATTTTTGCTAATTTTTTCTGGGGTGTTTCTCATGAGGATAAAGCAAAATATCATTGGACTTCTTGGAAGGAAATATGTCAACCTTTTGATCAAGGAGGTCTCAACATCAGAAACATGACTACTGTCATTCAAGCTGCCAGTTTAAAGCTATGTTGGTCTCTTTTTCCTTCTAAAAGTCTTTGGGTTTCTTTTATGAATCACAAATACAAATCTTCTTTTCTCTCTTTTGCTAATGGATCTCATACCATTAAGAGAATTAGATCTGTATACAACATCTTTGAGGAGATCACCATGAAAGATGGAGACAATTACATCTGGTCAATAAATTTTGATGGTATTTTTTCTTTCAAGTTTGCTTATTTATTTTGCATACCTCAAAATACCTCATCTATGGTTTGGAAATATATCTGGTCATCTTCTTGTCCTTTAAAAATCTCCATTTTTACTTGGAAGTTGCTGCACCAAGCCATTCCCCTTGACTATCAGATTAAAAAACTTAATGTTAAGTTAGCCTCTAGATGCAGATGTTGTAATGTTCATGAAGAAAATATCATCCACACCTTTCTAAAGGGTCCTGTTGCCTCTCAAGTGTGGAATTTTTATAGAAAATTATTTGGTCTGAAGTTAAATTTCCACTCTTGTCAATCGATGCTCATTTCCTGGTGGATCAAAAATTTCAACTCCCATATCCAATTCCTCATTCACAACCTTCCTATCATCATTGTCTGGGAGATTTGGCTGGCCAGAAACAGATGCTACTTTGATGACATTGAGATGAATGATCAGACAATTATATCTAATGTTATTTGTCTTATGATTTCTTTGGCAGCAGATACGCAGTTCTCTAGCAATGTTTCTAAAGATGACCTCCATATTATGTCTCTTTTCTATTTGAAAATCCACAGGAAACCATCTTTTTTCTTAGCTATATCTTGGGTAAAGCCTCCTCTAAATGTATTTAAATTAAATGTTGATGGTTCTTCAAAAGGCAATCCAGGTTAAAGTAGTTGTGGAGGTATCCTCATAAATCATAAAGGTGAATTTATATCCTCTTTTTCTGCTTTCTTGGGATACCAAACTAACATGTCTGCTGAAGTTGAAGGGTTAAAAGAAGGCCTTGATCTATCTCTAAAGCTGAACATCAAAGAGCTCATTATTGAAACTGATTCTAAATCACTTTTCCATATGGTTCAAAAAACTTGGAAACCTCCTTGGAAGATGAAAAAGTCCATATATTATTGCTCTATGATAATTTCAACACATCAGTTCCAGATTTAACATGTATATAGACAGGGTAACAATGTTACTGATAGTCTTGCAAATATAGCAGCCTCATCTTCAAGTTCTACAAAGGGATGTCTCAAAATTGATAAGATTGGTCTGCCTTCAATCAGACAAATTTTTTAAATATATGGATTGTGTTATCATTATTTTTTTCTACTCTTATATTTCTTTGCATTGGGTCCTTCAAAGATCTCATTTCTTTATCTTTCTTCAAAACATTTATGCCACCTAGGAGAGGCTTTTTCTCCTATTCTAATAAAATCTAGGGGGTTTTACCCCTTTTCCTAAAAAAAAAGGATCACTAGCCATACACTCTGATTGGTGCTTAGATTTCCAAATGGATTGAAACCATATGTTGATATAGCCAAACAAATGTTACGTTATTCTCGAGCAAAATCGGGATAATCATAATTCATCTTCCTCTATGTAGTAGAATCAATAGGATGACGCATGATATTTGTAATGACCCCACTTTTATATATAGTTTGTTTTTACACTCTTGTGTTACTTATTATCTTATAAATGTTGTATTATTAGATATGTGGTATTATTGGCTATCAATATAACAAACCCCATTTTAATTACGAAGAATCAACTATAAATTGGATCAAATCGAAGTCTTATGACATAACTTAAGGCAAATAATAAGTTTTGGGGTAGAAAATATAATTTTGTGAAACTTTAAGGACTAAAATAAAAATATAAAGTGGCCATTTTGTAAATAAAATATTTTCAAGGACCTCTAAGAAATATTCAAAATATATAGTGTGAAATTACCAAAACACCCTTCATGTGTGAAATAACCCTTATACCCTTATCACCTTTCCACCACGTGCTGGTCACTTCCACCTTCCACACGTCATCTGTAGAGAGAGAGCTAAAACACTTGTCATTATTTGGTGATATTAACACTGCAAGACCACTCCGGATCACGACACCTCGGTGTTGAATCACCAATCCAAAAAGCCTAGTCATTAGACACGTGTCAACACCGTAATACTTTTGGAAACCTATAAATAGGGCCTTAGGGTTCATTTGAAACTCACACCGATTCCTTGAGAATTATAGTAAGAAAGAGTGATATAAAGCTTGGGAAATATCTTAAGAAGGAGTTCTATAATTTCGAAGAAAGAATTCATTTCCTAGGTATGATTTTATTTAAATGTTATAATGTATTTTTATAGTTTTAATTTTGTGTTTTAGAGATTTACTTAGTAGTTATGCTGGTAAAATACACTAAGGACTTCACTAATCAAAACTTAAAGTTTAGAAGAAATCCAAGTTGATTTTATTTTCATGTAAACTTGTTTGAAATTGTATATACGCTTTTAAAAATGATTTTTTAAAAGTAATTGCTCGTTATTATGGAATCCCATTTAAGTAATTCCAAATTCAGGCCTAGTGAAATTCCAAATTCAGGCCTAGTGAATTTGAAATTCAGGCCTAGTGAAATTCAGGCCTAGTGAAGAACTCTGAATTGAATCCTTTAATTACGATCAATAAATTTTAAAAGTTAAGAAAATGGTTTTTAGTAATCCTTTGAAACAAGTTACTATTAAAATACAATATGTAGACTGGACCTTGTTTAGAACATATACTTAAACCTTTATCGTATTTGTTAGATTAACGTGCGGTCGAAGACTCATTATCTATAATTTCGACCTCTATTTTAGGTGAGTACTCTATGCAATTTCTTGCGCATTTTGATTATATTATATTATGCAAACTATGTATATTTTGTGAAATTCTTTTATTCTCAAAATGCATCTGATATCGATGATTCCGTCGTTTATTATATGTTTATATCTCACCATATAAACATATGATTTGAATTCTAAAATTATTGATTCGGCCTATGGAAACTCTCTTACTATGTTGGCCTTGACTACCGGGTGGAAATATTTGGGTGGTACCTTCCCAGCTGGTTTATCGCTGGTGTGCCCTAAACAAGGCGTTGTTCCACAAATCATGATTATCTGTCTGTGATGTTATCGGGTGGAAACATTTGGTAACACTATCTGTCTAGGTATTAGAGTGTACATGGCCACTAAAACTGAATAATTGACATATGCTCAATTATTTTATCTGCTCTGTTCTGAACTGTTTATTCTTAATATATATATTATCATCTACTTTATATATATTACTTGAAATTCCTATCTTTATGTATATACTTTTTGTTCTAAATTGAATAGGTATCAATTTTTTGAAAAACCATGGAATGTCTGGAGATTGAATCTCATTCGGCTTTTAGCTGACGTCGTATAAATAACCATTTTTCAGGAAATAATTAAGTTCGTGAACGGAACAAAAAAGGACTATGTTGAAGATTTAGCTTTTAAAGCTCTTTTTGTTACCTTAAGTAGAAGTTTGTTTAATTAGATAGAGCATGTTTAGCTCTTTGTGTCAAGTTGTAACTCGTTGATATTTTAATACAAATGAAGTTCCCTTTAGAAAGCTCTGATGATGTAATTCCTTCACTTTCAGTATTTTACGATTCATAACCATGTGATTATACTTCCGCTACATATATTTTAAAACAAAAATTTTAAGGCCAGAATATTGGATGCCTTGGTGGCATGTCAAGACACCCGTTCCCTACTATTTTCCGGTCGGGTCGTGACAGAGGTGGTATCAGAGCATAGGTTATGAACCCGTAGACTACTGAGCATAGGTTTCAAATGTTATAGATATTATAATTCCATCCTTAGGAGATAGTATTAAAAATATAATTTATGTGATAACCCTCCCTATGCGTTATATTATTTATAATTGGTCTTTTAGTTTTTAATATTGATATAGTATAGTAGATCTTACGTTTGGCCATGACTGTAGAAAATGACCAAAAGAAGATCATCAATGGGAACTAGTGATTCGAGTATAGAAGGATTGGAAGGTGCATACAAGGCAATCGAAAGTCTGGCAAAGATTGTGGAGCAGCAGGTGAATAATGAAGTACCAAAGAATCTTGAACTAAGTAGATGTACTATTGAACAGTTCAAGAAGTTGAATCCTCCATCTTTTAAAGGTACTCCTAACCCCACCGAGGCAGAAAGTTAGGTGATGCAGATGGAAAAAATACTCGATGTTCTTAAGTGTACCGACGAACAAAGGGTGTCATTTACAACATTTATGTTAGAAGGGGAGGCTGAACATTGGTGGAGAATGACTAAGAGAATACACGGGGAAAGGAATACTTACATAGCTTGGAATGATTTCTTAGTAATCTTTTATGAGAAATATTTTTCGGAAACGGTGAAAGACGAAATGGCAGCTGACTTCGTGAGTCTAGTGCAAGGGAATATGACGGTTAGTCAATATGAGGCAAAGTTTACTGAGTTATCCCATTTTACACGTCATGTTGTAGCAACTGATGTTTTAAGAGCGAAGAAGCTTGAGCGTGGGTTAAGGTTGAATATTCATAGTCGAATATCCATCCTGAAATTAACATCATATATTGATGTCGTGACTAGGGCTATAATAGCTGAGAGGGATGGTGAGGAGTACAATCAAATTAGATATGGCAAGAGGAAGTTTGGGGAACAAAAAGGAAAGAACCCGAATAATAGAAATTTCTTTAGGAACACATCCAATGTTGGGGGATCTAGTGATAACAAACAGTATAATAACCAGACATGTCAGCAATGTGGAAAGATGCATGGAGGACGACCTTGTTATAAGGATTCAGGAGCTTGTTTTAGATGTGGACAGAAAGGACATCAGATAAAAGACTGCCCAAACCCAGCAAGGGTTCCGATAAAGCCTTCAAGTGCACAGAAGGATCAAGACAAGGGTAGAGTTTTTGGAATTTCTGATACCCAAGCTTATAATGCGGTAGTGTCAGGTACACTTTCTATATGTGCACAACCTTTTAAAGCTTTGATAGATCCTAGTTCGACCCATTCGTTCATATCTATACATGTATTAAATCGCTTTCATAAATTGCCTGAACCCTTGAATCATAACATACATGTTTCTACTCCTTTGAGTGAGTTATTGATGGGTAAATTCGTATACAAGGCTTGCCCCATAGATATTGATAGTCATAAACTATTTGTTGATTTGATAGTTTTAGACATTAAAGATTTTGAAGTCATTTAGGGGATGGATTGGTTAGCATCACATCATGCTAAGGTAGACTGTTTTGAGAAGAGTGTTACTTTCCAAATTCCTCACCAACCAAAATTTATTTTTGAAGGAACTGGCATCATATCTCCGATGTGTATTATTTCTGTAATGCAAGCCTATAGTTTTCTTAAGAAGGGATGTCAAGGATTTCTTGCAACTGTTACCAGTTTGCAGACGATAGGGCCTAGCTTAGAAGATATTCCTATCGCTAAGAAATTTACGGATGTTTTTCCAGATGATTTACCACGCCTACCTCCTAATAGAGAAATAGAATTTACCATTGACCTTATTCCTGGAACTATACCAATCTCAAAACCACCATATCGTATGGCACCTTTAGAATTAAGAGAGTTAAAAGTTCAATTAGAAGACCTTTTAAACAAGGGTTTTATCAGACCAAGTATATCGCCTTGGGGTGCTCCAGTGTTGTTTGTGAAAAAGAAGGATCGGACAATGAGACTATGTATAGATTATCGTGAACTGAATAAGGTAACCATTAAGAATAAATACCCCTTACCTCGTATAGATGACTTGTTTGATCAATTAGAAGGTGCACAAGTATTCTCTAAGATTGACCTTAGGTCAGGCTATCATCAATTGAAGATTAAGGATGATGATATTTCAAAATCAGCTTTTCGTACTAGATATGGTTACTATGAATTTCTTGTAATGCCATTTGGACTAACCAATGCACCAGCCGCTTTTATGGATATGATGAATAGGGTGTTTAGGAAATATTTGGATCAGTGTGTGGTTGTTTTCAATGATGACATCCTTATTTATTCCAAAAGTATTGAAGGACACGAAAAGCATTTAGAGACGGTATTACAAATCCTTAGGAAAGAGAAATTGTATGCAAAATTAAAGAAGTGTGAGTTTTGGATGCCTAGTGTTTCTTTTCTAGGACATGTTATATCCAAAGAGGGAGTGTCAGTTGACCCTCAAAAGATTGAGGCTATACTAGATTGGCCCAGACCAACTAATGTGAGTGAGATTCGTAGTTTCCTTGGATTAGCAGGTTATTACCAAAGATTTGTTGAAGGATTTTCTAGCATTGCCAAACCTCAGGTTAACACAAAAGAAGGTAAAATATGAATGGTCTGAGGAAGCCGAGAAAAGTTTTCAAGAACTTAAGAATCGATTAGTAACTGCCATAATTTTGACTATTCCTTCCGGGACAGGGGGATTTGTGATTTATAGTGATGCTTCTAAAAATGTTTTGGGATGTGTGCTAATGCAAAATGGAAAAGTAGTAGCTTACGCCTCGAGACAGTTGAAAACCCATGAGAAGAATTATCCAACCCATGACCTAGAATTAACAGCTGTAATTTTTGCTCTTAAGATTTGGAGGCACTATTTGTATGGTGAGACTTGTGAGATTTATACTTGATCATAAGAGTTTGAAGTATATATTTACTCAGAAAGAGTTGAATATGAGACAAAGGAGGTGGTTGAAATTGATGAAGGATTATGATGTAAATATTCACTATCACCCGAGGAAAGCTAATGTAGTAGCCGATGCTTTAAGTAGGAAGTCTACACCAAATTTAGCACGTCTTATTACAAGACAGGAAGCACTGTTAAGGGATTTGAGAAGTATGGAAATAGATGTACGTATCTATAGAAAAGGAGGAATAATTGCAAACTTACAAGTACAACCCATGTTGATGGAGAGGATCAAAATTGCACAAGTAAATGACCCACAACTGAAGAAGATTAGAGAAGAAGTCATCGAGGGGAAGAGAACTGAATTTGCGATGCAAGATGATATATTGAGGTTTGGAAATAGAGTGTATGTGCCATGTGATGCCCAACTAAAAAGGCAAATTTTGGAGGAAAGTCATTACTCAAGATTCACATTTCATCCCGGATGTACAAAAATGTATAGGGATCTTCGAGAAGTATTTTGGTGGAATAACATGAAGAGGGAGATAACAGAATTTATATCTTAGTGTTTGGTTTGTCAACAAGTAAAGGAAGAACATAAAAAACCTTTCAAACTGTTCTTTATAACAGGATAGTTATTTTGAAGTGTATTCTCCTTGGGTAATAAGCCCTTCACCCATTTCAGAATTCCTGTCACGCTATTTCCAGACAGACCGTATTGCGTCTTCAAATTGTACAAACCAACCATGGCATATAAAGTTGTTTGATCTTTCTCACAGCCAGAGTATAACGGTTGGGTCGCCTTAAATTTTAAACTTTGGTAGTCATCGTCAAGTTTTATCGTGATATCTTCACGAGCACTTGAACCTTCTACATCATCAGTAACTTCATTCTCTTATGCTTTATAAACTTCGTACGCATCATCAACTATATCCTCTAACATATTATGATCTATGTCGTCCCCTTTTACATCTATCCTACTTGTTTAAGGTTGTTGTGAAGGTTGGTCGTGGGCAAAAGGAACTTTTAATTCATCGTGAAAACTCCAAAATCGATAACTATCTTGTATACCCGATCTTAACAAATGTAGTTCAACTGTTTTCCACTCAAACACCTTACCATTCTTACACCTAGCACACGGACACGGAAACTCTTCATCATTATGACATATCTTTGCATATTTCACAAATTCGTTAGCACCTCTGCCAAACACATCCCCCATTCTATTTGTCTCACCCATCCACCCTTAGTATTTCGGATATCCCATCACAGCTACCAAACCTAATCACCTATTAAAGGTACGAAGCGTATATTCATGGATTAGTATAAACAAAACTTAGATTTGTAGTATGCTTCATTTAATTATGCCATCTCCTCTAAAGGGTGAGTGGTCCTATCCCATTCAAGACCGTATTTTTCTGTAATATACTTAACAGCTCATGCACATTGTTACGATTTGAAAAAAATTCACCAGCATATCCCCGTAGTTCTCCAAGTACACGATGTAGATTGGCAAGTGTGAGTGTTTTTTCAATTGATCAATTGAAATAATAGTCACACTTGTCAATCTAGTATGTACCCAAATAACATTAAGATATGATTGCAGAACTTCCTCCAAAAGTAACAACTTTAAGCCACTAAGAATATTATACAAAAATTATGCAGTCCCAAACTGTCCAAACGGGACAATTCGAGAGATCTCATTACAGGGGTAATGACTTTCGAACGGGTCCAAGGGCTATTGAATGCGTACGCATAAGAACTAGAATGTTAGTATCTATGCGCCCAATATGTAATTTCAAGTATGTTTCATTTAATTATCATACTATATATATTGTTCGATATACAAAGTAATTTTCAAAAAAAGTTGAAAAATCCCACCCCTATGGACAATAATCCAATGGTCATGCCACTTTTAAAACTAACCAACCCAACATCGATCCACTATAATCCAACAACAATGTCAACAACAAATGTGTACCCCGTACTCCGTCTAATTCATCTACTCAATTAATTATTTTCATCAATTAAACTAACAATTAAAGTATACAATTATTAATTTACTAATTTACAATGAGGGGCAATCCTACTTTCATAATTAATTATATATTAATTTACTAATTTACAATGAGGGGCAATCATATATTAATTTACAAAAAAAATAATAACCAATCAATTCGTTTACAAGGGACATTACGCAGAAACACGCACATACATGCACACTACACACACATATACACACATGCGCACATACACACACACACGTGCGCACATACACACACACACACACGCGTACATTCACACACACACGCAGCCCCCACCCCTACCCCACCCCCCCATCCCTGCCCCCTCCCCCTGCCCCGCCCCCACCACACACACACATGCGCACACACAACACTACACTACACACACACACACACATAAACAGCCCCCACCCCCTTCCCCCACCCTGCCCCACCTCCCTCCCCACCCACCACACACATGCACACACACACACATACACACACACACACACACACACATATATATATATATATATATATATATATATATATATATATATATATATATAGAGACACACATATATACACACACACACACACATATATATAAATGGAAGAGAGAGAGAGAGTAACCTGAAAGTAGAGAGAGAGAGAGAGGGGTAGAGCAGCGTAGAGAGAGAGAGAGAGAGAAAAGGTGGAAAGAATTGACGGGGGAAAAAAAGAAGGGGAAAGGGTTTTTTATTGGGACATTTGTCACGGTTCTTGACCGTGGCAATATTATAAGGATTGTCACGGTCATTGACCGTGACAAGTCTTTGTCACGGGCTTGTCACGATCAATAACCGTGACAAAAATGCCTGTTTTTTGTCACGATCAATGACCGTGACAAGGCTAGCCGCTGGAAGGGTGCCAATTTACCCATTTTGGTGTAGTGGTCGTTTGAGCGACATGTATGGAATTTTCGCTTACCTTCTATTTTTAGTACCTAGTGTTCATATGATTATGTTTTGGTACTACTGGGTTGCTTCTGGACAGTTTATATGCAGTTATTCTTGGTATCCATGCTTAATTGATAACACTGCATTGCTCGTTTATCACATATGCTTTCATTGTGGATTCTCTTATGTGATTACTGTTTGCTAGCATAGGATGTTGCTCATATCGATATTATATGCCTATTGCTGGTTGTATCATTTTGTAGTTATATTTTTTCTGTTTGAAAATTTTGAAAAATACAAAAAGATTTTATTTTGATAAAAATTTAAAAATCCAAAAAGATTTTTGTATTTTGTTTATACCGTTTATGGATTGACACTTAGGATGACCGAGTCACAACTTCATTCCATATCCATGTGACTATTTGATAGTGTTCTGAGATAATATGTCAATTCATCCATGTGCTTTATAATGTTTGAAGTCATTGAGATATAATTAGTTGTTACTTCCTACATGTTTGACTCATGATATCCTTTATTGCACACGTGCACGGATTTGTTTGATTATTGTTCTTGACTTATCTCATGTTGGTTAGGTGCTTTCATCTCAATCCTATCCTTAAAACGAACCAAGTGCAATAATACGAGAGTAATAAAAGTAGTGCATGTAAGATCCATTGCTCGTGAGGAATTTTTTTAAGATAAAAAAAGATGAATGAACACGAAAAAGGGCTGCGAGTGAATAATAATCACGTCGTGAAAGCCACCATTTGAAAAGAGCCCTCATAAAAAATTAAGGCAATAAAAAGATGAAATATGCCAAAAATTTGGGCCAATAGGTTTTCTCTAAGTTGAGAATTTAGAAACTCTTTTGATATAGAAAAATAAAATTTCATTATTATATATGAGTGAGTTTTGGATGGATATATCAATGGGTTTGCACGTCCTTTGAAAAGTTCTCGAAACGGCACTAAATAGTTTTGGACGTTATTGATGTGGAAATCATTTAGACTTTGAGTTGTTGATTTGATTAAGACGATGTCATCTAAATTCAACAATTTTACACCTAAGGATATTTTTTATGTTCATTCGTTAGGGGTACAAGTATTCATCGTGCACATATGATTGATTGAGTTGATTTACCTATCGAATGTGTTTACACCCATACATTCTATTTCCATGACTTGGTTGTTTTAGTATAAATTCATGGTGTATATTTTTTGTAACATTATTTTTGCTTTGAAAAAATTGAGAAATCAAAAAGAGTTTGTGGAAATATTTTGAGTTACACCTTTGCATACGCGTAGTTTGATTCATATTTGCTATGCAATTTTATCGTGACACTCCATGTTTAGTTTGTTTCTTCTTATCTTTCTATTTGGGGACATAATAAAAAGGGAGAGAACGAATTATGATTTTATGGGGGAGTTTGCATTATGGGGGAGATTTGATTATATTGATTGATTTATTCTTATATCATTTCAAACTCAATGCGTCATGAAGGTATTTGCTTTATCTCATGTGTTTAAGTACAAAAGTGATGATCATATGTTGCACACCTTGATGAGAAAAGCTTAAAGGTTTGAAGATTTGAACTTGAAGATTTTTGAAGAAAAATTTAAGACTTGCAAATTTTAGTATTTTCCATTTTTGGGTTCATGGGGGATATTAGATTTGTATAGGCACTTTGATTTGATAATTCGGAGTTTTTATTTTGTACCGACATAGACATAGGGGAGATTTGTAAGGACATTATTTTATAAGTTCGTTATCAATTTAGTATGTCGTATATCGATACACCGTCGAATAGCATTCAAGAACATTCAAGCATCAAAGACGGATCTGAATATCAAGATCTTCAACATTCAAGCCTCCGCGAGATTAAGTTTACTAAGGCTGAGTTTTAATTCCTTAGCATTTCACTTAAAGTGTTGGGATATTTTTATCAAATATTTTTCTAAATATTTTGTTCTCGGACAACTTTTCGTAGAAAAATCATAACTAATTCATAAAAAATGAGAAAAATACGAAACTAGCACCCACGCATTCGTATCGAAATTATCTACAAGCATGTGTGAAATCTCGCTTGATAGGTCGTTCAAACGACCTGCTATTATCGTTCAAACGACATTGGCCACGTGTTATTTGCCACGTGTCATGTTTTTCGTTCGAGCGACCTGCTTCTGTCGTTCAAACGACATAGCATCTCATTCGAGCGACATTCAACCTCGTTCGAACGATGCGCCACCTTAAGTTTTTTTATAAATAGGAGTCTCCAACTCCGTTTTTAACAAGAAGACCTGCATTTTTGAACTGTTACGAAACTGCTACTACAGAAATAATTTTTGTCTTCTTCTTTTAGGTTTTAAACCTTTTGTTTTCAATTCAAAAAACATCCCAATATTTATGTGAATTATTTTGGAACCCTAGATTCATGTTTGTTGAAAATTTACCTTTGTGGGGAGAACTCTACAACCGAACAACTGCGTGCTATTGTGGAGGGAATCCTTATGAAGTTTACACTTGTGGATAAGCCATTTCTTTTCCATTGCTGACCATCTGGAGTTCTCGCGGGAGATTCTAGCCGACGACATCGGAACCGACACCTGAGGGTATTTCGTATGTCACTCATATTTTCATTGTAATCCGTGTAAACCGTTATTTATAAATTATAGTGAAAATAAAAAAGGTTTTGCCCTTTTCGAGGATTTTTTTTGAAATTGTTTGTTTTATTCTGCATGCTTTATTTTATTTGACAAATCATCTAGATGCATGTTTTAGGGTTTAACTAAAATTTGGGAATAATTAAAATTGGATTTTATTTGAGAAGTCGCAATATTTCCGATGTAGCGATTCTACAATTGCTTTGACGGTTGAAACGGGATACGCTATATATGGTGTAAACTAGGAACTAGGGACATGATGGAAAATTTGTCCTTACAAAGCTACGGAGACAGTGGAGGGATCTGTACCCTCCAAGTAACAACTAAAATATGGGCAACCTAGTGTAAAAAAATTAGGGTTACCCCTGTCGATCAAGTCATGGAATCTCTTAAAGACGTGGTCTTTGAAAATGACCATCCTGAAAAGAAGTTCTTGATTGACAGCTCACTCACTGATGAAAAGAAGAAAGAACTCATTAATTTCCTCAAAAGCGACTATAATGTTTTTGCATGGCAGCCACATGACATGATAGGAATAGACTGAGAGTTATTGTGTCACAAGTTCAACGTGGATAAGTTACATCCACCATCGACTCAAAAGGCGGGACGAACCGCGATCGAGAGAGATGGAGCGATCGAAGAGGATGTGGGGTAACTTTTGAAGGTGCAATCCATAAAAGAAGTTCAATTCCCCGAATAGCTCTCAAACCTAGTGGTCATGAAGAAAAGCAACAAAAAGTGGATAGTCTACATAGAATTCACCGATATGAACCAAGAGTATCCCAAGGATAATTTTCCTTTTCCTAAGATAAACTAGTTGGTTAATGCGACCGCTAACCATAAACGAATAAGCTTCCTCGATGTCTACTCGGGATACCGTCAGATCCCACTATTTGCCTTCGACTAGGAAAACACATCCTTCATCGTGACATTGGGACTATACTACTATAGGGTGATGATGTTTAGATTAAAAAATAACTGGGCCTATGAAGATGTTCTAGGAGCAGTTGGGAGATATGATAGAGATTTACATAAACGACATGCTTGTGAAAAGCAGAAAGAAAGAGCATCACCTCGCGGAACTAGCAAAGACTTTCAAAGTTCTTTGATATCACAAAATAAATCTAAATGCAACCAAGTTCTACTTCGGGGTACAATCGGGAAAGTTCCTCTAATAGCTAGTCATTCAGTGAGGTATCAGGGTAAACCCCGACTAGATTAAAGCCGTCAAAAAGGTGCAACCCCCGACCACTGTGCGCGAGATGAAAAATCCAGCAGGCTTGCTCGTCACTCTTAATCAATTCATATCGACATATTCGAAAAGATGATGATTTTTCTTTCAGGCACCGATGAAAGAAAAAGTAAAGAATTATGGAATTACAAATACAACCAGGCACTTAAAGAAATAAAGAAGTATTTGAGCCGACCATCATTGTTGACTATCCCTAATGATAAGGGACCCTTGCACTTGTATCTGATGGAGTCTAGTATCGCAGTTAGCTCAGCTCTGGTTTGTGAGAAGAATAAGAGGTCCCATTTATTATGTGAGCAAACCTTTTTCAACGTTGAGAAAAGGTACCTCCTATTGGAGACGATTGCATATGCACTAGTGATAACCTCTTAAAAGTTGAAACATTACTTTGAGATGCACACTATTATTATTTTGACCTCCCTCTGAAGGCGATGCTTAGGAACGCTGACCTATCTGGATGGATATCCAAGTGGTCGATGGAACTTCGGAGATTTAATAAATAATTTTAGTCTAAGATATCAATTAAGGGCAAGTCCTACTAGATATCGTCGTTGAATTTTCCAATGACCAGGAACCAGCAGAGACGAGCATCGAAAAGGAAGAATATGTCCAAAAACCAATCGAATATGGGAAGAAATAGACCATTTATGTTAATGGAGCCTCAAATTCTAGGGGGCGGGAGTTGGGATAATATTGGTATCCCTGGAGAAAATTATTCTCGAGCAAGAAATTCGCTTGGGATTTAAAACCTCCAACAACGAGGAATAATTTGAGGCGTTGATCGACGGATTGAAGAAGGCACTCTCCCTAGGCGGATATCACCTTGACGTATTTTTATGACTCACGGCTAGTATCAAATCAGATATAAGGAGACTACAACGCTAGGGACGAACACATGTCTACATACCTTAAAGAGTTTCAACACTTGGTCGCCCAGTTTCCAGTATGTACAAGTGCAACAGTTCCCAAGAGGGAATAAAAGTCATGCAGATGCACTTGCTTCCACTTTCAAGGGATATTTGAAGTGAATGATCTAAGTAGATTACCTTAATCACCCCAGTATCAATAAAGAAAGATATGTCAAGCAGGTTATGGCCATTGATAGAGCCCCGAGCTAGATGGATTTGACAATGAGTTACTTGAAATAGGGTGTCCTACCAGAAAATAATAGGAAGGCACACAAGATCCGAGTGAAAACTGCTCACTTTCACTTATCGACAAAATAAAATATTTATCGACGCTCTTTTTCAGGGCTTACCTTTAGTGCGTACACCCAGACTATGTCAATAAGACTCTGTATGAGTTACACAAAGGGATATGTGGAAGCCACATAGGGGCATGTCACTGGCATTTATGACCATGAAAGAAGGGTATTGGTAGTCGTATATGCAATTGGATGCAGTCACCTACATTCAAAAGTTTAAAAATTACCTACTTTTCTCCTCATTAATGCATCAGCCTACCACCGACCTCAAGTCCCTCATAAATACTTGGCTTTTACCCAGTGGGGGCTTGACATCATCGATTCATTGCCTCTGGCATCATGAAGTATTTGTTAATCGGCACAACATACTTCTCTAAATGGATTGAAGGAGATCCCCTACAAATATTCGAGATATCAACATGACTAAGTTTATATAAAAGGACATCATAACATAGTTTGGCATCCTCGGATCATCATCACAGATAACAAGACTCAATTCGAGAGTGTACTCTTTCAAAGCTTCTACGAAGAGCATGACATTAGGCACTATTATAGTTCAGTGACCTACCGTCAGAACAATGAACAAGAAGAAGCTTCTAACAAGATAGTGACAGAATAAAGAAGATATTAGAGAGAAAAAATCCCCCACGTTCCTTAAACGTTTCGAACCATGCCTAGGAGATCAACGGGGAAAACACCCTTTGCCCAAACTTATGGAATCGAGGCAGTCATCCCAATCGAAGTAGGTCTGCCAATCTTGAAGTCAACTAATACCTTAATAACAAAGCGATCAAAATAGAGCTTGACGTAGCCTACGAAAAGAGGGAATTAGCTCTTATAAAACTTTCCTCTTACCAACAATAATAGTTGACCAAGCAGTACAATAGGGGGGTCAAGGCGAGAAGCTTCAAGGTTTAAGACTATGTACTGATAAAGATTATGGGCAGCGCTAAGAATCCTTCAGACAGGAAACTCATTTCCAATTGAGAAGACCTATTCAAAGTCATTCGAGATGACTTAATTGGAGCCAACCACTTAGAAATAATGGAGGGTGGAGAGATTCTCCGAGCATGAAATGCTGCCAATTTGAAGAATTTTTACTTTCAAGTCTAAGATTATTTCGTTTATTTCAATTTTAAACTATTTTTTTTACTTTCTTTTAGATCTCTCATACATATTTATGTATGTCAGAATTTATCTCTACACATTGTTCCAAGTGGAATTAAAATGAGTATTTAATAAAGAAGGTCAATTAGTCAAATGATTTTTCTTTTAGCATATACTCACTATAATGATTATCTTCTTCCAAATATCTTCTTTTAAAGACTAATTAATTGGTCGACCAAAGACCATCTTTAAATTGAAATGTTTGCATATAGACTAACTTCTTAATCATTCAATGGTCTACTAAACTCATTTTTTTTACGAATAACAAAATATGGACAACGGATCACAACCAATGAAAGGCATATTGGAAAACCTTAGGCATCCATGACCAATTAGGTAGTAAAAATCCTTACTCAGGAATGACCCCCCAAATAAGTGTATTTTTTTATTTTCAAGCTCTAAACCTAAGGTTTGATGTGATGACACCACCTAAAAGGTAAGATTAAGGACCACACAACACAAAGGGAAGAAAAATATAAAAAATTCCATTAACACTCTAAATTATTATAATGAAATTGAAAAGGACAAACGATTTACAACAAAGTGGTAAATACAACTGAATCAATTGCGCGACCAGGATGACTCATTCACTAAAGTCCTAACTCCATATGGAGAAACATCCAACGCATAATGAGTAATGGTCTTAAACAAATCTTTGATCCTCAATGGACCCCCAGGAATTGCCCTATCAGCTAAGTGTTGAGGTTGGTAAAGACCATCACCTCCACCCAGACTTGTAGTCACTGAGGTACTTCCTTATCAAGCTAACTAGATTGACATTCGTTGAGATGCACAAAATGTCAAGTTTATAAGGGGGTTTTGGATTATCAAGATAACCAAGGTGATGTCAGGACCATAATTCAGAGTCCTTTGTCACTTTTACCACCATCAGCGCATTGAGTGAACCATTCTTGTAGCCAACGTTCCAAGCATCATTCAGAGTAGCCTCCATACATAGAAGAGCCTCATCGTATTCATCCATCTATAGTTGGCAAGACTGCTTGTGAAATTGGAAAGTGAGTCTGACACCCCTCCTAATTAAATACTAGGTGATCAGACATTTATTACATTAAAAACAAGGTTCCCATTTGGTTCATTCTCAGCATCACTGTTGAAAACTTTTTAAACTTTACTAACCACCTAGTATTCAAAAAGACGGTGCCAAATTTTATCTTTTTATTTAAACAAAAGCCACATGCTGAAAAATAATAAAACTAAACCATTCATGCAATAAAATAAGGATCTAAATCAACACTGAAATAAATTAATGCCGAATAAAACCTCGGTTCACTAATCCAATATAAAAGTCCAATATAAAATCTGAAATAAAGTCTAACTGACATAAATGAAATAACTGAGGGCAACATACCCGAATGAAATATTGAATAGCCCCTACACTATGAATGAAGTAACTAAAGCGACTATATCCAAATCATGTATGCATCCACAAGTGCTGCAGCTACACATCCCTAGAAAAAATCATCCTGCTTGACGTCCATGTGGCTGGACATCTAAAAGGTTTTGAAAAATATTTTTCAAGAACGGGCAGAGCCCGAGTAAAAACATTTTGAAAACATAGCAAGTATTTAAATTGCAGTTTAAATAACTAGTTATTTGATACACATATTAGGCTACGTACACTCACTTGAGTTTCTCACCTCTCATCTATAATGCCCACCTAACGTCCCACCTAGTCAAGTTACCCATTCTAACTAGGTCTCCGGTATATAATTAACCATCTACCAATCTAGCTCACCCGTACTGCCCATATAGTATGCTATAATATTCTCTTAATTATCAATAAGTTCTTAGTTAAGATTCTTTAACCTGCCTCGTACCGCCCATACAGTACGAACCGACCAAATAGTAATTAACATTACTTTTACATTATTATCAATACCATCATTTTAAGTGCTCCCACTTACTTTATCCATAGATACTCACTATCTATCTTTTCTACTATCAAACCTTAAGTAGAGTTGACATTTTTTTATATACCTTATTTAGTCTTTCTACTAGTACACATAAGTAGATTTAATATTGCTTAGATACTCTCTATCTAGTCTCACTACTATCACACATAAGTAGGATAAATCACCCAAATATATATATATATATATATATATATATATAACACATAACATCCATCGGGCTAACCACCGATATGCACAATCGCGTACTCTGCTATCAAGTCCATATACCTCTCGTACTAATCAAAGACCATCGGTTCAGAATGTCTCCTCGAACCATCAATCAAATCACACATATTGGAGGCGAACATAGTGCTAAGTCTTTTGGGCTACACGCATACCTAACGTACCCAAACGACCTGTCGGCTTCACTATTCATCTCACATAGCTATCAACATCACTATATTCTGGGGCACAAATCCAGACCTCACTGGAATCGTCAAGGTGGGATCGCCCACTGCGCGGAACCTCCCAGATAGCAAGCAGCGTAGGTATGTTCACATACATACAAGTATACACTATGCATACGCACAACCTATCCATATGTATATTCAGAATAACTGATAAAAATAGGAATCTTAGACACATTTTTCATTTAACTTATTAGTTTTATCATTTATGTTATAATACAGTTGAAAATAAATTATTTAAATAAAGTAATATTCAAAGTAAAACCGTAATAATAGAGTTAAAATATAAGATAAAAATTATATATGCAGATAAAATTTGAATTTTGAGAGTGATATAAATATTACCTTCAACATCATTATTGACCAAGTTTTATAAGCCATTTAATTAATGGTCCTAGAAAAAGGTTGGTCATAATAATGGACAATAACTATTCCATATACAAATGTTTCTGAGGTTGGGTGAGGTTGAGGTTGTGTACTTGGGATGTAACGTTGGAGTTGTCAAACCCGACAGCTAGTTTTGGTAGCGTAGACCTAGTAAAATGGAAGTCTACAACTTGCCACTATTTAATATTTGAATAATGATAGACTCCCCGAAAGGGAGTCTACCGAATTCATCCCCCATTTCATCTCCCCCCTTGATTTCAACCAAAACAATCCTAGCCTTTGATTTATTATTTATAAAAAAAATACATTATATACTTACACTTGTTATTTATTTAAAACAAAAATTAAAAGATACTCTCTTATTTTTTTTTTAAATTAATAAATGTGATTTATTTTAAAGATAAATTAATTTTACATTAAACTAAAATTTAATGATTAATTGTTAAAAAGTTCCTCAAACATTTTTTAATACACATTTAGTCCAATCATTTTTATTTTGTTCGAAAAAGACCTCAAACACTAGTTTAACCAATACTATCTTATTTTTAAAGGTTCGCGCCAGCGGCACACTTTGAGTGTTTTTATTTTGTTTCAAAAAGTCCTCAAACACTAATTTAACCAATATTATCTTGTTTTTAAAGGTCCGCGCCAGCGGCACACATTGGGTGTTTTTATTTTGTTCCAAAAAGTACTCAAACACTAATTTAACTAATATTATCTTATTTTTAAAGGTCCGCGCCAGTGGCACACATTTGGTGTTTTTATTTTGTTCCAAAAAGTACTCAAACACTAATTTAACTAATATTATCTTATTTTTAAAGCTCCGCGCCAGCGGCACACATTGAGTATTTTTATGTGGTGAGCGACTTTTTGGAACATAGTTTTTTATTTTTGCCGCGAGGAACTTTTTAATAGTAAACATATATATTTTTTTTAAAATATGTACTTTAATTTTAATAAATAAAAAACTGTTTAATTTAATATTTTAGATTCACGACTGATTAATGCCGCTCGAGCGAACCTACATTCCCGGACCAACATCGTTTATTAAATGTGGGTCCGCGCCAACGGTATTGATCAATCGCGAATCTAAAACATCAAATTAGCAGGTTATTTTTTTTTATTAAAACTGATTTTATCAACAAAAAAAAACTCGTATCGTGCCTTAGCGAACATAATTTAATTGACATTAGATAGAACATAAAACTTATTTTATCAACAAAAAAAGACATCCAAAAAATGTGTTAAAACTGTTTTTTAAAAAATAAAATATTACCTAAAAAAATTACTACCGAAATAATTTATGTTGCGGCATGTCGTGTTTTAATTAGGTTATGTTCGTATTTGGTAAAAAAAAATCGTTTTTTGTCGTATTTTAAAAACACAATTTTTAAAATACAATTTTTAGTCATGTTCGTGTTCTTTTTTTTTATTTTTTATAAAAACATAATTTTTTTTTAATAAAGGCACAACTTTTTTTTTATAAAAATATGTTTTTTTTTTAGAAAAACATAATTAATTAAACAAATGAGGTGGCAGCTGGAATGGGAGCTTTCGATTTGAAATGAGGATAGAAATTTCGGAAAGTATAACACTACTCTTAATATTTTGGTTCGTAACTAAAAAATCATGGTACCTTAGTGTAGTGACAAATTGTTGTAGGTCTAAATGAAACATAGTACGACATAAAGCATTTACAGTGTTAAATTATGGACCATATTATCATATGATAGTTTTATCTAAAATTCGCTTTAGATGATGCAATGGACTAGTACGAAAGCTAGCAATGAACAATTTTGAAGCTCATACGGATATCATATGCCAGATCAAAAATCGTTTGAGCGCAACCGGCATTGTGTACACCTTTTTAGCCTAAACCAGCTGTGAGGGTTTCATTAGCCCATGAATTGTACTCGGATCATTGAAGGAGCTATATTAATCATTGCTTCATTAAAGTGAAAAGAGTTCAACTGACTTTTAGTATTCTACTAACACAACTGGTCCGTCAAATACGTCTATCTGGTGTTTTCGGGGAAAAACTTTTGGTTAATTAAAGCATATTCTCAACATTTTTCTCTCTTAAAATTTATGAAATTTACAACTAAAAATTACATATTGTGTTAGTATATTTTTTTTTGTTATTGTTTGATAATAAAGACCTGCTATTGAATGTAGACATGGAAACAATCGTATTGTGTTAGTTTCATGTCGTGTAAGGTAATATCAAGTTCTTAATATATTGTATTTTTACATATTTCAATAAGAGTTATCTTTAGTTCAATTAGTATCTTGTTAAATTTGTGTTGCGTTTACATTATGTATTCGTTTAAAATAGCGGGTTCATAAAGTATAAGATCAAGTTTGTAATAAAACACACTGATTGTGTTAAAAGGTGGAAAGTCATCGTGTGAAAAGTGAACTTCAATGATGGTGGGAGACCGTTGGCGGGTTCATTGGTGAGGAAGGTCAATAGAGCGAGTAAATGTTGCGGTTAATCAAAACATATTTTTGTGTAAATTTTATTTTATACATATATGGAGGGTTTAAGATACCATCAAGATTATTGTTTGGATTGATCATATATAAATAAATGTTTAAGGAATTTATTAGTTAACACCCTTATAAATTTTCTATTGAATTCACTTTAAATACAAGAGTTATATTAGAAGAAAACATACATGATGACCGGTCAGATCCAATCGGAGTGTAAATTTTTGGAGAGCCAGGAGAGTTTTATGGAAACATAAGATATAGAGGTTTTGTCCCAATTAATTTACAAGAAATATATTATATTTTGTCCCCTTACTGAAATAAGCCAACCCTTACAAGTTCATTTCATTATTAATAATATATTATAGTTAATAAGAGGTTCAGTGTATAATTTTACTGTTATAAAAAGTTAGTAAAGATTGTACTAACAATCCCCCCCGGTTGGGGGGGGGGGGGGGGGGGGAATATTCCCATTTGGTATTTATTTTTTTGTGTATTAATACACAATCACAAATATAAAAAAATAGGATTCATGTAATCGCCCCAAATCATTGAAAAAATATTTTGTTGAGTTGTACACAATCACGAGTGATATGTTGGAATGAAAATATCTATGGCACATGATAAGTATTTTACAATTTTTATTAAATACAAAATTTGTTTAATATATCCAAATATCTTTTTAGAAAACATGCCAATTTTCTAAAAGGTAATTTATATAATAAAAGCAATAGTATTTTAAAATAAAAAAAAAAAGTTAGAGAAACCGATAAAGTTAATATCATCTCTTGTTAAATTGGTATGTCAGATTCAAATTGCGTATGAATCTCTCTACAATTTGAAAGGCTGGTAGAAAATATCTATACAGAAAGTATGCCAAATCATAACCTTGATGTCTTATTGAATTATTTATTTATAATATAAAAATTACCTTGATGAAAAATTTCTTGAAAGTGATCTTTAGATCATGTGAGTAGGAATAAATAAGGCAACGAATATAAAATTTTAAACTCACAAAATATATTCCTATTAAGAGATGGAGTGACAATTTTTTTGGGAATTGTATTTTAGTTTGATATGACATGATACATCAAACGCCATTGGTATAGAAATAGAATGCGATTAAAATGATTAATAATAAATCAATTAAATGCAATAATACTTTAAAAATACGTGAACATTTTTTGTGTTAGTTTAAAATTAATTTGATATTTTGAAAGGATAAAAAGAGCGATCAAAATGGTGTACAATGGTACAGGAGTTTCTTGTTTTATGAGTGACTTGTTTGGGAGAACATTATTGCTGTGCCAGTAGCTAAACCTAACTAAACTAAACTAAACTATATCTAGACGCGTGTGTGTGTATATATAGTGTGTGGGGAAAGTTTATAAAAACGACAGTTGATATAGTGACCCAAAG
Source organism: Sambucus nigra (assembly GCA_949130495.1). Lineage (NCBI taxonomy): Eukaryota > Viridiplantae > Streptophyta > Magnoliopsida > Dipsacales > Adoxaceae > Sambucus > Sambucus nigra. The sequence continues at coordinate 229,622,492 of OX422216.1, read as the reverse complement.
GCCAAAAAAAAAAAGGAAAAAAGCAGTGTTGGAAAGCTTCCGAGAAGTCGAAAAAAGTACTAAACTCATCCAGTCTCTCTTTTTCTATCTCTCTCATATCATATTAGCTTCTCCATTATTTTGCAGTCCCTTCAGTGTTCAGACTGTACTCTACGAAGCCCAAGCTGGCATGGCCCAGTGTCAGGTGTCCACTTTATACCACATCTCCACCAGCGGCTTCCCCAAAAACCTCTAAACAAACACAATACCCTATTACCCATGCCATACTCTTTTATTTCTCTATTTAACATACTAGTGATTGTATAATATTTTTGTATGATGAATTTAGTATTAGGAGTCACCTCACCATGAATGGGATTTAAAAAACAAACCAAAGAAAGAAACAAAACATGGAGACGGGTTCTAGCTCTTCCAACTCGCCTGAGTCACTCAACGGGTTGAAATTTGGCCAAAAGATTTACTTTGAGGATGTGGGTACCGGAGCTCCGGCGAAGAAAGTTAGGGTAGGGGTAGGGGTGGTTCAAAGTGGGCAAGGGCAGCCACCTAGGTGTCAAGTTGAAGGGTGTAATGTAGATCTGAGTGATGCAAAGGCCTACTACTCAAGACACAAAGTATGTGGTATGCACTCCAAGTCACCTATGGTTATTGTTGCAGGTCTTGAGCAGAGGTTTTGCCAGCAGTGTAGCAGGTCAGCCTTATCTTCTATATTATACATGTACATCTCATCTACATCATTTATACTTGTAGAAACGCGCCTACACACATAATTGTTAATTATGTTGTTGGCCTTCTTTCTTTATTGTTATTATGAGCGGTAGGTGGGAGTGTTTATATTTTATTAGGTTATACTCAATTCATGGTTGGCCTTGGTCTTAGATTTCTGTTTGCTTAGTACAGAAAATAAGGGGGTGTTGGTAGCTGCTTATCAGGTTAAGCCCTATGATTTTGGGGCCCTGCGTAGTACTTTGCTCGTATATATCTATATATATTGATAAATTCTCTGTACCATCTCTTGTATAATTTGGGGGCCATCTAAGATTTACGGCTTTGAATGCCAAGGGCGGCTGTGATATAATATTGGGGGTTAGGTTTTTTTATTTTTTATTTTTTATTTTAGTTTGTTACTATACTGAAGCTGGTATCTAGCTTTTGAAGCCCTAGCTAGTCATTGTTTGACTGTAGTTGCTAGAGTCTAGAGAAGGAAAAAGAAATATTGGCTGTTGTGCTATTGGTCAATTAGGAACCCTGTTTCTATCAACATGTCAATAACATTGGATGGGAATAATAGTAGGTATATCGACAAGTTGGAGATATATGTACATGAATGAGTGCTAAGAGTTTCAGAACGGACAAACTTAAATCATCATGAAGCATCCAAACTCTACATAAAGAATATGGCTTACACCATTGTGTAATTTTGTTTGTGTTTGTGTAAGATATAAATATTATGGGAAGAAAGTTAACCAGAAATATCTATAAATTCAATAGTTGTGAATATTTATAAATATTGAAGTGTGCAATATATGTAAGTTTACAAATATATTGCTAAAATTGAAGATAAACAAACATGCATCATTCCTTAGCTATGATAGTTATGAATCTTGTAGAGAACTAGCCCAGGCAAACAGGCGGATATGGACCGGGTCATAATTGGTTCGGGTCAAATTTGGACAGGTTAACAACGGGTTGAATAGTTGATTGGTTCGGTTTGGATCCGGTTAATCCACTAACCCGATTAAAAAATGCGTATTTTGTATATATGGGTGTGTATAAATAGGGAGAGAGAGAGGAGGAAAGGGGCTAAGAATATTTGTGTTGTAACAAAACAATTGTATGAACTTGGGTCATGGAGGAGGAGGGGCCATGGGCGGATTCTTAGAGAGGGGCTAGGCGTGTAAACTAGCGGGTCAAAACGGGTTTTGTCTTTAACCTGCACAAAACCAAATTAAATGGCCAACCGACCCATTTTCAACCCGCAACTTCTTAAAGAGTCTGACCAAGGAAACCATTGTGGGTCTCTAATGGGTTGAATCCTTGCATCTGCCCAGATTGCAACCCTACAGAACGTAGTTTGAATGTGTTATTTTGATCTTGCACGAGGATATCAGTTTCTCTCTTGGCCTTAATTGCACACTTTAATTTGTTGTTATTATCGTACATAATTGATGGAAGCCTTCATATCCCTTGAGCCTTGACTCTTGAACTATGAAGCACGGACTCGACACGTAATACGGGATACGACTCGATTCGGGATACGGGATACGTGATTTTTCCAAAATGTAGGATACAGATACGCTAGGATACGTTAAATATTTATTATTTATTTTGTATATATTAATGATAAACTTGATAAAATGAAACTAAAGCAATAAACACCATTATATTGAAGTGCTCAAATATGATGATTGTTGTCACCAAACAAACACCATTACAATAAAACATCATTAACATAAAAGGTTGTTCCAACAAAAACATAAGGCAAAAATAAAGATAATATCCTTAGCATTAAATAAGATAGAGAGAAGCCTCCCGAGAGCATCCCGACTTCGTAGTATCTCAATCACTAAGTAGACCCAATATCAACGGCATCATCATCTCCGTCAACACTATAAAAAAGGATTCAAACAGTCAGATGTAAAGGTTAAAAATAACACAGCTAAGAGTGAAAACAGTTAAAGAAAACAATACAGTTAAAAACAACATAGATAAAAAAAGAATGAAAACATAAAAAAAAGTTAAGAAAAAAATCGTAAAACAATACAGCACAAGCAAAGAATGAAAAACAAACAACATAGTTAAAAAAAACATAGTAAATGAAGAAAAATAATTAAAGAATGAAAAAAACAGTTAAAAAAAATAATAAATAATAATAAATAAATAAATAAACGTATCCTAAAAACGTATCCCCAACATATCCTAGCGTATCCCCAGCATATTCTGGCCATTTAACAAATAAATAAAAATTAGGATATTGTAGGATTCGCGTATCCTAACGTATCCCGTATCCTATACGTATCCAACAAAAATTCGCGACCTGCCGAGAGTATCCGTGCTTCATAGCTCTTGAATGAGGTTTCAAAATAATGCTGAATATTAAAATTAATTTCCTCTTCAGACTCCGCTCAATTATCATCTTCCTTTTTCGGTTTCAGAGTTTAATTCCTCATCTTCCCTTTTCACTTTCAGAATTTGGTTCCAGCTCCTCCTTTCAATGGTAGTAGAGTTGAAAATTTTCGTAGTCTAAACAAAGTGGTGTTTCTTCCATTTCACAAGCCCTTTGGTGACCCAGCTCAACATTGTGGCCGCTTTAAACATGTAGGATTCCATCATTGTTTTTTTCAAATGGTCCGCTACTGTTTCTTCACATAACGGCACTTCAACCCACATTGATTCAAAATGGATCTCTGTCCTGTCTATTTTCGTGGCATGGAAAGAAATTCAGAATAATCGGACAGTGATCTGACCCTTTAATGGTCTCATGGTGGTAACGCAAGCCTCGGGACTCTATTCAACATTAATCAACACGCTAGTAAAGCACATTTCTAGTGTTCCATTTTCTCTCCTCTTAATTCACTTAACATATGCCGGCCTTCAATGTTTCACCTCCCATTCAAACAGAATTGTCTTCATTTGAACAACTTGAATATTTCACAGGCAAGTTTGAATGATACTTCATTCTTCAATGCTCTTTAATGAATTCATTGATAACCTCATTAGACACAGTTTGAATTATGTATTTGAATAGGTTTCTTTAAAGTTTGATAATTCACATCCATTCTTCAATGCTCTTTTCTTGCATTCTTCTCTCCTTATCTTTGCATTTTCAAATCTTCTTTGAAAACGTACTGGATAATCGACACAAATGAAAATTAATCGACCTGTGCTTTGTCATGGGATTGACAAGCATGCTAGGATCTGCGGTAACATAAGATGACCACAAAAAAGAGAGATACTTTCAACTTAGACCCATCTAGTGCAAGAACAATCATTTCATTGATGTTTTGGATTGAACTTGGTTTGGACAATAAGTGGATAACCTTGAGTTTTACCTGCTGGCCAGCATACAATGGGATGTACATGTGGGCCAGGGGAATGTGATTTCTCTCATATTTGTCCGGATTTGAACCCTTGTTCCATTTGTTCAAGGGAAAAAACAAAGAAGAAACCTTATTCTTGCACATCCAGCTCATCATCCCTTCATATTGAGATGTCTCTCAAGTGTATCCAAACTGTAGTTTAATTTGAAGTATTATCCTTAGAATTTAGCAATAATATGTACAGTGTTTTAACAGTCTCTAAGCGGAAGACGGGCCAAGGGAGCCCACATATTGCCTAGGCAATGACTAAGATATTTGCCTAGGTGGTTTTTATTTTTTAGTATAATTTTATCAGAAAACAATTATCTCTGCAAGTCTCTAAACAAATATCAAGTTTTGTGAACGTAGCATTTACATGGAAGAGAAATTTCCGCGTGGACATATAAATCATATTTGGAACTTCTATCACAACATCTGCCATACCTGAGTTTTATGAATGAATGACAGCTTGGTTGCATATACTGAGATACATATCTGTGACAACATTGATAGTTTGATACTATAAATAAAAATTGTTCGAGAGCAGTTGTAATTGTATTGATTGGAAAAGTTTTTAAACGATATTTAAGTTTTTTTCTTTATAATTGTGACCCACATTTTTATAGTTTTTACTGTCTACAAGTGACCCTTATTATGAATTCTTGGATCCCCCATGTTGATCTTCATTAATTTATCTTTGTGTTTTTACCTTCCTTTCAACCAATACAATGATGATCAGGTCTTACGCTCTCTGATTTTGTTGGAGTTAATAGCTATTTGGTTAGTTTTTGCTCAGGTTCCATCAGCTACCCGAGTTTGACCAAGGAAAACGAAGTTGCCGCAGACGCCTGGCGGGCCATAATGAGCGTCGGAGGAAGCCACCTCCTGGATCTCTCTTGTCCGCTCGATATGGAACTCTCTCGTCATCCATCTTTGGTTAGATATCAATTACAATATTTCTGACAAGATCCCCACCACTTGTCTTCAAATTGCCGTGAAATGTGATCAATGCTACACTGACCAAACTTAGAGGACTAAATTTTAGGAACTTAATAATCAGTTATTAGATAATTGTGTGGTCCAGACGTAATATAATGGCCGATATCACTTGATCCCCTAAGTTGGTCTGTATCATTGTCAGTGATATCTATGAATGTGGTTTTTGAGTTTTTCTTTATTGCTCGGCCTAAACTAAGTTCAACGTTTGATACTCGCAATGGCAGAAAACAACAACAGAGCTGGAGGGTTTCTGATGGACTTCACTGCATACCCGAGACTCCCACCTAGGGTTTCTAGCAATCAACTTCCACATCCATGGCAGAGCAACCCCGAAAATCCTCCACCCGACCTTCTTCATGGTTCAGCAAATAGGCCCCACTATCCTGGTCCTATTATCCCTCCAGGCGAATGTTTTGCCGACTCCAACTGTGCTCTCTCTCTTCTGTCAAATCAACCCTCCGGCTCGAGAACCCAACCCTCAAGCCTTGGGCCAAGTTACTTGCTCAATCCCGATGGTGCCAACATGATTCAACAAGCTAATACTCACAGCGGGACTGTCGATCACTTTTCGAGCACCTCTTGGGGTTTTAAGGGTAATGAAGGTAGCAACAATCAATTTCCGAGCTCCCCATGGGGTTTCAAGGGTAACGAAGGTAGTGGTGGCTCTCACGAGATGCATCCTGATCTGGGTCTCGGTCAGTTTTCACAGCCTGCTAACAACAGCCAGTATTCAGGCGAACTCGAGTTGTCCCAACAGAGTGGAAGACAATATATGGAGCTTGAGCCATCTAGGGCTTACGACTCTTCGGACCAGCATATGCACTGGTCACTCTGAGGATTTTACCCCCCACCCTTTCTGGTTTTATATCCTTTTGCTACTTGTTGGTAACTTATTAACTGCCTGTGAGTGTTTTTGTGTCTTTCTTGGGGAAAATTTTGAGAAGACTCCTGATCTTTATTTTGTTTTATGTTGTCAGACTGATTATCTGGGCCTTGGTCTTGTTCTCAATAATTAGTTGTTTGGATACTTTTGTTTTAAATCACCCAAGGGTGGAGCTTAGCTGGTCTATTTGACTGAGCAATTTCAAACAAATCTCCCAACTAGTTGAGCTTTAAGCAGTGGCTTGTTGATATATATACACGGGAAAGTGGGAGAAAAAAGAAACCCTAAATTATGTACCCCAAAAAAAAAAAAAAAATATATATATATATGAAATAAAATTCTGAAGTATGCATGTTATTGCAAAGATCCCCTTTCTCGGGATTTTTAGCAACACATTGAAAGTAATTCAATGGAGTCTGAAGGCAAAAAAATCCTCACTTTTCTTTCAAGCAAAATGCAAAGTTAAAGAGAGTTATGTGTGTAATCCTACAGGTGGTTCATTGCAAGTATTTGAATGGGCAAGTACACTCTAGTTTCACCATGTTTACTGAATGTTTAGAAGTATGTGCAGGGCATATGGCTAGTTTCTTTTAGACTTTACTGTATCCTCAAATCAGAATCAGAAATACTGTTCTGCTCGAATTTTTGACAGAATTTTGGATGACAAACTGACGTGTCGGCTTATTATTGGTTGGTTTATGGGTCCGTGCTATAAATATGAAATAAAATTTTTGACAGAATTTTGGATGACATACTTTGATGTAATTTTTTTTAATCACAATAGATAAACTCTACCAACAGTAACTGTTATGTTTAATTGTGGACCACGGTGAAGGATGCAAAAAACTTTAATAATAAAAGTTTGTGAGATGCGAAGCTGCCGTTAGTGAGATACACACACATACACAACACAGTACACAGAAAGGAGAAAAAGACCTGTCGTCATCATGTGTTCCTCAATTGTTCTCCTACCCTCGCAGTAGGTCCCATTTGGAATAAAAGTGTTTTCAACGGATTGAGGATTAAGAATTAAACTTGGAAGCCAAATTTTATATAAAAATGGACATGAACTCTGTTGTGAACAATGGGAATAATGTTTCATATTCTTTTAGTACGTGGAATTATATTCAATGGATGGTTTGTAAAGTAGCAACCAACCAGGTATCTATGTTGCTCACAGTCCATCGAATGATCCTTTGAACTCAGAATGACTGCCAACTAGTGCAGAAGGGGAATAGCTTCTGGAGCCATTATTACCGTCACTCACTTCATACATAACTTTATCCTTGGAGGTTAAGTTCGTAATTTCCATCTTATTGTCTATTCTTTTTTTATTTATCACTTAAAGTGAGACTGCCCGTTAATCTATATTAACTCAAAGGGTCCATTTGATAGACTTTCAATTTTAGGGCAAATTCTTAAAAGTTGAAATTTTAAACGTTTTTCATTTTTTACGCCGTTTGATAAGTTTAATTTGTTTTCTATGTACAAAACCCCTTACGCACGATTTGCCACTTTTAAATGGAATTCAGGATTCGTTCGATTGACAATGGGCAAAAGCGTGGGCATGGAAAAATTTGCTCCCTATGCAAATTTTACCTAATTTTTTTCAAATGACGCTATCAAACAACTATTTGGCAAAATTAAAGTCAATTCAATTAGTTTATTTAAAAACATATTTATATTATATTCAAAAATGTTAAAAACAGTTTTTACAATATTTTTATATTACGATTTTTTAAAAAAATTGTTAAATATTTTCTTAACAATTTTTTCTAATATTAAAAATAGTTTTTAAAATATTACAAAACAATTTTTAAATATTCACAACAGTTTTTTAACTATTTAAAATACTTTTTAAATCTTTTTTTTAAAACTTTAAATATGTTTTTATATTATATTCAAAACAGTTTTTAAAAATCTTAAAAAAAGTTTTTAAAAATGTTAAAAATAGTTTTTACGATACTTTTATATTACGGTTTTTAAAAAAACTTGTAAAACATTTTCTTAAGAATTTTTTTATAATATTAAAAACAGTTTTTAAAACATTACAAAATAGTTTTTAAATATTCATAACAGTTTTTTTTATAATATATTCAAAACAGTTTTTAAATTGTTTTTAAAACATTAAAACTATTTTTATATTATATTCAAAATAGGTTTTAAAAATGTTAAAAACAGTTTTTATAATATTTTTATATTACGGTTTTAAAAAAAATTGTAAAACATTTTCTTAACAATTTTTTATCATATTAAAAACAGTTTTTAAAACATTACAAAACAGTTTTTTTAAATATTTAAAAAAGTTTTTAAAATTATTTTTGAAAACTTTAAAACATTTTCTATAATATATTCAAAGCAGTTTTTACAATATTTTTATATTTCGATTTTAAGAAAAAAATTGTAAAACATTTTCTTAACAATTTTTTATAATATTAAAAACAACTTTTAAAACATTACAAAACAGTTTTTAAATATTCCTAATGTTTTTTTTAATTATTAAAAATAGTTTTTAAATTATTTTTTAAAATATTAAAAATGTTTAAGAAGTTGACAAATATGTAAACAAAATTTGGCTATGCATAAGAGGTGTTTTACATTGACAACAGGCAAACTTTTGTACCAAACACACCAAATTGTAGGCAAATATTCATTTGTCAACTTATTTGCCATTTGCCATGTCAAATAAGCTCAACCAAACGGACCCTCAATTCTTTGGAGGAACAGATTTGTATTAGCCACCTTTGGGTGGCATATCACTCAAAATTAATTTTTTTTCAAACTCTCATATTTCATAAATATATAATTATATGTTGTTCATAAATAGATATATTTCGTATATTTTAATATATATGTATATATTCGTATATTTTAAATATTTTAGCATATATATGTATATTTCATATATATATATATATATATATATATATATATATATATATATATATATATATATATATATATATATATATATATATATATATTGTGTATATTTCGTATAATTAATATATTCCGTATACTCAAACATTTCGTATAATTATATGCTCTTGTGTGTATATACTCATATATTTCATATATATATAATATTATTCATATATTTTGTATATTTATATAATCTATAAATATTATTAAATATATAAAATATATTATTATATTCATATATTTTTTTGTATATTATTATATTCAAATATATATATAAATATACAAAAAAATATATGAATATAATAATATATTTTTTATATTTAATAATATATATATATATAATATTCCATATATAATATTTTTTTTTGTTTCCACCAAGGTATCCACTAGCAATTTAGTGACTAATCCCTTCGCTGATTTGTAGGCAGCTCGATGAGTGGGACAGCTGGCCCAGGGATTTAAGGCTGCTCCATGCCCAAGACGGGAATCGAACCCCCGACACTTGGTTAAGGGAGGAAGAGCCTCTTCCTCTCTACCACACCCCCTGGGTTTTCCATATATAATATATATTTACAAAATATATCATATATTATATCCGTATATAATCATATATTATATATATAACTTCAAAATATATGAATATATTTTGAATATATCATATATAATATTATATATATTCATATATTTACAAAATATAAGAATATATCGTATATTATATATTATATATAGATATATATATAATATTATATTATATTTTTCACATTTATTTCTATTTTCCAGCTTTTGCGTTTGATAGAAAATGTGAAAAATTGATGATTTTCCAACCTGTATCAAGCAGACACAAGTTAGAAAATATTTATTTGCCTTGAAATTATTTTCCCTAGAATCAAATATCCTGGAATCATTTGCATTTTCCTAGTTTTCTATCAAACGAACCCTAAAATGTGACTTCAACAAAATTTGCCACTTTTAACGATTATAACCATTAAAAACTAAATAACCTCCACTGAATCATTATTAAATAAGGATGTTTTTGGATGAACCCAAATAATCTATTTACATTGCCCTCCGATTTTATTTGTCCTTAATGAACTCAAACAAATAAAAAATACAATAAAAAATATTATTATAACCCTGTTTTAAAACCATCGCACAACTTAAAAGATTAACATGGAAGCTAACACCTGAGAGTTTATCTCGGATAGAACTTTGAGCATAAACTCTTATTTAGACTGAGTTTTAACAAATTACACACAAATGAGGAGATTAAAAAAAACGCGGCAGAAAAAAAAAAGGCAGCAGCTTCTGTCCACAAAATAAAAGATAAAAAATAAACACCCTATAATCATTCCCAAGCCAAACGCGTTGCTCGTGTAGTTATACACTGATTCATAAGAGCCATTAACTGAAATTGATCCATCTTGATTGAAGACGGTCCATAACGCAACTAGAAACGAGTGAGAAAATAAATGAACCAGATCTGTTTGAAGTAGATTTGTCTGAAATGTATTTGGATTTGTGTAAAAGCCTATTTTATTGTTTTTTTTCTCGACACACCAACAGATATGGCGTATTGAATACATTTCAACCCACATATGTGGGGTTAATAAAGGTCGGGTCTCTTAACAGGAAAAAGGGGTCCAAAGAAAAATACCCTTAAATAATCGATACAAAGCACCTAAATTCAAGTATCTTTTTACTCATTAATAATGTGGCTTAAACAAAACTCACCGCACTTTGGAAGATTATAATCCTTAAGTCCGTCCGTTTGGTTCGGAGTGAAATATTTTTAACCGCGGTGGAAAGTAGAATGGTGAAATATTTTTTCACATATTTAAAATTAAATTTCTGTTGGTTTGACATTGTGAATAAATGCACACCCTATAATTATGAAACTTCTAATAAGAATATAGAAGAAAATTCAACTGTAAATACATGAAAACTTATTTCATTATATTACTTTTCACCACATTAAAACATATTTTATCCCAAAACAAACGAACCCTTAAAGAACTAACAAACCTCCACTCGGCCATTATTAAATAATCCATACAAAGCACCTATCAAGTATCTTTTTACTCATTTATTTTATACATGCCCTCTAACTTCTCTCTCTTTCTAACGATTCATCCCCCCCTTTCATTAATGGTGTTTGTAATGGTGTTCATATTATAAAATTAGGTATAATACTTAAGTTGTTTTTTTTACTTCTTTTAACAAACATTAGTTGTTTTTACTTTTTTTTTAACAAACATTTTTCTAATATATTCACGCAAGATGCTTGGTAAAAAGAAATTTCAAACAAAACTATCATCCATATGAAATTGTACACTTCAACGAGTTTACATGAAACTTATTATTGGCATCTGGTCAAACAACTATTTCTTAATATAGTTTACATAAAACTTTATAAGCTTGAACTTGATACACTTTAATGAGTTTTTAGCTTATTATTTGTTTAAGGCTTATGGTTAATACATTTTTATTTTTTTCTTTCACTTTCTCCCTCTGTTATATGTACACTCAAGTTCAAACCATTGTTGAAACTTTGTTCAAATGTACACGTTGAACAAATACATGAAAATGGCTTAAAAATAAATATTGTGGTTTGGGGTGCCAAATCGTATTTTGTTCATAGACGGCACTTCAAGGCTCATTCAAACTGAAAACATCGCTAGTTTTCGTTTTTGATCTTACGTGAACACGAGCCATTTAAAATCCAATACGAAACGATCAAAGTGTTCATGATTTTCACATCCAATTAAACCTATCAAAATGTGCCAACTCAAAGAATATGAAAATACAACATGACACAAATTTTGGCACGCGCACGAATATAAGTTGGAATTTTGGCACGAGTACAACGTGACAATAATTAGATTTATCGTCTCGTGTTGCCATATTATTTCCAAAATTGTCACCCCAAATCATATTACAATTTATGCAACAAATCTTTTCATAGTAAATGAAATATTAAAACTGAATAAATCGACCAGATGCCAATATTGCATATATTCAAGAAATTCTTTTTTCAATATTTTTTCCTACAATAATTTCTTTAGTGGAATAAATTTGTTTCTCACGATTTAATATAACATATCAATTACATTAGAGAATTTATTGTAATACTTATGAAAACTTTAATTATTTATTATTTGTATTCATTATTTAATTGTTACATTCTTCGTAAAATTTTATTGTTGACTATTTTGTCAACTATATTTGTAGGTTGATATGTTTCTACACAGGGGCGGATACAGCCCATGCCGAAGCGGGGCGGCTGCCCCGGTTCAACTTTTATTAAAAATATATATATATATACCCTACATGTCTCTTGACATCAAACTACATGCCTAGCATAGTTACATACTTGATATCAAATTGCATATTTTAAATGTGTTTATTTGTAAAGACATGTCTCTTGTTAAAAAAATTATATGTTTATTTATAATTTTGTTTATATTTTTGTTTATTTATATGAATTTATTCATAGAGATAGATGTATGTTTATATGTGTTTGTTTAACAAAATAAAATGTATTTTTGTTTAAATGTGTTTAAATTTATAATGAATATTAAAATTAAAACCCATAGAATCTATTAGTGTGAAATTTAGTCTATAATGTAAAATTAGTCTGAGATGAAATTAAATTTAGTGTGAATCTATTAGTCTGAAATTAAATTAAAGTTGTTGTAAATATAGGAAGTCAATGGAGAAATTTTTTAAACGGAAAAGAGGAAACAACACACCAACCGTATCCGAAGCTGAGGTTCAACCGCATCCGAAACGAAAAAATTTAGGAATTCAAATTTAGTTAATTAATACCTCAACATCTTTAGGGTTAAAAATTGCAAAAATATAAGTAAAAACAACCCCAAAAAATCGTCTCGGCGGCTCCCGCCCCCGAACCTCCGGGCTTCGTCAAAAAATTTCGCCCCACTTCACTTCAAATCCTGAATCCCCCACTGTTTGTACACGTGTTAATACTAAGGGGAAGGCTTTAAGTGTGGATTCAATTTTTATCGTTGATAAAACATATGAGGGAAAATATTTGTGGTGGTTATTTTTCACGAGGCCAAAATGCATTAGCTTCTTCAAAGACAAATTATGTTAACTAAAACATGGCGCCGAACATCTTTGATGACATTTATTTTACTATCACTTTTTCCCGTTGCTATAACACGACATGAAAATATTTTTGACTACTCAATATTGTTTTTTTCCATTGCTAGAACATTCTACTAAATAATACCGACAACATTATCTGAGTGTCAATAAAAATTAAAGAAATTTTTGTTTAGTTAAGAATATAGGTATAATGTGTTCTTTGTTGGTGTTTTATTTTATGAAATACTCTATTTTTAATCATATGCTTTACCAGAATCACCTAAAATGTTTTTGAGAAAACATTTAAGGCATTTGAGGTTTTTTGGACTCCTTTACATGTGTTCCGAGTGTAGATTGAGCCTTTATATTTTCTATCTTTTCTTTCAAAGTAAGTTTCAAAATTAGCAGGTATTTACCCTTCCCTCATCTCATACTTAAATTTTACTTGCAACACTAAATAGTGCATTCAAATGTTGTATGTAAACCAGTTTTATTTTGAACAATTTACAATTAGGTCCCTTGATAACAATTTTTAAACATTTAAGGACAACTTACTATTAGATCCACTTATTATGTCACTAGCGTTGACTTCTACAAGAAGATAATTAATGGACCTAAATGTTTAAAATTTGTCAAAATTCCTTTAATATTTAAAATTTATTTACGAGAGATCTAAAAGTACTTTCATTTTTTATTTTTATAGGATAGTCACACCACATACAACCCCAGTTATTATGTACACTAATTGAAAAAGATTTCACATTCATCATGAAATGCAAAATTATTAGCAAGAACGACCAAAGCGTATGATGATTCGTTTCCCACCAATTAAAGCAAGCCATGGACAACAAATTTCAAACCAATAAATGCCAAAAAGCACACTTAATATTCTACTACTTTCTACTTAAGTTCGGTCTTAACTACATACATGTGATGAACAATAATGAGTAGTATTGAGTTGGTTTCTTCTACTTTAGCTTATCCACATCCAATTGGGCATTTATCATTCACACATTATGCCAACAAATATCACTTCTCATAAACAACCTTAATATTTTCTAGACTAGCGTAACGTGTACACTAACTACTAGTATATACACGTTTTTATTAAAAGGCGAAAACTGAATTCTGTCCACCACAAGTCAAAAAAGCACCTTTGGATAAGACTAATTTATAAGGTCAATAATAGAGATTTTGCATTAAATAAGAACTCAACGGCTTCTTCTATTTGTCGTTAACAAGAAATAGAACCCAAACTCAAGTTGATTGAGCTTTCTACATAGCAACACTACTACTCAACAGGGTATTGATCTCTCCAATAATATGGACAGGTCTTCCATCAAACATGGATGAAAGTATAGTCTCACAGAGCTTCTTCAACTCCCTGGTTTTAGTCAAAGCTGCTTCCTGCAATTAAGTATAGCAAGAAATCATATATATTAAAGAGATAATTATATTTAAGTCCCATTTATCGGATCAACATTCATATAAGTCCTATTCACTTTTCAACAATCATATAGTTCCTATTAAATTTTTTTAGAAAAAAAATTCACAATTTTACACTTTTATAACTAATCATCCGTAACTTCCTTGAGGAAGTTACATAAGTGGTTGGACTTTTTTTTTTTAATCTCTAAATGATCATAACTTTTGATTCACAAATCCATTTTTTGCAAAATTACTATTTTTGAAATCTGCTTGGCGTGATCTATCAAACAAGATCCATGAAGGCTATAAAATTTCAAAAAAAAAAATTTACACAAACAGTAAACTTTACTGTATGCACTAGAATATGAAATAGTTTTATTAGAGAATTAAGAAAAAGATCATGTTCTTCTTATATTTGAATTTTTAGGCCAATAATTTTCAAGTTTATAAATCTAGTCCCTGTGGTACAATTGCCTTTATTTTTTTGGTCCGCGCTAGCGGCACCATTTTTCATGTTATTTTTAGTACATGGACTAAATTTATAAAATTATATGAAGTGTCCTATTTGTATACACTTTAAGCATTATAAGGACTTTTTTCCAAAACCCCCTAGTTTTATATATGTGACATTTTCACAAACAGACAGTAATATTTACTGTGATAATATTACAGTATATATATACAAGGTTCTAAAAAACGCGGGGCGTGATCGAGGCGTGGAGGTCAAGCTTTGAGACTTAGAAGCCTAGGCAGGCGTTAAGCGTGAAAAGGCGTTTAGGCCTTTTTAATATATTTTAATATTTTTGAACCATGACAGGGCTATTAAAATACTAAAATTATACATATCATAAAAATATGCCTGAATGTTTGCAAATTAAAATAATATTTGATTATTTTGGATGAGATAATGGTCTGATTTGTAAAAGAATCGTTAAAAGGCAGTATCATTTCACTAAAGCATTGTTGTTTTTAGAGAAAAAGTTCACCTTACGGGTTTTACGGAGCATAAGGCGTGAAAAGTTTAAGGCGGGGCGTTTCTCCCAACCCTCAAGCCTAGGCGGGTTTTTTAGAACAATGTATATATATATATATATATATATATATATATATATATATATATATATATATATATATATATATATATATATATATACGGTGGATCCAAACCCTCTTTTTTCAAAATTACCTTATATTTAAAGGTTCGCGCTAGCGGCATCCAATCCTTACCACCATTGTTAGAGTTTCAACAACCTTCGTCAGAGCTCCGATTTAGGGTGGGTAAGGGTGGCATGTGGTGCCGCTGGCGCGGACCTTTGAAAATAAGAGACTTTTGAATAAATAGGTTTTGGATTGACCGGAGTGTCATGGGGTGCTGCTGGCGCGGACCGTTGAAAATAAGATTGGATAAATGGGATCTGAATCCTCTGGAGCGCCGGTTTGGGGTGAGTAGGGGTGGCATTAGGTGTCGGTGGCGCAGAACTTTAAAAATATGAGCATATTGGATATATATATATATATATAATGTGATAACACAGTAAATGCTATTGTTTCTAAAAATGTCATAGATATTAAACTTTATTGTATACACCAGAAAATGAAATAGTTTTATATCTGTGACATTTTCACAAACAATAACACCTACTGTGTTAATATATGTTAATATATTTATGAAATAGTTTTATATATATAACACTTTCACAAACAGTAACATTTACTGAGTTAATATTACACAATATATATATATATACATACACGATAGATCCAAACCTTTTTTTCTTCAAAATTACCATATTTTTATAGGTTTAAACAAACGACATTCAATCCCCACCACTACCCACCCTCATTGTCGGAGCTTCAACGACTTTCATCAGAGCTATGATTTGGGTGGGTAGTAGTGGCATAGGGTGCCGCTGACGCAGACCTATGAAATTAAGAGAATATTAGATAAATGGGGTTTGGATCCACCGGAGCTCCGATTTGGGATGAGTAGGGGTGACATTGGATTAGGTTTATATCTATAACATTTTCACAAACATTAATATTTACCGTGTTCATATAACACAGTATGTGTATATATATATATATCGAAACCTCTTTTTTCTGATATTATCTTGTTTTTAACTGTCCGCGCCAGCGGCATCCAATCCCCACCATCACCCACCCCCTTTGTCGGAGCTCCAACAACCTTCATCAGAGCTCTGATTTGAGGTGACATGGGATGCCGATGTAACATTTTCACAAACAGTAACATTTATTATTTGTGAAAATATTACAGATATAAACGTAACCCAATGCTACCCCTACTCACCCCAAACTGGAGCTCCGATGGATCCAAACCCCATTTATCCAATATTCTCTTATTTCCTAAGGTCCGCGCCAGCGGCACTCCATGTCACCCCAAATCAGAACTCTGATGAAGGTTGTTGGAGCTCTTACAATTGGGATTGGTGGTGGTCGGGATTATATACCGCTAGCGCGGGCCCTTAAAAATAAGATAATATCATAAAAAAGAGGTTTGAATACACCGTATATGTATATATATATATATATATATATATATTGTGTTATAACCAAGGTTCTAAAAAACGCGAGGCGTGATCGAGGCGTGGAGGCCAAGCCTTAAGCCTTAGAAGCCTAGGCGGGCCTTGGCGTAAAAAGGCGTGAAAAGGCGTTTAGGCCTTTTTAATATATTTTAATATTTTTAACCATAACAAGGCTATTAAAATACTAAACTTGTACATATCCTAAAAATATGTCTGAATATTTGCAAATAAAAATACTATTTGATTATTTTGGATGAGATAATGGTCCGGTTTGTAACAAAATCTTTAAAAGGCGATATTGTTTCACTAAAGCATTGTTGTTTTTAGAGAAAAAGTACGCCTTAAGGGTTTTACTAAGAATAAGGCGTCAAAATCTTAAGGCGGGGCGTTTCTCCCAAGCCTCAAGCTTAGGCGTGCCTAGGCGGAGCCTAGGCGGGATTTTTAGAACAGTGGTTATAACACAGTAAATGTTACCGTTTGTGAAAATGTTATAGATATAAACCTAACCCAATGCGATCCCTATTCACCCCAAATCGGAGCTTCGGTGGATCCAAACCTCATTTATCTAATATTCTCTAAATTTCAGAGGGCCGCGCTAGCAGCACCCTATGCCACTATTACCCACCCAAATCATAGCTTCGATGAAAGTCGTTGAAGCTCCGACAATGGGGGTGGGTAGTGGTGGGGATTGAATGTCGCTAGCGTAAACCTTTAAAAATATGGTAATTTTGAAAAAGAAAAAGAGGTTTGGATCTACCGTGTGTATATATATATATATATATATATATATATCCAATATGCTCCTATTTTTAAAGTTCTGCGCCACCGACACCTAATGCCATCTCCTACTCACACCAAACCGACGCTCTAGAGGATCCCGATCCCATTTATCCAATCTTATTTTCAAAGTTCCGCCCCAGCGACACCCCATGATACTCCGATGGATCCAAAATCCATTTTCAAAAGTTTCTTATTTTCAAAGGTTCGCGCCAGCGGCACCACATGCCACCTTTAACCACCCAAAATCGGAGCTCTTACGAAGGTCGTTGAAGCGCCAACAATGGTGGTAAGGATTGGATACCGATAGCGCGAACCTTTAAATATAAGGTAATTTTGAAAAAAGAGGGTTTGGATCCACCGTATATATATATATAGAGAGAGAGAGAGAGAGGTTAGATCATATACGGACCTAGTTTACGGACCGCTACCGTCCAAGAATTATCTAGGGACCGTTTTGTCTTTTTAGGACCACCTTTTGGGACCGCGATGTCTTTTGACTTATTCTAAGTTTTAGGGAATATCAATTTTTACCCCAATGATTTCTAAGGTCTTTTAAGCTTATTTTAACGCTTAATTAATCTGAAAGTCTAAGTGTGGAAGTTTCAGAGCTACTGCTACTTCTCAAGCTTCTTCCGTCACTATCGTACTGGAGTTCTGAATAGCGAGGATTATCTATATAAATAATTTCTTCAGGGAGTCTAGAAACTGAAAGAGGTTTTGATGGAAAATATTCTAGTCTTAAATACCTTATTCGGTATCGTGGGTTTATCTGTCTAGTTTCTTTATATATTTGATTAACAATATCAATTATATCGTTATCTATAAATTCGTCTAAATTATTATCACCATAAGATGACAAAAAACTACGGTATGTTCTAGGGGCAGCTGTCTCTACATTTTTAAGGAGAGGGCGGATTCCTCTGGCTCTAATTAAAGTAGCATTTGTTTCAGCTAACCTTTTACGTCTAATAAATTTTAATACATCTATACCGTCTTCAAGTATCCTAGTGTATTCTTGATATTTTTCAGGTCTTGATAGTTCTTCTGCAAAGTCTTCAGTTCTTAATTTTTGTTTAAAGAGATCTCGGATCCCTGTTCTTATTATTTCTATTCTAGGTACTTCTCTTCCTAACCACTAAATGATCTGGTCTATGTATTTAAAAGTATCACCTGCATATACTAAAGCAGATTCTATAAGTTCTTTATCTTTAAGGTCTGTAAGAGTCCAGTCTTGAATTTCTCTAGTTAAGTCTAAGCTTGTTTGATTAACAAATTCTAAAAAGTCTTTAGTGATTTGTAAGCTCATATAAGATTCTTCTTAAAACAATGATACGTAAAATAGTTAAGGGTTTGGTTCGAGTTTATACCTTCCTTCTGGTCTGCAATATCTTTATCTTCTTCCCTTTGTCTCTTCAGCCTTGCTACTATTCTTTTCCGGTCTCGGCCTCCTACAACTCTCTCTTTATGTGTCGCACCTCAATCCACTACTTTGGCGGTTGACCCGTTTCCTGCCTGTACGCCTACACGCCTAACGCCCACCTGGCTAACGGCTCACGGCTAATCGGCACCTGACTGCGGTTCACCAGTATAACACCTTGTGTGCTATACCAGAGCTTCCACACAATAGTCCTCTATGAACAGAAAGTTGGAGACAATTTGGAAAATAATAACAACTTAGCATAAGAGATTTCTGGAAAAGAAAACACTTTTATTGCATAGCATAAGTAAATACAACTCTCCCCTCTCCCCTAACTATGAGAGGTTTACTCACTCATATACATATTACTCTCTACAAGCATACTCTCTCTAAAAGTCTAATAATCTCTCACTCTCTTCCCCCTTCAACTGCTTTCTAAAACATAAATGGACGCTCCCTTTTATAGAGCAAGGGCACTACAATCGACTAGCAACCGGCTATCAAAAGAGATCCGGTTTAAAGAGATACAAATTATTAAAGTCTTATACTATTTGCTTTACATAAAGTAAATTTGTCGTCTAGCAATAATTCTAACCTACCGTCTTTGCAAGGGTCTTTTTCTTCTTTATGAAAAGAAGCAATCCGAGGGCCCGTGTGGGGCATGTTTGAGCTGCAGGCTGCAGGGGAATCTAATTATAGTCTTGTCGTCTTGCATAAGTCTTAGCACAGGGCATCTTCTGTCTTCAATAATTCTTCAGCTAACGAGGGACCCGTCTTTGTTCCATATGTGTCTTCTTCTTCCTTGTCTTGGTTTGGTAGGGCATTGTTGAAAAATTCATCAATGAGGCCTACATTTCTAAGGTTAGCTGGCAAAGCTATCTCTACTATTTCTTTGGATTCTTTCTTGAGCCTTCCGTTGAATGGCTCGTCAGCTTGAATTATCAGGTCTTCTTTGTGGTTGGCAGTGTACCACCTGTCTTCTCCTGTTAATAACTCCATGATTTCTATGGTCTCCATGGCTTGAGCAATCTGGAGCTTGGACTTATCAACAATTAATTCTTTGGTCTCATCATCTGATAAAATCTCAACGTCTTCGAATATATAACTGGAAAATCTAATAAGTCTAAATCCTTCAACTCTCATTCCTCTACAGGAACTTGGAGCAATTTGGTAGATTCTGGCAAATAGAGGAAGGAAGTCTTCTACCTTCTTAATATACTCGTGGACTATTTTTCCAAGAGCAACAGAGTCTTCAATGTCTTTTATCTGGACGAGTGCAATGAACCCGTGGTCTGTAAGAGTTATATGAGCCATTTCTGATTTTCCAAAAAGATATATTTTTTGGACGTCTTTGAAGAAACCTTTAATTATTAAGGCATCTCCATTTATTTCTGATAATAACATATTAAAATGATCAATAATGTTATTAGTTTCTTTTTTAAAGTCTTCTGTTAATGGAAGATTATTATGACCAAATGGTATAACAATCTTAGTCTTAAAAGTCTTTTTCTGATAACAGAAATCAGTAGGTCTAGTTTTGGAGGTTTCTCCAAGAGTCTGAGCATAAGTCTAAGTCTGAGGTCTAGGTGCAACAGTACCACTGAGCTGGGTAACTGCAAGTCTTTGAGTCCTCATGAATCTGGCAATGGCTACCAAATTTTGTTTTAACTCGATCCATAGTCTATTCTTCACATTCCACCATATGGCGTCTATAAGAGTATTTTCGTATTCTGAAAATTCTCGTCTAAATTTGATCAAGTCTGGGTATCTTTGATCGGGTCTATATTGGGGAAAGTACATCTTCCCAATGAGTCTATTTTGAGAAATTATCTCTTGTCTAGATTTTCCAGGAGGAACTAAAATATCATCAAAGTTCTTTAGGATAGGTCTTTCTTGAGAGTCTTGAATATGCGTTGGTCTTTGCATTATACCAGCATTTGGTCTTACGCGTCTAAGATAGTCTGCGACGTCTTCCCTGTTTAATCTATTTGTTCCAGAGGAACTCATGTCTTCTAGGTCTTCTGTTTGCAACATAAAACATGAAATAATGTTAGTGTTAGCAAACATTGGCTCTCTTGATATAATGTCTGGAATGGTATTTTTACTTCCCTTAATATGAATAACAGAGAAGTTATAATCATTAAGCAATTGTTGCCATCTAATTAGTCTATTAGTTCTTGATTTGGACAAGTCTAAAACTCTGAATTTTACTGCATAAGAAGAGTCAGTATAAACAGTAAAATGTTTAGGTCTAAGAAACAACATATATTTTTCTATTGCCCTTACTATGGCTAAAATTTCCTTTTCATGGGCAGTGTATCTTGTTTCTGGGTCTGTAAAGGTTCCAAAACTATGTCTACAAAGTTTCTTCTTTTTTGTCTGATGATCAATGGCAAAGTATATTGCTCCCCATTGTTTATCAGAGGCATCTGTTTCTACTATAAACTGGTCTTCTGCATTAGGCAGTTCAAGTAAATGAATGTTCTTGACTGCATCTTTAATTTGTCTTATTACTTCAAAATCATCTTTAGTCCAATAAAAGGGATTGGTTTTGTCTGTTCCTTTTAATTTGGATGTTAAGCTTTGTCTTTTTGAAACAAGGTCTTTAATAAAGTCTGCAGCACAATTAAGCAATCCTAAAAATGATTGTAATTATTTTCTATCTTTGAGCTAGTCTGGGAACTCAAGAATCTTCCTAGTTATGTGTTCTGCCAAGGGATAATTTTCCTTTATTAATATGCATTCCCACAAAGTCTATCTCAGTCTGAAATAATTGCATTTTCCTTTCGGAGATAACAATACCATGTTTGTCTAATTCTAAAATAATCTTTTTAAGATGGTCTACATGCTCTATCTCAGTCTTACTTGCTACAAGAATATCATCTATGTAAACAAGGCAAAATTCTGAATAAGGTCTAAATATATTATCCATTCTTCTTTGGAAAACTTGAGGAGCATTCAAGTATCCAAATGGCATTACTAACCATTCGTATTTTCCTTGGGGCACACTAAAGGCTGTCCAAGTAATACTGTCTGGATGCATCTTAATTTGCCAGAAGCCTGATTTGCAATCAAACTTACTGAATATAATTCTATCTTCGATTAGATTAATCAAATTATTCTTGTCTGGTATC
This sequence comes from Sambucus nigra, assembly GCA_949130495.1. NCBI lineage: Eukaryota > Viridiplantae > Streptophyta > Magnoliopsida > Dipsacales > Adoxaceae > Sambucus > Sambucus nigra. Next base: position 229,600,203 of record OX422216.1, on the reverse strand, counting down.
TTATAAGAATCAAATTCACAATTCTTATTTAATTGTCTATAGTCTATAACCATTCGTCTTTTCCCTCTTTTACGTTCAGATTCATTTTGAACATAGAAGGCTAAGCTATTATATCTACTTTTACTTTCTCTAATAATGCCTAACTTAAGCATTTCATCTATGTCTTTCTTAAATTCTTCCCTATCTTCTTGTGAATATCCTTTCTTATAGGTTCCACCATTAATAGTGGCGTCTGGGTTAATAGGGATGATTTCACAATAGCTTTGGTCTTTATCCCACTTAGCGATGGGGTTTTCTCCTAAAGTAGGCTCTGCTAGTTGCCTAATTTTTTCCTTTTCTACTTCTATATCCATTTTTTTCTGTTTGGATATAGCTTGGACCTGTAATAAGGTCTGTTGCGCTTGAACTAAAATGTCTTGTTGTATAAGCGTTATTTGCTTATAACACTTTTGGTCTGTACACTTACATTCTTTTTGCAAGGGTTTAGTAATTTCTAAGGCTTCTTGTTGGGTTGTAGGTCTAGGTCCACCATGCTCAGCTGAAGAACTCTGATGTTTAATCGGTCTATAATTTGGTTGACCTGCATAAGGTCAAAGGCAGTCTTATGATCTATTAGAGGAGCTTTAATATTAAATTCCTTTTGGTCACTAATTAATATCTTATCGTTATACTGAGTATAAGGATGATATTTACTAATAAAGTCTTGTCCTAAAATAATGATTCCTGTGAAACTAGGACGAGGATCCATTATCCAAAACCGATGATTAACGGTTTTGTTGGTCTGATTTCCTAATTTAAAATAAATAGGAATAGTCTGGAAATATAAGGTAAATGGATCTCCATTAGCCACTTTACCATAGATTTCTTGAGTACTTTCTAAAAGGTAGTCTTCAGGGAAGGCATTAGCCTTACAAATACTCTGAGAGCACCCTGTATCTATGAAGGCTGAAAGTCTTTTAGGATAGTCTTTATGTTGAACAAATAATTCTACAAAACAAGCATGTGGTTTAGTAGAAATTCCTAAATTGTTCTTTTCTAAAATAGATATTCCTTTCTAGGGTTTATCTAAAAAATTTAATGGTATTTGGTCTTCTGAACTACTATCAGAATGGTATTCTTCTAAATCATAGGAAATTCCTTTTCCTTTGAAGTCTTCATTTTCTTGCAATCTTTTGGCTATATTTCTATCAATATCTTGATAATATGTTTTAATATCTAAGTCTATTTGAGCGTCATACTGGCTAGTATATATTGCTCTAAATCGAATTCTCCAACAGTCTTCATGGTAGTGTAGTTGACAAACAATACAAACCATAAATAATTCTGTTTGTATAGTGTCAAAACATTCTACACATCTAAAGTCTTTCTTGCAACATTTCATTTCAAACGTGCAATAATGTCTTTCATCAAAGTAACATCTAGGTATATAGGTTAGTAACTCAGGATTAAAAAGGGGCTTAATATACACTTATACCAAGCGTCTTCAAGGTCTATATATTCATCATCTAGATCGCCTTGATCAGTCTGCATCATATATAAGTCTAGGGTATCCTGAGAGTCTTCATACTCATCAGTATCACTATAGTCTTCTGAATCACTGTCTGTATATGCACTATAGATACTAGTATTATCATCTTCTATGTCTGATATTTCTATAGCGTATAGGATATCTAATTCTTCTTGATCTGCATAGTCTAATATTGTATTAATAATTTTAATACCTTCTTTATCTTTCTTATTAGGGCAGTCTTTAGCAAAGTGTCCTTCTTTGCCGCAAGTCCAACATTCTTTGGTGACAGTCTTAGATTGAGCTGCATCTTTTTCTTTCCTCTAATTAGGAACCTTCTTATGCTTACTAGTATTCTTCTTAAAGTATCTTCTTTGGTTAAATCTATTTTTCTTAGTCTTAGGATTCTTTTCCCTAAAAGTAGTAGATTGTCTAAATTTATACGTCTTTGGCAATCCTAAAGGTCTAGTCTTAAACTTCCTATGTTTCCATTCTAATTTCTTTTTGAATTTCTTAGATTCATTTCCACATCCCCATTGGATGGAGCGATGTCTCTTTCGTCTTTGATCGGAGGGATCTGTTTGAAAGTGTCTTCTATTAACTTTCCTTGAGTTATATCACGTCTTTTAGATATGATATAGTCTTTGGCGAAATTGATTCTTTCACCAAGGGAGTTATTCTTAACTCCGGCTACTCCTGGCCAATTCTTATATTCATTAATTAGGATTTGTCCTATGGCTGGTATCTTTCTAAAGTATTCATCTTTTAATGTCTCCCCAAATTCTTTAATTTGGTAATATAGATGTTCATAATTATTGTTATATTCATTTATCTTATCTAATTTGCAAATGCTAAGGAGCGCTAACTTAGTTTTTGCCAGGTCTTGTTCATTGATCTGAGCTAGATGTCCAGCTCCAATGAATTCTGAAGTAAACAATTGAATATATTCTTCAATTGATCTTTCTTCTAGGTATTCCTTCATCTTCTCAATCTTAGCTAAGGGCTAAGGAGTCTTCATCTGTGGCCTTTCTTAAACTATCTAAGTAATCTTTTGCACTACCTCTAATGGATTGCTCAGCGTACTGCTTACATGAACTTACATCCCATTGTTCATTAGATGCAAAACACATGTTCTTCTGGTTACGCCATTCGTCTAAGGCTTTCTTCCTATCTTGAACATTGTCTAAGTTAAGGTATATACCTACTGGATTTATGGCTTGGCTTGCCATAGTCTTAACAGGAGTGAAACTCTTGTCACTAGTTGGAAAGTCTTTTATATAATCAGGTTTAGTCTTAACTACGGTGCTTGAGTATATAGGAATTTTTATTCCTATTGGTTTACTAAAAAGTCTAGGAGCATCTTCTAGCCTACTACTACTTCCTATCTCTTGTTTACTAGGTTCAACTTGTGTAGCTGGCATTAATCTTTGTTCTCCTTCTTCTATTAGTCTTAAGTGTCTAAGAAGTTCCTTTGTATTCTTAGATTCTTTTAATTTTAATATGCGGTCTTGGGCTATCATATTAAATCTTTCTCTTTCTTGAAATCTAAAAGAGTGACTTTTCTTAAGGCTATCTTTGAAAGTCTTCATATCCAATTCTGAGGGTTCATGTCCAAAGTTTTGGATCCTAGCTTTTTCTTTCATAGGTCCAGTATTTCTAATACTGTAAGTATGATTATAGTCTGACACATTTGTTCTAACTAAGATTTCTTCATTAAGTCTACCGCTAGGAATTCCTGATTGCATTCCTTCATAAGGAAATTGAGAGAACTTCACATAGCTTTGGAATTCTATATTTATATTAGCGTATGGGATTATATAGTCTTCATAGCCACTAGCATATAAGATTAACTTAAAATGTTTGGCTGTGTCTACGGTTACTGTAAATGCCAGAATGACATTGAAGTATCCTATGTTGTCTGACATTTCTAATTGGGCTATCCCAATAAGGCTTTTCTCAAAATCTTTCCATCTTTTGTGTACTAAACAGCATAATATGTTAATATTATTCTGAGGTCTATGTAATCCTTGAATTCTTGCTTGAAAGAGTCCAAAGGTTAGGAATTGGAACTTCCTATCAGTTCCTCTAGATCTAAGCCATTCTGAGTCAAACACTTGGAGCGCAGTATATGATTTGTCTAACACGTGATTTCTACAATGGTAGGTCATGTTATAATTAGGGGTCTTAGGAGTGGCACCTTCTTTAAACAAGTTTATGTATCTAACGGCTGGAAGTTGTCCATTATGAATGGAATCTTCAACGATCTTCCAGTCAACTTCACCCCACTCTTTCCATTGGAGGGGATTGGTGAAATTTCTTTCTTTCCACCATGTCCTAACATTGGAGGATGAGTCCTTAAGTCTTTGGAGCATATGCTTACTCTGTCCAATATTTGGGATAGAGCTAACTATCTTGCTAGTCTTATCTAATCCGTCATTTATGACTCGTCTACCTATGGTATTCTTTTCTCTAGTTTCTATGGGAGGTGTTTCTTTGAATTTACAGGTGGTTGCCTGTTTTTGTTCAAGTCTTTTTTCAATTTCTGAATAATCTTTTTGTCTTTTTATCTGATTAAGGATTTCTTCTTTAAAATTCTTATTCTCTTTTCTAGTCTTTTCAGAAGTTTCTTCACTATGTCTAGCTAGAGAATTAACGATGGTTTTACCAACGTTAGTGATATAGTCTTTTACTTCATTATCTTTTTCTAGTTATTGCATAGTTCTAACTTCTATGGCTTCTACAGTCTTTTCAATTTTATCTAACCTAGTTAGAATAAAAGGAGAGACTATTTCTGCTTGAGAAGGTTTATTATATACGGCCTTAATTCCGTTTATAATTTCTCCGTATTTTTCTTCTACTTGGGCCATGTCTAGTCTAAGTTCATTAATAATACTATCCATCTTAGATAGATTATGTCTTTCTATATTATTAAGGTAATTTGCTAAATTTTGTTGGAATTTAACAAAGTCTGTATAGAAGGTAGTTAATCCTTTTGTCTTAGCCTTTAAGTCTAAATGTAAGTCTTTAACAAAGCTACTGTTATAGTCTTGGGTAGCTGCTATGGATGTAGAGATTAAATTTAATCTTTCTAATATAAGTCTGGTTGCCTTAGCTGCGTTGGCAATCTCATTTTCATTTATCTTATAATAAAATCTATCATCATTTATCTTTTCTAAAATTCTTTGATAAAATTCTGATAAGGTCTGAATGGAGAGGTCTCTTGGTACCTCATTCCAGTTTGATCTAACTATCTCCATTAGGAAGATAATTATCTAGTCTAGGGATAAGCTTAGCTTGTTCTTTGGTAAGTTTAATTAACTCACTGTCTTGATTTTTAATTAAAATTTTAATTTCTAAAATGTCTTTGTTAAGGACTTCTATATGATTAGTCTTAATATTTATTTCTTGTAAAACATGGACTAAGTCTATTGGGATTTGATTATCTATGTCTAATAATCTTTTAGAGATATTTTTTATCTCCGTTTCTAGGGTTTGAGTGTCTTTTATTAATTGTCTTAATATAAGGAGTATACACTTATTTTGATCTATTATGCTATTAATAGCACTAGCAGTAACTTGTCTACTGTCTGCGTGTTTGGCTGGAATATGTTCAATATGTGAAGAACCGTCTACGTGTGGTTAAACAACCTTCTGAGTCTAAATCAATTATGGGTATAGGTTGGTAGTCTGGGTTGGATCCAAAAATATCTTGGTAAATGCGAGGGATAAATCCCAAGGGGATTAAAGTCTTTTTACTTTTAGTCTAAAAGGAGCGTCTTATGGCTCTGATACCAGAATTAAGGTTTGGTCGAAATTTGGTGAGTTTCTAAAATCTTTAAGGTCTTGATACCAATTTTGGGTCTAAATTATAAATCTTTTAATTATATAGTCTTAAACTAAGGTTTTAGTATAAGACAAGAGGGGGACCATCTAGAGTAAATAACAAAAGTCTTTGGGACCACGAGGGGACCACTTTTGGGATAAGGACAAAGTCCGCACGAAAAGTCCGCACGGGAAGTCCGCACCTGAGCCTATATATATATATATATATATATATATATAGTGTAATATAACCACAGTAAATGTTACTGTTTGTTTGTGAAAATGTCACATATATAAAATTATTTCATATTCTAATGCATACAGCAAAGTATACTGTTTGTGTAAATTTTTTTCTTTGGAAGTTTATAGCTTTCATGGATCTTGTTTGATAGATCTCGTCGAGCAGATTTCAAAAATAGTAATTTTGCGAAAAACGGATTTGTGAATCAAAAGTTATGATCATTTAAAGATTAAAAAAAAGTTCAACAATTATGTAGCTTCCTCAAGGAAGTTACAGATGGTTGGTTTTAAAAGGGTAAAATTATGAAAAAAGGTTCCAAAAAATTAAGAGGAGGACTTATATGTAAGGGGAAAACATGATGGGACTACAATGTCTAAAAGAAAGTCTAATAGGATCTAGATGTGAATTCCCCTATAATAAACCGCCCAAAAGAAAACCAGACCGGGGGGGGGGTAATTAGTTCATGTTTCCTTCGATAATGGAGGCAAAATCATGAGTTAGTAGTACAGATTTGTACTCAGAAATGGATGAGTTCGAAGTGGACCATTGGCACAATTATAACCAAGTTGTCATCATATAAGCTCCTCACAGTCAATAGCTGATATTATGAATTTCCACTGCCAACAAATCATCATATGAATAATTGGAATTGGTCCTGGCATGACCATGTGAAAATCGTGCCATAGTGCACTACCAACACATGGTCAGACTCAGAGTCATAAATTACACACACACATATATATATATATATATAGAGAGAGAGAGAGGGACGGAGGGAGAGAGCATCTGGCTCAGACCACTCTTTTTTTTTAAATAAAAACAATTAATTATGCTACGAGATCCACCGCTTTAAGGCAGCATGGAATAATTATTGAAGTGCAGGGAATATCTTACATACACAAGATCATAGAAGAAGAAGAAGAAGAAGAAGAAGAATCTCTTAAGAGAGCAAAAGCCAAAATATCATTGAACTGTAGAACGTCATGAAATGAGCTATTCACTTCATTTTATATACTTGAGAGAAGCCCTTTATACAAAAAGATGTAAACACCCCCTAACTTATAATAAGGACTAAATACCGTAATATGGTACAAAAAGAAAATAAAAGGACTAAGTCGATGAGCTTGCGCCCCCCCCCCACCCCACACACACACACACACACCACAAAAGAGGTAAATCCATGTGAGCGAAAAAATGGCCTCATGGTCAACGTGTTGCAATGTGGCATCAGAAATCTAAGTAGCCAAATCAGGCGAAGCCCAACCAGAGAACCTACTAACGAATAAGACTTCCCCCGGCATTCACCTCAGAAATTATCTTCTCCCTCAGAGGAGATGCAGGAATGCATAAGAGTGCCATGTGGTGGAATAAGAAACCATCATGTAGCAAGCACTGCCCAGCTCCGTGGTGCCATTGACGCTCCTCCACTACGCGGACAAACATAAGGTCCCTAGCATACAACCCTCCTACTTCGTTGAACCCAGAAAAAGCTTCCAGGATGGCAACTTAAGACGTGCGTTCTCCTACGCACAGCATCTGCAACCAGGTTATCCTGCTCTAATTTATACTGAAGACTGTAATTAAACTACTGCAGAAAAGCGGACCATCAAGAATGCCCGATGAGACGATGCAGAGTGCCTCTCATGATCCGACCTAGCCACAAACTCACAATGTGCCAGCTAAGACTGCTCGTGATTAACTGCCTCCACAACCACACAGGATTCTTGACCTTATGGCGGACTCAAAACAACGTCAATCCCTTTCATGCATCACAGAACAACACAGACAACTAGGAGATATCGGCAAGAGTGAGACTCGGAAGGGTAGTCATCTTGGCCTCGATGAGTTAAAATGCCCGCCTCAGTCTCATCAAACACAACGAAGTGGTAATCAGTACCATGACGGAAATGAATCTCAAGGATGATAGATGTCATCGAAGTATATCACTACAAACGATATTGAGACGTTGCCTTTTGACAACCCACTCATAAAGTCCATCCTATGTTTTAAAGGCAGTTTTACCCTCATCTCTAGGGCTACACACTATTCATATACAATTTCAATAAGACCTGCAACATATCCTCAAGTCTCTAAATGGGGAAACAGTATTTGAACCCGATGTGTGTTGATCACCTGGCTATCAACACACATACGTCAGTTGACATTATTTGGAGTCAGAGAGGGAACAACAGAAAAGGACATACTCCCCCGAACCAAGCCCCCTATCACATAATTGTAGTGGGGTAGATGAGGCACCTAAGCCCCGAGAAGAAAGTTTATAGCATGTAGAATATCCCGGAGGTCGGGAGGGTTGGTAACTAACATCATCAAAAGTGTCCAGCACGGAACATGTGTCTACGAGAAGACCTGTAGGCTCTGTGGTCAGCGAGCTAACAAAGGCTTATTAGTTACGATCATGGCATGTCATACTGCCCCACGGTCTTCCATTAACAATTGGCACACCTGCATATCCATCACGGTACCTAATCATAAACGAAAGTTGGCACTGTGTACACTCAGCCGCAAAGGATCACGGCTACCTAACAAACCAATCTAACAAGATGCCATCGGTGGCTCAACAAGCCATACTAGGGTTGTGGCCATCTCACATGACACCAAAGTACCACTACATCCATTGTCAATGATAACGGAACTGAAGTAAATGACCATCAAATGGAAAATAAAAAGATAATTTAACTCTCGTATCAACTCTCTCTCCATATCTCAAAAATGTAGGACTGCCTCAAATGAGATTATATGGGGGAGTATTTATAGGGAATGAGAGAGGGTTCTACAAGTTGTTAGCCAAGTATGAGTTGTCATGATAACTCATCCATGATAACACTTGACTAATGGAACCTTCTAGAAGCTTCCATTTGAACCCTTACTACAACTAAAAAAATATAACAAAAATACTAAACAACTAATAAAAGGAAAAATACAATGAAATAACAAAAATGCCACTCAAGTGGGTATGTACTAAAAATAGCCTCTAAGCTTCTCAATCACATCATTCTCCTCCACTTGAAACCAAGCTCGTCCTCGAACTTTCAAAAATTAGAGTCGAGTAAAAAATTCCCAAAATAGGTGGCCGACGAGGAAAAGAAAAAATTTGGGGACCACGGGAAGCCAGGACGTTCAACCATCTGGCCGGAGCCTGCGAGGGCCTCTGACGGGGATCACCGGAAGTTCGACTTCCTCCTCTCTTTATTTTTATAATTTGTGATCTGTTCTTCCTCTCAATCTCTTCATCTTTACTATTTTTTGTTCCCACCAGGATCGAATAATAACCTAGGGTTTCACAAGCTTAGGTCGCGCCCTCTCTGTCCATCGCGGACCCTTTTGGCCTCCGTCGGCAACAGTTCGATCCCACGGGGCTGTGCTGAGGTCAAGTCGATGATTGGGGCTGCTATTCTGGTTCCTCTCTGGTCCGAGTGATTTTTAGATTCTCTCTCTCCTCATCAAGACCCTAGGACAAGACTTGGGTTGCTAGCCAGAAGGTCTCATCGCCTCTTTCTTCTTTTTCTGAGGTTTAACGGAGGATTTTTGGGTGGGTTTAGGGTTCCGTTGTGATGGCATAACCGAGAGTAAAGGAGGGGCAATAGTGGCGGTGAAATTAGGGTTTTGGTTGGCGGTGGCAACGGTACGAGGGCGGCTCGTACTAGCGTCGGGTGAAGGAAGGCAAGCCTCAAGAGCGTCGAATCGTGATACGAGGCGGTTTAAAACCTCCTCGAGCCTATCGGTGCGTGAATCAACGGGAGTAAACCCCTGTTTAGGTCCCATTTTCGGTTGTTTACGATTTGTTATACAACAACAACGGGTGGAGCCAACGAGGTTCTGATATCAATTGACGTAAATGCGCGTCAAATGGAAAATAAAAAGATGATTTAACTCTCGTCACAACTCTCTCTCAATATCTCAAAAATCCAGGAATGCCTCAAATGAGGCTACATGGGGAGTGTTTATAGGGAATGAGAGAGGCTTTTAAAAGTTGTTAGCCAAATATAAGTTGTCATGAGTAGTCATTCATGATAACACTAACTAATGGAACCTTCTAAAAAGCTTCCATCTGAACCCTTACTACAACTTAAAAAATGTAACAAAAATACTAAACAACTAATAAAAGGAAAAATACAATGGAATAATAAAAATGCCACTCAAGAGGGTATATACTAAAAATAGCCTCTAAGTTTCTCAATTCACATAAAAAACATAGACACCCTCTTGAAGAAGTGCGTAGAACAAACTGTGTTGCAACCAATCAACATTTGACGTGTCACCAAAGAGACCTGCCAAGGTCCATTGCGGCATGCCTCTATATAAGACGACAAAGTTGAGTTTGAGTATGGGTGATCTTGCGCCGTAATGGAGAGGTTACTCAATCAGGGACATGCCAGGTAGTGATTCGAGGCCAAGTGAGTGTTTGGTTGAGGGAAAGGAGTGCGGCGACAGGCATGAGGACTAAACCATGGTACATCATTGCCGAAGGGGAGCGAGCGGTGGTTTGTAGCATTGTTTTTAAAAAGCGTGATATGGCACGCAACGTAATGCGTTATTGCTCCATTTGACGCTACATGACTCATACTTGATTGCAGAAGTCACTAATAGCTTGCGTTATTGGTAATGTGAAACACTATTGGTGCAGTAAATTGCGCTATTGACAATGAAGTGCGCTATTTGAAAGCCATGGTATAATCCAGGTTCTAAAAGGCGCGAGGCGTGATTGAGGCGTAGAGGTCAAGCCTCAAGCCTTAGGAGCCTAGGTGTAAAAAGGCATTTTTTCTTTTTTTTATTATTTTAATTATTCTAAGGCTAGTAATATAATAAAATAATACATACCTTGAATTTTGAAAATATATCCATATGTTTGGTAGCCATCTTTCTCATATTCATGCTCCATAACCAATATATAGAATGTTTTTATCTACATTTAATAAGCAATATACAAAATGTATTTTTCATAATTCAATAATCAATATCAATAATCAATACAAAATGATTCAATATAAGAAATGTATTTTTCACCTTTCAAATGAATCATATAGACTTTTGGTCGGAAGTCGGTTGGCAATATTGGGCTTTTTTTTGGGGGCGAGAAGCTGAAAGAGACTGAGAGGTTTGGGATATTGTTGTTCTTTTGATTGTTTTGGACGAGATATTGGTCCGGTTTATTAAAAAAAGTCTTTAAAGGCGATATCGTTTCACTAAGGCGCCTTTGTTTTAAAAAAAAAAAGTGTGCCTTGCCTTAAAACTTCTACCAAGAATAAGGCATAATAAGGCGTAGCAGGCGAAGGCGTTTCTCTCAAGCCTCAAGCCTAGGCGGAGCCTAAGCGGGCCTTTTAGAACACGGGGTACAATATTTGGGAATTTTAAAATTCTTTTCCCCAAACCCGAACGATGTCATTTAGTGGGTTAGAAAAGAGGAGGGTTGTGTGGGTGTGGGGCCGGGGGTGGGGGGGAGGAAGCATATCATAAGAGAACAAAACAAACCTTCGAGGAACATATATTATCCCGACAAATCGTTGGACAACATAAATTTTCTCTGAGCAAACTAAAGTAACTTGTTACGTTTTTTATTTTTGTTTTTGTGATAGAGGCCTCTTTCTAATTGCTCCAATATTTCTTCTCTTTCTTTAGAAACAAAGAGTCATGTTTTGATTTAGACAAAGGCATGGTTTGAGTCATTTAACTTATTTTTAGAGAAAAATTATTATCACAATATAACGGGGTTGTAATTGTTATATCTTCTTTTGTGAATTTCTAGGTCACTATTTTAATATAAAATGTCTAATAAGAAAGGATTTTGTTGGAAGTTGCTTTATTTGGAACAATATAGTACTTTAGATAAACTAACTTCATTTAAAATTCTTTTCCCCAAACCCAAACGATGTCATTTAGTGGGTTAAAAAGGGGGAAAAAGTATAGCATAAGAGAACAAAATAAACATTTGAGGTACATATCTTACCCCACTGAATCGTTGAATAACATAAATTTGCTCTTGAGCTTTTCTAAAGTAACTTGTTTCATTTTTATTTTTGTTTTCGTGAACGAGGCTTGTTTCTGTTTGTTCCAAAATTTCTTCTCTTTCTTTGAAAACGAAGTCTCATGTTCTGATTTAGACAGAGGCATGGTTTGAGACGTTGCGAGTGGGCCTAAATTATTAATTCCATAACCTTCAAGTATCCAAGACATATCCAGAAAGCAACAAGAAAGCAACAATTAAACCAGGTTACGTGGATACATGTCCATGTATCCTAATTTATTTTTTATTTTCGGATACGCCTTGGATACATAATGGGAAGGTTTTTGTGTATTCGAGGCATCCAATACGTATTCGATACTTGTATGAGGACCCTAACAAAGTATTCGTGCTTCATAGATGCTCAAGTCAAATGAATCAAAAGGATATGGAGCACCATAAGGGTTTGTGAGTTGTGAAGCACCAAATCAAACCCCCAACATCCCCTCTTTTCCAGCCTTGTTGTATTACTGTTTGCGAACTTCACACTCACCACTCACACGTGCATCGATCGCCTTTCGTTTGAATCCATAATCTCGATGAAATCCAGTCGCTTGACTTACAGTCTTGCACACCATCGTCGTTTAATTGCAAGTCGCAATGATCGGGCCTCCTTCAAACTGACCGTTGACCTTGATTGAGGGCTCGCTAACAAGGAAGGTGATAGCAATGTGTAGTTCAGATCCTCTGACACCCTCTTGTTGCTTACCACAAGTGTTTGTCTTCGACACCAGTGTAACGACTCCAGCGTCTTCATCTTAACCAATGTTGTTCTAGCAACCATGGTCTTGACTGGTGGCAGCAAACTTCACGAGTTCGGCCTCGTCAAACCTTTTAATATTGAGAACATCATAGAGGGCAGCAGTGATGTAGGAGCATAAGGACATGAGCGTCTTTTTTATCATTCTTTTTTATTTTGTTCTTTTTTTTTAGTCTTTTGTATCTTTAGTATAAATAGCCAAATGGCCCTCTTTTGTGGGACTTTTCCCATTTTGATATTGAGAGACCAAAGATAGAAATAAGAAACCCATCTTCCTTTTCCATGTTGTTGTGTAGATAATAATTCTTTTACGCTTCTGAACCCTTGACTTCATCAAATTGGTATAAGAGCTCGGTTTGTTTCTGGAATCAAATATGTATATCGAATATTGGGATTCGGGTTGGGTTCATCCGAGTGACTCACGACCCCTCTACGAAACCATAAAATGCAGTCTTAAAAGCCAGAAGATACCAACTGTTGCAGGGGCTGATTTTCCAGCCAACCATTGTGACAAAACATTCAACGGCAAACTCCAAGCATGCCGAAGCCGTCACGAGCCCGGCCGAAGTGCAGGATGTGCTAGCGCCGATGACGGATAACAGGTATTTTTTATCCCGACAGCAGTAGCAAATCAACTCGTCGGCAGAAAGAAAAGGATTCCGCCGCTGGACTTACCGGAATTCCTCCCGAGGCAGCCGCCACCCAAATCCAAGCGGCTCTACCACCGAATGCAGTCATTCCAACCCGAATACAAACCGACAATCCAATTTTAAGAGATCGAAGCACTATCGACCCCCGACCAACTCAACATTCACTGGAATTTCAAGAAATAATTGTTAAAGATCAAGAATTAATGTCTTCCACTTCCGAACAATTCAAGATTCATCCAAACGTACCCAAAACACATCTTCCCACAAACCCTAATCAATTTCAACCCAAAAAAATTAATTCCAAACCCTATTTACCCCACTCCCAAGAAAACATTTGCCCTGTTTAAAAACCCTAATCCCTTATACAAAGGATGCGGCTCCTTGGGCATCCTCCCCATTCCTACCGTTGTACCTTTACCTATCGCTCAATTCATGTCAATATTTCTATCGCCGTTATGATTACGACTTCGGTGGAAACTCAATCACCCCCTCCTAATGATGACATGTGGATCCGCATAAGCATATTTACTCGTTGTACCGCGAGAGGGAGGCTTTGCACGGTGATCATTAATGGTGGCGCTAGCGACAATTTGGTGGCTCAAGAAACGATAGATAAGTTGAAACTTCCCATGGAATCATTACCCTCTCCGCGTTGAATTGGGTGGTTGGGTAGTGGAGCCACACTTGCCCCTAGCCGACAATGCCGAGTGGCTTTTTCTATTGGGGAATACCATCATGAGGTTTTGTGCACCGTGGTGGATATGTGGGTATGCCACCTTCTTTTGGAGAGAACGTGACAATTTGATCATCAAAGCATGCATGACGATCGAGCTAACACCTATTTGTTTGTGCAGGAGGAGAGGAACTTTCTCCTCCACCCCATGTGACCATTCCCGATGTCACGGCCCTCCGCCCTGGTAGTCTCACATGAGGAGTTAGCCACCGAGGTCGCAGAGACAGGGTTATGCTATGCTCTCATTAGTCCCATTACCACCCCGGAGGCGTTCGCTCCCTCACGCGTCCAAAGTTTGTTGGATTTTTTTGCCGACGTGTGTACACCTCCAAATGATCTTCCTCCTCTCTGGGATATACAGCATGCTATTGATTTTATCCCCGAGGCACAGTTCCCCAACCTCCCCCATTATCACATGTCTCCCACGGAACATCCAGAGTTGCAGAGACAAGTCACGTAGCTATGTGACAAGGGCTATATTCGGGAGAGAGTCTCTTTGTACAGTACCTTCCCTGTTAGCGACAAAGAAGGATGGGGAGGAGGCGTATGTGTGTCGATAGCCGAGCTATTAACAAGATCATCGTGAAGTACATGTTTTTCGTCTCCAAATTAGAGGATATGCTAGACCAACTTCATCGTGCAAGGGTTTTCTCCAAACTAGACTTGAAGAGCGGCTATCACCAAATTCGCATGAAACTAGGGGATGAGTGGAAGACTGTCTTCAAAACGAAGGACGGGCTATATGAGTGGACGATGATGCCTTTCGGCCTCTCTAATGCCCCATATACCTTTATGAGGTGATGACACAGATCTTGCGCCCTTTCATGGGGAAATTTGTGGTGGTTTATTTTGACGATATTATGATTTACAGTCGATCAGAGGAGGATCACCTTGACCATGTGGCTCAGGTGTTGAAGGTCCTACGAACCGAGCGATTCTTTCCTCACGTTGAAGAAATGCGTTTTTATTGTACCATCGGTGACATTTTTCGGTTATGTGGTTTCCGGCGAATTTAGGGTGGATGATGCCAAGGTTCAAGCGATAGTGGATTGACCCCCCCCACATCCGTATCCCATGTCCGCAGCTTTCATGGCCTAGTCGAGTTTTATCGGCGCTTTATAGCAAGAGCTCCAGAGGCGAATAAAGCCTTCACGCGCGTCAAGGAGTTGATGACGACACCTATTTTAGCACTGCTAGATTTCGATCAGTTATTTGAGTTGTCTTGCAATGCTTGCAAGACAGGGGTGGGTACTGTTTTGAGACAGAATGGGAAACCGATCCCTTTTAGTCATAAGTTGACAGGTACCGCTCTCAATTATTCGACATATGATCTCGAGTTCTATACGGTTGTAAAGGTGGTGAAGTTTTGGTTGCCCTATCTCCTCTATAAGGAGTTTGTCATCAAGTCCGATCATGAAACCCTACGTTTCCTACATAGTCAGCAGCGTATTAGTGACAGGGACGCCAAGTGGACTGCTTACCTCCAGCTTTACACTTTTCATTTGCAGTACAACCCGGGAAAGGAGAATCGGGTGGCGAATGCCCTTAGAAGGAGGATGCATACCTTGGTGACTCTTAGGAGTTAAGTGTTAGGTTTGATGCAGCCCGTGATCTTTATCCGACTGATGTAGAGTTTGGACCGATCTTTGCAGCTTGCCAGCAGGGAAATAGTGCTTCGGGTGAGCATCTATTAAATGATGAATTTCTACATCGAGGAACGGACTTATGTATTCCATCTTCTTCCTTGCGGGAGAAGATCATTTCTGAGATCCACGTGGGAGGATTGACGGGCCATTTGGGACAGGCGCGTACTCACGCAATGCTGTGGGACCGATTTTACTTGCCGACGATGAGGAGAGATACCAACGCCTTCATTAGGCGTTGCTACACTTGCCAGACGGCCAAAGGGTAGCACACCAATGCGGATCTCTATACTCCGTTACCGATTACTGAAAACCATGGCAGGATGTTTCATGGATTTTATCATAGGGCTATCCTGTATATCTAGTGGCCATGATTCTTTGTGGTGGTGGATAGGTTCTCCAAAATGTCGCACTTTATCCCTTGCACTGGCACGACAGATGCATCCCATATAGCTTCATTATATTTTCGTGAGATCGTCCGTCTTCACGGAGTTCCACGTAGCATCACCTCCGACAGGGACGTACGATTTATAGGGCATTTCTGGCGTACACTTTGACGACTTTTACGGACAGAATTACATTTTTCAATAGCTTTTCACCCCAGACGGATGCCCAGACTGAGTTGGTCAACTAGCGTGTGGGTGACCTATTGAGATCTTTGTCTTCTGAGCATCCCCGTAGGTGGGACATAGTGATAGCCCAGGCCGAGTTCGCCTTCAACAACGCCGTCAACCATTCTACCGGCCTTTTCCCGTTCCAAATTGTATTGGGACAATCACCTACTATGCCCATACATCTCGCCGAGCTTCCCCCGACAGTGCCCACATGCTCTTCAGCTGAGGAGTTTGCTGCTCGCCTGACTTCCATTCAGGCCGATGTGCGCGCTCGGCTACAGACCATGTATGCCTCTTATAAGGAGGTCGTCGATGAGCATTGGCGCTTTGTCTCCTTCCACCCGGGTGATTTAGTCATGGTATACCTCCAGAAAACGCTCCGACAAGACAAGGGTAGCAAGCTTCTTATGCGTCGATTTGGGCCTTTTCGTATTATCCGAGCTTGTGGGCCGAATGCCTATGAGGTTGATCTCCCCGATGAGTTCCGCATACATAGCATGTTCAACGTGACGAACCTTTCCCCCTTCTGATGCACCCATGCTCCGCCGATTCCCATTCCACCAACCACGGCCCACCGGCCCTCTCTCACGTTGATCGTGTGGAGGGAATTCTCGACTCCGAGCTCGTATCTTCATCTTCGGGCGATTATACGCGTTACTTGGTTCGTTGGGTTGACCGTCCCGAGGCCGAAAATTTATGGATCACAGAGGCCACCCTGCAGCACATCGACCCTGATTTCTATCGGCAATATACGGAGTATATGGAATCTTCTCAAGGGAGGGAGAGGGATGCAGGAGCATAGGAACATGAGCGTCCTTTTTATCATTCTTTTTTATTCTATTCGTTTTTTTAGTCTTTTGTATCTTTAGTATAAATAGTCAAATGGCTCTCTTTTGTGGGACTTTTGCCATTTTGATATTGAGAGACAAGAGAGAAATAAGAAACTCATCTTCCTTTTCCATGTTATTGTTGTTGTTGTGTAGATAATAATTGTTTTACGCTTCCGCACCCTTGATTACATCAAGCAGTACCATCCAACCACGAATGAAATCGACAGTTGTCAACGACAAGTAGAGGGCGGGGTTGGACCCGACCCATTCAACATTGAGAGCCGCACATTTTCCACCCCTACTTGGGACCTCAAATCAGGAACTGCCTAGGTGGGGCTCGAACATTGTCAGGGCTTTAGCATATCTCACCACAATCTGGTCAAGAAGCGATAATATCATAGCGCGGCCTTCAGCAATGGATACACAATTTTGGCCATGCATTCCATCGCACTCTAATGCCTTAAGCAAGGAGACTTATTAAGCAGCACGCAAGCACTCCTCAAATCGGCCATACGAGATAAATCTGAACCAATACCTTACGCATCATTGTGAAAAAAGAAACCCCCATGTGTTGGATTTCTTCTTCAAAAGCTTCAAGGTCGCGCCAACAACAATAACTAATATAAATAGGATCGCATCTCTCTCAGTCTCATTATCATATAGTATATCAAACTTGATACATTGGAGAGATTTCAAGACTCTGCAAGTTACCTTCAACCCAACTCAACAAAGCCTTTTCCCAATTATTTGGGGTCGGCTACATGAATCCTATTTTTCTATTCCATTTTGTCCGGCGCAATATCTTCAGTTAAACCACGTAATATCATGTCCTTTTTTCTACTATCCCACCAAGTCAATTTAAAGCCTACCTCTACCCCTTGTGTTACCATCGATACTAACTAAATAACTCTTTCTTACGAGAGCATCCATTGGTCTACGCTTGACGTATCCAAACTATCTAAGTTGATTTTCTCTCAATTTATCTTCTATAGGAGCTATTTTTACCATTTCACGAATTTGTTCAATTCTAATTCTATCCTTTCGAGTTTTACCACAAATCTATCTTAGCATTCGCATCTCCGCCAGACTCATTTTCTGCACATTTTGTTTCTTGGTTGCCCAACACTCTGTTCCATATAGCACGACGGATCTAATGGCCGTCCTATAAAATTTTCCTTTTAACTTCAAAGGTATACGCTTATCACACAATACGTCGGTAGCACTTCTCCACTTGACCCAACTTGCTTTAATCCTATGAGTAACATCATCACTAATATCTCCATCTTTTTAGATAATCGACCCTAAATAACGAAAATGATCATTTCTAGGTATCTCTTGACCCTCCAATTTCACCACATTCCCGTTTGTCCTCTTATTACTACTAAAATTGCATTCCACATATTCTGCTTTTTCCCTACTTATTTTAAATCCTCTTGTTTCTAGAGTCTCTCCACAATTTCAATCTAGCATTAATCCTCATCTTAGTCTCATCCACTAAAACAATATCATCTGCAAATAGCCTACACTACGGCACCTCATCTTATATTTGTCCAGTCAACTCATCCATAATATGAACAAAGACATAAGGACATAGAGCTGAACCTTAATGGACCAAAATACCCCTAGCTATTTATGGAATGTTCCTAATGAATATTCCTTCATCTAATAATAGTAAAACTATAAAATTAAATATACATTACAAATAAAAAATTAGACCAACTACTCGAACCAATTTCACACATCAATCATCCTTAATAATATCAGTTATCTCAATGAAAGAGATATTAAAGGTAATTTACATTCACCTAGCATTCAAAAAAGCAACGCAGACCTCCCACTCCGGATTAGAATTACTGGCTATTTGGATATTTTCTTTCTTCGTTAGATATAATTTTTCACGATAATTTACATTAACTATAAGAGTTGGAGCAATTATTATATAAAACATATCAGGTGTTGTCAGAGTTTTCCATTAACGAACATAGTGTGGAAAGGAATGTTATTATAGATAAAAAAAACTCAGTGCATGCCAATGTAATTTTCTAATTGTGAGGGTAGGTCCGTGTAATTTCGTCAAAACTACGCGATTACCCCAACATCTGGAAGAGCAAAACATCATTCATGAAAAAAATAAGAAAATGCAATAAGAACTCACTTGTTTCGGCCACAACGAAGATAATGAATTCTGAAGCTCCATGCGTTTGACAGCCAAGTCCTTCAACCCTTCCTTCAACTTCACTTCATGGTGCTTCTTTTCCTCAATTGTACTCACCAACCTATCCAGAAATCTGAAATTCAGATGGTCAACATTGTCAGTTCTCAAATTAATACAACTCAGTACGTCTACATGGAATGAGCATCATGACAAATCATGATGTACAGAACTAGAACACTAGAACATGCCATTATGATTGAAGAGAGACAAAAGAAGCTGAGGACTAGCACCAGGACAAACAAGAAATAATAAAACCAAGTGAACAATTATTTCTTATTGGAGGGGAAAAAAAAAGGAAAATAGATTGCGGCGATTGAGTGAAATGCAGCAAGAATATAATGGAAATGGGTCCCTTTTTAGGAATTATTTGTCATTTTTATTTTCTTCTGTATTTTCTTTTATTTTGTTATTGTATTTTTCTTTCTTTTGCTTCTTTATTTAGGGGTAAGGAGCAATAATGGTTATTTTGTAATTAGGGCCTTATCTTAGAGCCTAAGCTACTCCCCTTTAAATACCCCCATGAAAGCCTCATTTGAGATAGACTTGAATTTTGAAATAGAAAAGGGTATTTCTCTCACTAAAGTGTGTTTAGTTATTTGTAGGAGCCATTTGACGTGTAGTTTACATCAAATTGGTATCAGAGCGGGTGTCGTTCCACATTGGTGTTTGGTTAATCTGTGTAATTTTTTTTAATCAAATCGTACACTACTCTTCAATGGTTCCAAAGATATACGAATAATTTTTTGAGGGGGAACAAGAGTTGGAAGAGATGAGACAACAACAAACTCTAATTCGAGCCCAAATGGCCCAACTCTTCTCTACCCTGGGCTTAAACCCTAACCCTAGCCCTACCCTCCCCCCAGCAGCCCCCACCCTTGTTCCGCCACCTTTTCCCCACCCCGCTGCCCAGAACCCCTACCCGGCCCTCACCGCTACCCTATCCTTCCTGCCGGCCAACCACCACCCTTGCGCGCCCAAAAACATCACCCCCACCCCTACCGGCCTGACTCTTGACCCCCAAACTCCCTGTTCCGGCCCCTATCCATAACCTCCGGCCTCAAAAACAACTCCTAGACCAAAACCCCTGACCCCCGACCCAAAAAAACTCCTCTCGTTGCCCAAAAACCACCATCCGACCTCCCAAATGCCTCTCCTGCTGCTCCGACCCCTCGAAACCCCAAAACAGCCCCAAAACCTTAGGATTCTGCCCTATTTTTGCTCGAAACCCACTTGGGTTGTCCCATCCCAGCCCAAACCCATTTTGGTGTTCCAATACTATGATTTTTGGCCCGGATGGAGACTTCTAGGGTTGGTATGAGAGAAGAAGAGAAGAAAAGAAGGAAATCTGTGGGATGTACTCCTCAACTTTCAGAAATTTTATTTCGGGCCCGACAAGTTTTTTTTAGAATTTCCTGATGAGTCACCAATTGTTTTGAACTAGGGATGGCAATTTAACCCGAACCGTAGGAGTCCCGCCCCGCCCCGCCCCTAATGGGGCGGGTTTTAAAAGCCGATTAATGAATTAGGAGCGGGTATGGGTTTAAGAAAAAAACCCGTTTATTAAATGGGGCGGGTTAGGAGTTAGCTGAAATAAAACCGCCCCGCCCCGCCCCGCCCCGTTTAACTTATGCTTATATAAATATCCTTTATATGTATGTTAATTATAATTAAATTATATATATATATATACACACACACTCACACACTAAAAAAAAAATCTTTATATGTATGTTAATTTTGCAAAAGATTTAAGTGAAAATATGAATTGACAATTGGGGGATTGTCTCACTTATTGGAATACGAGCCATTGTATACCTCTAAGACTATAATGTAATATTTTTAATTTTACTATTTTTAAAATTAACCAGTGTTCTAAAAGGCCCGCCTAGGCTCCGCCTAGGCTTGAGGCTTGGGAGAAACGCATCGCCCACGCCTTATTACGCCTTATTCTTGGTAAAAGGCTTAAGGCACACTTTTTTTTAAAAAAACGAAGGATTAGTTAACAAATATTGGTTATGGGGCATGAATATGAGAAAGATGGCTACCAAACATATGAATATATTTTCAAAATTCAAGGTATGTATTATTTTATTATATTACTAGCCTTAGAATAATTAAAATAATAAAAAAAGGAAAAACGCCTTTTTACGCCTAGGCTCCGCCTAGGCGCGCCTAGGCTCATAAGGCTTGAGGCTTGACCTCTACGCCTCGACCACGCCTCGCGCCTTTTAGAACCTTGAAATTAACGCAACCCGTAGGAGCCCCGACCCGCCCGTTTATTAAATGGGGCGGGTTAGGAGTTAATTTTCAAAAATCCTAACCCGCCCCGCCCCGCCCCATTTATTAAATGGGGCGGGTTAGGATTTTTGAAAACCCGCCCCAAGCCCGCCCCGTTGCCATCCCTATTTTGAACGCTCGAGGACGAGCTTAGTTTTAAGAGGGGGAGAGTGATGGAAAGGGATCCCTTCTTAAGGATTATTTGTCATTTTTATTTTCTCTTATTTTGTTATTGTATTTTTCTTTCTTTTGCTTTATTATTTAGAAGTAAGGAGTAGTAATGGCATTTTCGTAATTAGGGCCCTAGCTTAGAGCCTAAGCAACTCTTCCGCTTTAAATACCCCCATTTAAGCCTCATTTGAGGTAGACTTGAATTTTGAAATAGAAAAAAGTATTTCTCACTTTAGACATTTGTAGGAACCATTTGACGTGCAGTTTATGTTAGAATATGTAAAATCACATTCAAAACTCTTGTATTATCGTCTAGAATGTATTCTAGGTATAAATAGGTGGCCCAGTGAATAGAGTCAGAAACTGAAAAACGGAAGCTATTCAAATAGGAATTCAATGTAGCTTAAGATCTAGTCTTCTGTTTCACTGGCTCTTGTAAACTAGGCATACGCGTAACTGATATGAGAACAGGAGAGAATTGTCAAGGAAATTGAGAAATACATAAACCCAATTTAGTAGCACCTTTTTGAGTTGAGAATCATGATCAGGTCCCGTGTCTTCCTATTTGTCAGTAAGGAAATGGCAGAGGAAACTTCCGATAGCATTGTATGAATTGCATCAGATGTGTACTGCTGCAACACGAACGGAGCAACTGCCTGAACTTGATGTTGCAAAGATAAAGTTTCTTCGTTTGTCAACTCCAACAACCGTTGATTCAGGAATGCTTTAATCTGATAAAACAGGGCATACCATACACTGAGTGATTATAGAATGCTTGATCTGATAACAAAAACTCAACAATTAATTACAAGTATATAAGGTACTTATATATTTCCCACAAAAAGTAAAGAATTGACGGTATTAACAAGAAGATATAGGAACATCATTCCAGAAATATGGACTAATTTAATACAGCGGTACTGGGAGTAAGATTATACCTCAAATAAATCATCAAGAATCTTACTCCTGTACTCTGTATCCAGAAACTGGCTCCTGCCATGGATACTTTCTTGGATTTCAGTTGAAGCATGAGGCTCTGAGGGTACATTTGACAAACCAGCTACTTCAACCACATCAACTTGAGGATTATCAACACTTATATCCCAAGAGATATCTGAGATGGATACATCTGGATTTGGGACCATGGTTTCCTCTTTAGTTTCAGACTCTATGCCATCACTCGAAAGATTTTGTAAAATCTCACTAGCATTCACAATTTCATAAGGGCCCAATCCATTGCTAGCGTCTTCTGTTTCTTCTACATTGCCAGCATCCCAATCAATCTGAGAACTGTCCAAAGTAATATCCCAGTCGATACTATCAGCTGCAATGTTCATGTCCCCAGTCATGAGCTTCGATTCATCGAAGCTTGATTGGATATTCACAGAATCAAGAACTTCAGAGCCCACCGAAACATTTGGGGAAGGGGGGTTTTCAAGTATGTTCCTCAGATTTGGTAACACAACCGCTGGAGTTTTCTGCGATCAGAACAAACAACTAAAGCTATTAATGGCATGCATCGAGCACTAATACCATGACAAACCAAGTAACTAAAATCTTACATCCTTTTCTGTATGGACATCTCTAACAAAGTCAGAATAATACTCGATACCCCGTGACAGTGAGTCACCATTTACGACTTCCAGAATCCTGCTAAATGTGCTTGGAAGTGATTTTGTTGCAGTTTCTAAGAGTTCCAACTTCACATTTATTCCCTGCAAACCATAAATTTATGTGTTGGTTGATGAAAAGAATAAAAATCCGACCACTGACAAGTATCAGAAGAGTGTTCAAATCCACGACCTGCAATCCTAGATCTTGACAAGCCTCTGCATATTTAGCAGCTGAAAGAGCAGCACTCCTTCTGATATCAGCTTCTTTGCGCTCTAGTTCAGCCAGTTGCTGTTGAGTCTTTTGGACTTGTTTTTTCTGATATGGGCTATAAATTTGCAATGCGGTTGATCAATAATGACACTATGAGTAAACACATAATATGTATTTTCAACCAAGATGACAACCAAATGCTCACATACATTTCATAATTAACATTTTGGACCATTATCTGAGCAGCCTCACCAAGGTAAACATAATCCTTCTCTAAAGCCCGCACAATCCCCTCCCACACACCCTGTCAAAAGTTAAAATGTGATTAATAATGACATAACTGAACATATGGTAAGTGCAGAGAGAGAGAGAGAGAGAGAGAGAGAGAGAGAGAGAGAGAGAGAGAGAGAGAGAGAGAGAGAGAGAGAGAGAGAGAGAGAGAGCCGGTCTTTGTTAGTCTTACAGCAGCACCTGAAAGCCGGCCAAAAATATTACGGCTTTCTGGAGATGACTTGAGTAGAATATCGTATATATGTTTTGCTTCCAAGTAACCAATCCCTGATATATACATATATAGTATGATCAGCTTCCAGCAATATTCCAATTATTTGGGGTTAGCAAATTACTCATTTCCATATATTTCTGTATAGAAGTTTCAATTCATTTAAAAAAATATATCCACTCATCTGAATTATCCCTTTATCATTCCACAAAGACATGTTTAATAGACAGCTCTTACTAATTTGTGAACCTATGACGAAATGAAACCATCTCAACTGTTATATATAATTGGAATATTGCTACAAAGAGATGAAGGAGGATATTGGGTCCACAGATGGCCATAAAGTCATTATGGTTGAGGACAATGACAAAGTGGTGGCCCCTTCAGAATAAGTGATGACGATAGAGAGAGACGCAGATGCCAGTGCCAGCACTTCTGCAAAGAGAGAATGTTAAGAAACTAGTGAGGTTCTATGCTGCTTCCAAGCATCCTTCTGATTGAAGTAATGGAAGTCACGGAGTTCCATTCTAGAACCAGGCCAAAGGGCTAACTCCACTGAGAATGTTGTTTTGTTTGCTTTCCTCTCGGGGTTTTCCTCCTCAGCCTGAGGCTGCCAGTGCACGCCCATTAAGAAGTTGTCTGAGAAAGTAAAATTGGCTCCAATCCGTATCAATCCTAATGGCTAACGTTCTTGTGCTCATTTGTTATATGGAAAAAGTACAACAAAGACAATATCCTGCGGAGTTTTTGACAGTGCACAGGCCCAAGGAAGACACTGTTAATAATCTTGGCAATTTCTATCTCCCAAGGTAGAATTTTCTAGTGCTATAGTTTATTTATTTGGTTATTATATTATGTTTGAGATTTATAGTTTAATTGTGTTTAATTTTTTGGACTAATTCAAAATGATCCTTTCATAACATGTTTTTACCATAAATATCCACTTCCAAACATATTTCCATATGGATCCACTTGGAAACATGCACAGCATCTATATATAAAAAACACAGTCCCTCTTTCTTAAGTTAATAGCCGAAACATTTTAACAAAAAATTAATAGAGAATTAGACTTCCCATAAAGATGCAGTTGGAAGAATTAATTTAAGAAAATAAGGAGAATTGGATAGGATTAGCAGGATTTGATGTTGCAAATTGCAATAGTAGAATAGTCGCATGGCCAGATAGAAAGAATAGAATTGTAAGAAAGTAACCAACCTTGAGGGTCTAGGGTGTGGAAATAAGGATGAATATCCTTAGGCAGAGACGAAAAGGCTGCGGATATCTTGGCTCTAATTGCTGTGACCCGCTTTCGCCAATCGGAGGGTATTCTCTTTCGATCGACAAGCCATTCTTAAATCAAATTAACTACTACTATTAGTACTACAAACAACAAGGTATTATCGAATTACCTGATGAAATGAATGCGTTTATTTCGATCGAGAGAGAGAGATTTACCGGCGAGACGAGCGAAGGCTATGTCGATGGGGAGATTGCGAATATCGTCCTCATTCTGCATTTTCAATTGAGAGCAAGTGAAGATGTACACACTTTTCACTCAATTGTAAATACTCGAGAGAAGCTGAGGTGCGGAACCCAAAGACTATCTCACGGGATTGTTTTTAGCAATAATGAGTTATAAACATTTCAAGATATTTTTAAAAAGATGATATTTTTTTATGTTTTAGAAAAATTAATTAATACTTTTTTTTAAATATTAAAAAGTATTATTTTGTACTGTTTTTTTAGGAGTCTTTTGAAATGTTTATAACTTATACATAAAAAATAAAAATAAATAAAGCTTTTTTCCTAAAAGAAAAATCTCGCACAGGAGTTTCGTATTTGGGTCCCGCACCTAAGCCTATTTCAAATATCTATTTTTATAGCTTTTTTTGGTTTAATTAGGCATGAATTATCCCTAGTTAACAAGTATAACTGTAGTCGGCCCAAACCAAAACAACACCATTACTCAAGCTAATACATAAATTGCAATATGGAGAAGAAATGGAAACAATATGACACTCCGTCCAATTAAATACCGGGTGATGAGTCATTTATTAAATTAAACAAAATTTTCATTTGGTTCATTCTTAGCATCACTGTCGAAAACATTAATTACTAATCACCTATTAGTTAATTACGCCGGTGTCAAAACTTTATCTTTTCATTTAACAGATAATAATATGGAAAAAAAATTAAATTAAACCATTCACACAATAATAGAGTCCAAACCATCACAATATAAAATTAAATAAATAAATATCTTGTCAAATAAATCGTCGGCTATAAATTCCAAATCCAACACAATAATATCAACAGGGAATAAATAAATTCCAATACAAATCTAAGATAAAGGGCAAAAGGGCAACACACACATAAATGAAATACTGAGATAAAGAGATCTTAATTTAAGCATCTAAATCTAAATCCTGCATACATCCACATATGCTGCAGCTACGCATCCCTGGAATAGATAATCAAGTCTGGCGTCCCTGTGATTGGACACATAAAAGGTTTTGAAAATATTTGTAGCTAGGGTTAGAACCCAAAATATTTTAAAAACATTTAGCAAGTATTTATTATAATTCAAAAGTCAATTATTAGCTACACATGTTAGAATTTTCGTACACTCTCTTGAGTTTCCCCACGCCTCATCTGTAATGCACGCCTACCATTTTCTACTTAACCCACCTAGTCATACCACTCAAGCTAACTAGACATAAGTATTTATCTAAACTATCGACACGCGTAAGTCCTCATACCGCCCATATAGTACATTATCCGAATTAATATCTCTCGTATGTTATTAATATCATAAGTAACATTCCTCATATGTTATCATATAATCATTTAGTTAAGTTTCTCTACTTAATTTACTTTCAGATACACATTATTTAACTGTAATCTGTCACACGTAAGTAGAATATTCATACAAATATATATTTTACACACTAATATATATAACTACAGCGTCCCTTAGGATAACCACCGTTAATAAGGGCATACTTTGCTATCAAGTCCATGTATCACACATACTACAATAAGGATTATTAGTTCGACATTTCTCTTCGAACCCAAAATCAAATAACAAGCAATGAATGCGAACATAGTTCAAGCCTTTGGGCTACGCACATACCTAACGTACCCAAATGACCTGCCAGACTCACTAATACACGGCACATAGCGAGCCGCCCTAAGTTCTATGTTCTGGGGCACAAATCCAAACCTTTCTAGAATTGTCAAGGTGGGATGGCCCACTGCACGGGAACCCCGTGATAGCAGGAAACGTAGGTATGTTCACATATAATACCAGTTATATAATAGGTGTTCACACAACCTATATATATATATATATATATATATATATATATATATATATATATATATATATATATATATATATTTAGTAGGTATACACACAATCCAAACATTATCATTTGTACGTAGGTTATATCACTCGATTACTTATCGTACTTATTATTTAACGATTTTACTCATTATCATATTAATCCGAGTATTATTCTCTACTCTAAGGGTTCTAGTTACTCGTTGCATCACTTAAGTAGTTAACTCATTTACAACCTACTGGTCTATAAAATAAACTCATTTGAAATCCATGTAACTCATTCTCTCTCTCTCTCTCTCCCTCTCTCAAATTTATTACGTCACAATTTAAGCATGTTGAATCCTCGCCTTAATTCTCTCATTAAAACTAAGTCACAATCTCATCATAGGCCAACTGTAATATAATAAGTCCCTCATTATATATTAACGAAGTTCCAAAAGTTTTTCCGATAAAACTATAGGAGTTATAGGCTTAAAAGTAAATAATAGGCAAATTTGGGCAAACCGAATCGATTCGCCCTTAGGCCAAATTGATTCGAACAATAGCAGTTCGTTTTCTTCATTGGTTTTTAGTGTTTTTCACCATTTTCTTCAGCATAACTCACATGATCCTTCACCAAACTTAAAACCAATTTTTCCAAACATTATCTATATGTATTATGATGATTTCCAACGTATTATAACATCAAAGCATCATGATTTCTCATCAAAAACGGATCATAACATTTATTCATCAAAACCTTGAATTTTTATATTCTTCATGTATACTCAATATAAAATCCATATTTTTCTCATCTAAATTACCCCCCGTGATTTGGTTCGTCTCCTCTACATGCATAAATTCTGTCTACATGAAATCCTACCAAGTACATGGATTTAAATCAATTAAACTTTCAATTTCGTCATTTATATCAACATGTCTTAACCCTATTCTCACATGGGTATTTAAGTTCAAAGAAAATTGTTGATAAACACTTGCCTTATGTGGGAGTGATCTGATTTCGTGATTTAGATAGTGGATTATTCGTCTTCTCTTCCAATCCTCGCTCTAAGGTTGATGATGGTGCAAGAACAATGAAGAACACTTCAATAATCCTCTTCAAACCTCAAAGAATGCTCTATCTTCCTTCTCAAATGGCTTCTCTTGTTTTTTTAAACCTCTTAACCCTAGCTTCTTCTATCTACCAGCCGATATACCCTTTGTCGTTTATCTACCAGTTAATATACCCTTTTTAAATTCGTAGCTCCTTTAACCCTAGGTTACTAAATGACTAAAATACCCCTATATGGTACCGGTTTAGTCTAAAATTATCCCGAGACCCAAACAATACTCCTGGGTATACTATTCCGACTATTTTGACCCTTTCAAAACTATCCATACCTCAAAATCATCATCCGAGTCACTCTAAATACATATCATATCTCGACCTCAAATTAGTCTACACGCGACTCCCGGTTGAGATAAAATCCAATTATGTTAATATCAATCACTATGACGTGTAATAATTTCAATAATTTATTTATTATCCACTTAGTAAATTTATCGTATCTTATTAATCATTGTCTCTCTCTCTCTCGATTAATTTTTAATAATCACAATATTATTTAATTCACTTAAATTACGCCACTCGTATAATATAAAATAAAATAAATTAATTACCGAATTAATTAAATTTCAAGTACGCAGAGATACAGGGTATTACAAATAACAAAACTAATATAGCCATTTTTTACAATCCTATTAAAATATTTATAACTTACTCGAGTACAATATGAAATGAGCAAACCTAAATAAATGAAAAATTAACACTTGTCGAAACCGTCTTATTTCAGGTGGAGAGATAAATATGGGAACGGAGGTAAATCGGTGTGATTTGGGTTGGTGAGAATGCATATGGGAGTCTCAATGTCAATAGTACTAGTAAAATATGGAAGATGATTGGAAAAACTTATTTTTTAATGAAAAATAGAGGTAATCAAACACACCCTAAACGAACATCTGAATGTATGTTGTTTATCTAAAATTATTTAGTTTTTGAATATTGAATATCGAGTATTTACTAATTTATCTTGTATTAGTGTTCTTTAAGAAATAAAATAAGGGTAAATCTGGAAAAAAAATTATTAAAAGAATTCAAGACTAAGCATTAAAGATTCGGTGGGTGACTTACCTCTTAGTACTTAATGAAAAATTTTAACTATTTTTCAACATTAAGAGGTAAAACACAAACACCAATTATGACCACTTAATGTTGAATGGAATCATATAACTAAGATTGAAAAAACAGTACCAAAGTGAAAAAACTTATTTTGCTGATGACACGTGGCAATCCATTCAATGTATACGAAGCCTTTACTTCTCTCTTTCTCATATTTGCATGACTCTTAAGGTACTCAAACAATATCTACATGTTTTCTCTTCTACCCATATCTTTTATCTCCCTCTCTTACTACCCTTTTGTGTTCACCAACTCTCTTTCTCTATCTCTTCCGCCCTATTTTCAATTCCTTTTAAATTATATATTACATATCTTATATCACTGTTAAAAAGAGGCATTATTTAGATCTACAATTATGAAAAATGGGATTGAGATAAAGAAATGGAGGAGGCGAAACCTCAGGGGAGATATAAAAATAGATGGAAGAGGCAAGGTCGGGGAACCAAAAGGCGATTGATGATACCCGTTATGGTACCGCCGAGTAATATAGCTAGAGTTCAATCTAGAACAACCTTGAAGGTGCAATAATGACAGAAACCACACACACACACACACACACACACACACATATATATATATATATATATATATATATATATATAAAGAAGGAGATGAGGCAATGGAGAGATTGAGATTATAAAGTAAGTGGTTCGACTATCTGGCCTACTCCACTATGGAGATGTGTGTGAACTTCACTATAAAAATGGCCTTGTGATACAAGCCACTCAAATTTCTCTCTATACTGTAATTTCAACAGATTATTGGCTAGAGTTTTCAATACGCGATCCTTTACATTGTTGGAGAAGACAAGTATATATAGTGTTTGGGGGTGTGTAGTGTACCCCCCAAGCATGTAATAAGCATATGTAGTATGTAATATCCAATAATAAGCAGCCACCTGTTACTGTCACATGTGGATCATGATGATGAAATATTCCTTCACGTGTGAGGGAGATCTGGTTATAATAATTTTGTGCACGTGGGATCTACAACCCACGTGCACCCTTCCACGCGTTCCTCAATCCACGCGCTCTGCGAGCTGTCAAGTGTCGGCACCTGAACGAGGTTGAGTTTCTAAGCTGAATCCTCTGATGGTACGAGAACTGCTGTGTTGAGTTATCTTTCGTTGGCCCTCATCCTTTAAGTTGTGTCTTGAGATGAGGATGAGACCTACTATATTGAGTAAATGGTCGAGGACGAAATCTCCTGTATTGAATAAATGGCTGAGCTATAACACACCCTATTTGACGTTCTAGCACTGGTCGACCAAGGCTGAGGGGTCTAGTCTTAGAATGAGGATACTTGGTATATCAATCACCCCTAGCCCGTAGCCTTCCATGTGAATGGAAGACTGAGGGATAAAGCCTCTTTGGGCAAATATAGATGGGACATCCTTGATTGACGTCTGACGTGTCCTTTCATAAGTCATGTCTGAAACATTGAATGAAGACCATGGATTAACACTTGGTAGTTACTTTGTGAATTGGCGTGTGGCCCAAGAATAATGTCTATAAGTGTGACATAGGGTATTGTTCCCTAACGATGTCTGCCTTGGAAGTTGTGTGTAATGATTATAGGTACTTAAACAGTTTTAAAAACTGTTTTTCCTTTCTTATTTCTTCTTCTTCCCGCGCGAGCTCTTTCTGTCTCTAAAACCAGTCACTCTCTTTTCTTGTTCAGGCATTTTTAGGCAAGATTTTAAGGCTCAATTTTCGTCTTCATTCTTCTATTTCTTCTAGGTAATATCTATCATCCACCACTTCATAGATTTCCCCTTTATTTCGTTAATTTTCAAGTTTTCATATTTTCTGGCGAGCTTCCTTTTTCCGGCGGCCTCCCTTGGTGGTTCTAGGGATGTCATAAGATGGTTTGCTGATGATTTAGAGAGTTGACTAGTTGGCCCCTAATTTTTCAACTTTTATTAGCCTTATTTGTCTTTTAAATAACCCTTAGAGTAGTGTCTGCATTCTTCTACGATGATATTCTGATGAAGTGTTCTTCTTGTGTTCGTGAGGAAAAACGATTCAGTATCCCGTTTAGATCTTTATGTCAATAATGGTCAAACCTCAAAGTTCTTAGGCCCTTTATTTTAGCCAAGTTGAGCCTCGACCACTTGAATGTTAAGAACCCTCTACGAGCTAATCGAATAATACCCCATAATTAGGGAAAGGTATTTTCAGGAAATGCATAATATAGAGGTTGAAACCAAGAAGCAACGTAAAGCCTGGGACGACCTCACTCGCCTTACCTTTCCCATTACCCTAAGGACCATTCGACCTCCTACATTTGAGGTTGGTGAGGACGAGATGCCTAACTCATCCTCTACCCCAACCGAGAATAGGGACTCTGATAAGCACCCAAAAGTGTCTATTTTATACCCTAAATATAACCATTTTAGTCGCTCGTTTTAATTAAAAATGGCCTTATGTCGTATTTTATTATTTCTCAGGTCAATCGGCAGTCCCAACATCAAATAATGCTAAATCAAGTTAATTGTGACTCAGTAGCGATTAAAAGCTTACATCGAAGAAATCAAAGGAGATCGCGAAGTCTAGAGTCCTATTTGAGCGTGCCGAGATGTGTTTCGATGCCCCGAACCAGTCCCGTAACCTTAACCTAGCCCAGACTGAGCCCAGTCCATCACCCGAGCCTGTGTGTGTTGAGTTTGTACCTTTTTAGATTTTCTTAGATTTTTATTTTTAGTCGTTTTATTTTTAGGATTTATTTTAGAATTATTTAGGATTTTTAGAATTTATTTGCATATTTTTATATTTTATTTTTATTTTTATTTTTATTTTTATTTTTATTTTTATTTTTATTAGTTATTAGTTTTTATTTTATTTTATTTTATTAGGATTAGTTTTTAGGATTTCATTTATTTTTTATTTATTTTTTTAGATTTTACATTTTTAGGATTTTAGTTTTTAGTTTAATAGATTTTTATTTTTATTTTTATTTTTTTTTAGTTTCTTTTTTTTTATTGAGTCTTGATTTTATTTTTAGAGTAGTGTTTTATTTTTAGATTTTTAGTTTTGTTAGTTTTATATATTTTGTTTAGTTGTGTTAATTTTTAGGGATATAAATTAAAGACACAACACACTCACCCACACCTTAATACCATACACACTCACATACACATAAACCAACTCACCCATCCTCACCCACTTACACCCTAGCAAACATACACTCACAAACATATAAAATACCCTACCTTACTATTCACCCTCTTCCAAAAAATCAACACCCACGATTCTCTCTCTTAAAACCTCCATAACCAACCAAAATAACAAAACCCATCTTGCCCATTCCTAAAACCAAATTAAACAAAAGAAAAAAAAAACTCCACAAACCTCTACCCACCTGAAAATCGGGCGCCACCTCAACCAACCCGAGACCTCAACTCGCGTTAACGAACCCTCAAGCCCGTGAGTCACGGAGCTCCGGCGCAACCACGAGCTCTGGTGACATCCCCCCACCTCCGGCGAAACAAACCCGGCCAACCCGATCCCCATACGTGCTTAACCCTCGACCCTTATACGCGTTCCAAATAGCAACAAACCCGAGCTCGGGGTCAGCACACCTAAACCGCAAAACCAAACAAACCCAGTCCCACTAAAATCTGAATCTTATCCCTTCCCAACATTTTGACTTAGTCATTTTCCAAATCCCAAGAATTTCTCGAACAAAATTAGAATCGTGGGTTATAAAAGAGAAGACAAGTCATTTAAAAAGGAGGACTCTGACAGATATAGAAAAGAGAGACACACACACACACACACAGAGAGAGAGAGAGAGAGAGAGAGAGAGAAGTGTGTATATTATGTACAGTTTAGGGTCATGAAAAAATTCCAGAAAAATACAAAAAAATTAGTTTAGTTGAGAATACATTTGTAGGTTTGTTTTTAATTTTTTTGGTGTAATCAAGTGCTGGATTTGTGAGAAGATTGAGACGCACTTTCATGAACAAGTTCGATAAGAAAAATTTGCGTATTGAATTTCTTTCCCTTTCCTTTTCATTCTTGTTATATTATTGAATGTTGTTTATTCTAACATGAGAATGTTTGGTTAATCACCCCGTTCAAGGGGTGGGATGCACTGCGAATAACGTTAATTTAATTAATTGGTTTCATTAATTTTATATTTCTAGGTAAATTAATTTTAACTGTCACCAATTAATTTATGTAACGAGAGTTAGTAAATTAATTGAACAAATTAATGTTCGAATTTAGGAATCGAACTAGAGATAGGTTTTTTCGATATTTGAATATTAATTCGGTGTTGAAATTTGAGGATTGATATTGTTTCGTTAAATTGATCCTAGCGGGTAATTTTCTGAAAATAGTGTAGTCCTAATTTTTCATCTTGTGACATTTTTAAATTAATTTTCTGAAAAATATTTTATTAAATTTATAATTTTTACGAGAGTTAGATTATCGATTTAATATTATCTCGAAATATTTCAAATTAATAAATTGAGAAGTTAAAATAATTGAAAATGTAGTGTACTCCCATCTCTTGACTTTCTCACATTATTTCACACTCGGTTGCACATTCTTTTTCATTATTTGGTCATTTTATAGTTTTAGCATTTAGTAGTAATTTTTTCCTTGAATTTTTTTTAAAAAAAAATCTAGATAAAAAATATTTCAATAAAAAAAATATTTGAATTGCAAGTTTTCACATTAATTGTTTCACCTTGGAAGTTGGATTGATACCCATACTTACCGCAATACGAGTTATTTTTAGACAAGTTTTTTAGGTATTCAAGGAAATTTTGAGAGTGGCTTTTGAAGACAACGACCGTACACCGTACATACGCAAAGAGCTACTTATCAAATGTCGTCGTTGCCGCTTTCTTGGCCTGGAAGCAATTGAAGACTTGTAATTTTTTTTTTTCATTTTTCTATTTTTTCTTTTTAGTTGTAGTTATTCCTTCTCCCTCCTCCTTAGGCTGGTTGTATAGGATTTTTGAGCCATTATTTTTTTTTATTTTGGTGCATTTTGACACCATATTATTTATGTAATAATTATTCCATAAAAAAAGCGAAAAAGGAAACCGGACAAGGTAGAGAGAGGGCGTCCAAAGACGAGGATTTTGAAGCCTCTATACTTTGGGTTGGTGGACTCCCGGGGACGACTGAGATAGGCGAGATCTCCCTCCGATCGACTCAACTCGGTCTTCACCCCACGTGTATAAAAACCGTGGGAGGTACAATTTTTTTATCCCTCGCGACTCTCCTGATAGCGAGTTCATTTTTTGTGTGATTAATTGCCCTTATGTGCTTTTAATTTCTGCATTGCACTTAAATTGAATGGTTTGATGAATTATTTTACCTAAGACTTGGACCCGATCATTGCAACGAGAAGGGATTTCATCACCCGACTCA
This sequence comes from Sambucus nigra, assembly GCA_949130495.1. Lineage (NCBI taxonomy): Eukaryota > Viridiplantae > Streptophyta > Magnoliopsida > Dipsacales > Adoxaceae > Sambucus > Sambucus nigra. The sequence continues at coordinate 229,565,447 of OX422216.1, read as the reverse complement.
CTCGCTTATCCATTGTGTGCTACCCTAGCTGTCAATAAATTTAAAATCAATCAACTAGCTAGCCCCATAGGAACACATTTTTGCAACAGGCGATCACAAGATAAATTCCGTGATTTTTGTCGCTCGCGGACTTAATTAAAATTTGATGGCCCATTTCACCAATTTTGAAGATAATAATTGGCTATGTGCTCGTTAGGATTTTTTCTTAACTCGTGTGTGTCCAATTCCATTTTTTAGGTAGTCGATTTTAGTTAGTTCGACCAAATCAAGAGTCCAATTTTTTCCATTTTACGAAAAATACCAAAAATATTTTCTTTTTTTTAAATATTTTCAAAAATCCCCAAAAGATTTTTTTTTTTTTTCATATTTAAAATACCAAAAAGATTTTCCTTTTCCTATTTTCAAAAATCACAAAAAGATTTTCTTTTCTTTTGAAAAATATTTAAAAACCCAAAAATATTCCTCTTGTCATGGCCGAAGAACGTTCTTTACGGGAATACTTTGGCCATTTCCCATTCTCTGGAAGCTTGTTTGAAGATACACCCGAATCGAACCTTCATTCATTACTTCATGGCTTTAAATCTCAAACACCCACTTTTGATACTCGTGTGTCGTTCACGCACACATCTCCTACTCCACCGCCTTTGGTGCCGAGTGTCAACCCATCCCATGCTTTGTCGTGCACACACTGCTTTCTTATTGATCACGTGTCTCATGAGTGCCCATTTATATTCTCTTTAACTGAATCCACCATGGAACATGTGCGTCCATATGACACTATTTTGGACCCACCCTCGATGTATTGTCACGGCATATCTAATGTCGAGGGGTATGAGTACCCAAGTTATTCATGGAGGCCTGCTCACCTCCATGCACTCTATATCCCAACACCATGTTGTGGATCCTTATGGTTTTCAACAGTTGTCAACACCACCTTGTCATACCTATGACTCCCCTTCCTATGCTCCTCATGTCGATCACACTTTTGTCCCTCACGGAGATGCTTCTCTCGTGTATGATGAACTCAGCCCCACCCACACACTTCATTCGAGCATTCTCCCCATCCTAGTGTTTATAGAGAGTTGTGTCCACCTCCACCACTACCGCCACCCACTACCACTTCTCCAACATCTTGCCCATCCGCTCTCGAAAGCCTCTTGCACAAGTTCGCGCACACTCTTCAATTTCAAAATGAAGCCCTTCAACGGATTGAACAACGGTTAAATAAATTTCCGTGTGTGAATGAGTCGGATTCCACCACAAGTCAACCCATTGTTGCCCCTATGTGGAGTGATGATGAGTCGACTTATGACACGGATTTTGAGTGCGACCAACCCTATCCTCCTGAGAATCTTGAAGTTGATACCACTCTGTGGTCCGGGCCCCACGTTGACAACTGTGTTGACGTATCCATTGATTGTGTGACTGAACCCACACCGTCCTATCCTCTCGAACCCAACATTGAGGTTCGCCTTCCCCTTCCATAGAATCCTTCATTATGCCCGAGCTTTTACCTTATGCCCCAATTGCATATGTCTCTGACATGCCACTATCTTTTAGGTTAGCTCCAGCTACGAGTGCTCACCAATGTCCCGTCATAGCATCAGAGAGGGTCCCTACCACTCTTGATATGGATCCTACCCCCATCATATTTGGCTCCACTTGAGCCGAATATTGATGTAGATTCATCTATCTCGAATCTTAAAGCCTCATTAGACCCTTTCACCACCTCGGATGGTGACGTCGTGGTGGCTAAGTTGATCACTGCCTCGTTTATTTCCACACGTCCTCCAGTGAGTGCCCTTGAGGATCACTCCGCTCCTCCCGAGGAATGCGTGTCTCCCACTCGTGAGTTAGATCATCTTCCCCCACCCTTTGTCCCACTCGATCCACCCAATGTCCCTTCCACCCCACCACTTGGTTTGGACCTTGTTATTGCACCTCACATATTCCCATCTACGTATTTAGGTCCTCATCTACATCCATCCTCCACCCTAGTACTCCATGATCACATTTGTGCAATTTTCATCGACACAACTATCTATGAGAGTATTTGTGCTACTCTTATCTTTCGTGACACCGAGCGTGTTACTCTATGCACACCACTTCCTTGTGATGTTGAATTTTTCCATCTACCACTCTCTGGTGTGTCACGACATGACCATTATCATCGTCCATTTATAGAATGGTCGTGCACTCTCTCTGGGGCCCACCCCATCATTATTGCCAAACCATTCTGCCTCCCCCACCAACTTGAGCACCATACTTATAGGGCCCTTGTTCCCCTCACCTTTCGGCTCAATAAGGCCCGTGATCGGTGCTTGTTCACCCTCACCCTCACCCTCACCCTTCGTCCATGTAGCCTCTTACCCACCCGCCCATGGTCCACCGGTGCTTTGCATCGAGTGATGCACTTTGCTATACAAGTGCATTTACCTATTTTCTCCTTTATCTAACAAGACTGACGCTTCAGTCTTGTTTGGGGGTGATTTTCATCACCCAATTTTTCTGCCGCCCCGCACTTACACAGATCTAATCTTTAGGGTGAGAATAGATCGGTCTGGCTGAAGACGTTAAACTTAGCGCTACCGGGAGGCAGCCCTTCATTCCCTGTTTCTGAGTATGAGCATTATTCCGTTTGGGGGTGGTATTTCACGCCACCCAATATTTTCACATGCTTTATAGACTTGTACATATATTTGTATCGCATTTGTTCTTCAGGTTCATCTATGCTCCATAACGCGGTACCTTTCACTAGTGGTTCATTATGGTAATATCTTTCCTCCGTTGTGCTTTTCATTCTTATATATAGTTTTAAACATCGAGGACGATGTTCTCTTTTGTTTGGGGGTGGGAAATTTATCAAAATCGTACCTCTTTTGAAAATTTTCAGAAACTAGTGATTTTAAACATTTTGTACAGTTAAAGTTAAATTTTTATGGCATGAATTGTCTATCATCCCTCTTTTAGAAATCTCGGAATACCTGTGTTTGACCCAAAAATTACGCTTTTTACAATAAATTAATTAATACCTGTTTAAGCGTACTTGCACCATGAATTCCTAAACTCGACAAATTTTGTACTATCACGTTTACAATCAAAAGTTGAAGAGTAACTGTATTCTCAAGAGAGCCTTAAAAGATCACTAGTGGCGGCTTAAACCTGTGAGATTTGAGATTTTCACCTTTTTGAGGATTTTTACGTATCTCTGAGTCACAAGTTGACTCAACTGTCTTTGGATACCGTACTTAGTCATTGCATGGTCTCATTATTTTTTCAATTTTGGCATAATCACTGAGAATGACATCACTATCGAGTTATAAGAAACATGTGCCTTGTAGTTGTTCCGAACACTAAACTGATTTTACCATACACTTGCCATTTTTTATATCACATTTTTTATCCATATTTTCCTTATCCATATATATCCCAGGTACCATCCGTATGTCATTTCCCATTACTACCATAATTTTTGAGAAAAAGAGTGTTTGAAATTTTCCATGTAAATTGTCTTCATTTGTGTTATGAAAAGAAAAATGCATCTCCAAAAAAAATAGAAAATATAAAGAAGCAAAGAAAAAAATTATACAAAAAAGAGGAAAAAGAAATATGCGATCATAAATTCAAAAGATGAAGACAATAATCAATCAAAGTGTATCACACTCTTCTCAAAACACCCCATCATTCATCTTCTTCATTTTTCCCTTATATCTTGCATAAATTCCATTTTCACCCTTGGTGACGTGTTCGGGCAAACAAGAAGATTATATGGTGAATAACTCAACAGTCTCGACATAGTGGTTAGCATTCCTTCTTGAGATCAGATTTTTTTCATGTATTCGTTATTTTTTATAAAGTGTGTGACTTGCTTACATTTACTCACCTCCTCACACACTAGAGAGATACACTTACCAAAGTCTCAGAGAGTTCGATTCAAAGAGATATTATCCGGTGAGAATTGAAGTCAAAGCGTTGATTCTTAAAAAGGCAATCTAAGAATTACTCTAATGATACTTAAGATTGTTTCACACACACTCACGCTAAGTTTTAGGAAGGATTACGCTTTTCGGTATTAAGTAATTTTATATCTTATTTTAATAGTTGAATATGGTGTTCCTTGACGTCCCTTTTAGTTAGGTTATATAGCAATTCATCGTCAAATAAGAAACTACATTCAAATAAGTTTTGAATTTTGTGGGTATATTCACTACAAACCCTCACGAGACAACACTCGTCCTGTAGGGCAACCTATAGGTTTAACGGCTTGTTACACATGCTAAGTGCAATCGCCAGTGCCTGCGAAAGTGGCACACTTTTGGTTACTTACATCTGTTTTCTCTCTAATTTTTGCTCGAGGACTAGCAATGTTCTGTTTGGGGGTGGTGTGATAAGCACCCAAAAATATTTATTTTATACCCTAAATATAAGCATTTTACTCGCTCGTTTTAATTAAAAATGGCCTTATGTCGTATTTTATTATTTCTCACGTCAATCGGCAGTCGCAACATCAAATAATGCTAAATCAAGTTAATTACGACTCAGTAGCGATTAAAAGCTTGCATCGAAGAAATCAAAAGAGATCGCGGAGTCTAGAGTCCTATTTGAGCGTGCCGAGATGTGTTTTGATGCCCCGAACCAGTCCCGTAACCTTAACCTAGCCCAGACTGAGCCCGGTCCATCACCCGAGCCTGCGCGTGTTGAGTTTGTACCTTTTTAGATATTCTTAGATTTTTATTTTGAGTCGTTTTATATTTAGGATTTATTTTAGAATTATTTAGGAAGTTTAGAATTTATTTGCATATTTTTATATTGTATTTTTATTAGTGTAGTTTTATTTTTATTTTTATTTTTATTTTTATTTTTATTTTTATTAGTTATTAGTTTTTATTTTATTAGGATTAGTTTTTAGGATTTCATTTATTTATTATTTATTTTTTTAGATTTTACATTTTTAGGATTTTAGGTTTTAGTTTAATAGATTTTTATTTTTATTTTTCTTTCTTTTTAGAGTAGTATTTTATTTTTAGATTTTTAATTTTGTTAGTTTTATATATTTTGTTTAGTTGTGTTAATTTTTAGGGATACAAATTAAACACACAACACACTCACCCATACCCTAATACCATACACACTCACATAAACATAAACTTACTCACCCATCCTCACCCATTTACACCCTAGCAAACATACACTAACATACACATAAAACACCCCACCTTACTATTCATCCTTTTCCAAAAAATCAACACCCGTGATTCTCTCTCTTAAAACCTCCATAACCAACCAAAACAACAAAACCCATCTTGCCCATTCCTAAAACCAAATTAAAAAAAAAAAAAAAACACCACAAACCTCTACCCACCTGAAAATCGGGCCCCACCTCAACCAACCCGAGACCTCAACCCGCGTCGACGAACCCTCAAGCCCGTGAGTCACGGAGCTCCGGCGCAGCCACGAGCTCCGGTGACATTCCCCCACCTCCGACGAAACAAACTCGGCCAACCCGATCCCCATACGCGCTTAACCCTTGACCCTTATACGCGTTCCAAACCGCAACGAAACCGAGCTCGGGGCCAGCACACCTAAACCGCAAAACCAAACAAACCCAATCCCACTAAAATCTGAATCTTATCCCTTGCCAACATTTTGACTTAGTCATTTTTCAAATCCCAAGAATTTCTCCAACAAACTTAGAATCGTGGGTTATAAATGAGAAGGCAAGTCATTTAAAAAGGAAGACTCTGACAGATATAGAAAAGAGAGACACAGAGAGAGAGAGAGAAAAAAGTGTGTATATTATATACAGTTTAGGATCATGAAAAAATTCCAGAAAAATACAAAAAAATTAGTTTAGGTGAGAATACATTTGTAGGTTTGTTTTTATTTTTTTTGGTGTAATCAAGTGCTGGATTTGTGAGAAGATTGAGACGCACTTTCATGAACAAGTTCGACAAGAAAAAAATGCCTATTGAATTTCTTTCCTTTTCCTTTTCCTTTTCATTCTTGCTATATTATTGAATGTTGTTTATTCTAACATGTGGCTAAACTCACTGTCCAAGGGGTGGGATGCACTGCGAATGATGTTAATTTAATTAATTGGTTTCATTAATTTTATATTTCTAGGTAAATTAATTTTAATTGTCACCAATTAATTTATGTAACGAGAGTTAGTAAATTAATTGAACAAATTAATGTTTGAATTTAGGAATCGAACTAGAGATAGGTTTTTCCGATATTTGAATATTAATTCGGTGTTGAAATTTGAGGATTGATATTGTTTCGTTAAATTGATCCTAGCAGGTAATTTTTTGAAAATAGTGTAGTCCTAATTTTTCACCGTGTGACATTTTTAAATTTATTTTCTGAAAAATATTTTATTAAATTTATAATTTTAACGAGAGTTAGATTATCGATTTAATATTATCTCGAAATATTTCAAATTAATAAATTGAAAAATTAAAATAATTGAAAATGTAGTGTACTCCCATCTCTTGACTTTCTCACATTATTTCCCACTCGGTTGCACATTCTTTTTCGTTATTTAGTCATTTTATAGTTTTAGCATTTAGTAGTAACTTTTCCCTCGAAATTGTTTTGAAAAAAATCTATATAAAAAATACTTCAATAAAAAAAATATATTTGAATTGCAAGTTTTCACATTAATTGTTTCACCTTGGAAGTTGGATTGATACCCATACTTACCGCAATACGAGTTATTTTTAGACAAATTTTTTAGGTACTCAAGTGATTTTGAGAGTGACTTTTGAAGACAATGACCGTACACCGTACATACGCAAAGAGCTACTTTCAGACTCCTTCGAAGAGGCAATTGAAAGCACCCACGATGCGTAAAAGACTATGTGCGGAAGTAAACTATTTCCGATTAAACGCAATTTACCTACGAGTTTTACCGATTATTCTGGGAGGGACCAATTCAAACGAGTTTTACCGGTTATTCTAGGAGGGACCAAGTCAAACTTTTCTTGAATTGTTAACTTTATGAAAACGAATTTAATTTCCAAAGTCAATTAAAAGTCCAAATTATTATCTTTGTTAAATCTAGGTGATTTACAAAATAATAACCTATTCAGTTTTTTGGCGAGTTTCTATTTATTTAAACCTACTTTTTCGTGTGAGGTGATATGCGAAAAATTTAAAGCACGCGGTATTTATTTAACGTCGCAAAAACCCTTCCCCGGGAAAAATGACGGACCCTCTAGGGTCAACCTAGTCTACTTCCACTAAAACCAAAAGAAATAGGAACGATTATACAAACATGCAACAAGACTTAAAGCAAGATAAATCGGAACAAGCTATTACCTAGCTCGATTAAGCTTTTCTCCACTCTAGTTGCTTTTCCGCAATTATCCTCACAATGCAGCGCTTGTTCACTTTGTTTTCTTCACTTCTCTGCCTCCCCTCTAGCTTCTTTAGCGCAGGTTGGCTCAGTGCCTATTTTCCAAGTTCTTAGTGAAGTGTTTGTGTGCCCTGTTCTATCCTAGATGACACACCCTCACTTAAATGGTACAACCAAATGCAATGCAACAATTTTCTCATCTCCTAGATATCAGCAACAACTCTTATATTCTGTTCTCTTATTTAAATCAATCTTTCTTGATTTAACACAATGTTCTCAAACTTTACTTTTCTCTTTTCTAAAAAATAGAACAATCAGAGTTGATCTAATATATACACAACAAAAAGTGTCTAAGTGAATAAGTGTTGTGTAGTGAGTGATTTCTAAGTGATATGCACATGAATAATCCTGAAAGCACATCAAAGCCCAAGCAATCATATTCACAAAAATAATATGACTTCAAATATATTCAATAAACTCACCAAGTCAAATATTCACAATTTATTTTTCAGAAAACAAATATTAGATTAAATCAGGTTTTAATCTAAAAACTTATCAAGACTATTTTTACAAATATTTCAGATTAGCCCAAATCAGTCTTAAACACTGAAGAAAATAATATTCAGTCAAAATATTAAATCTTCACAAATTAGTTCTCACAAAAACTTAGGTTTAACTTTCTAAACCACAAACAATATATATTTGAATATTATCAAAATATTTTTAAAAAAAATATGTTTTATAACACAATGTTTAAAAACATTCAAGATCTTACAAATAAGATACAAACATAATATTCACACACACAGATTAATTTCGTGAATCAAGTGTGTTGTGTACAAAAATTAGATCTAAAGACTGATCTAAATAATACACATAAAAGATGAGGGAAATCACTTACAAAAATTATATACTCTTGAAAAATTGTAAATGCAGATTTAGAATGAGAGATGTCCAATCTTCATTTTAGTTTTGAACAAAAATCAACTCTTGAAGATGACAAAAATAATTTTGGTTTATTCTCTCTCTCTCTCTCTCTAGATATTTTGACAGAGTTTGGCCACACAAATAATTTTCTCAGCCTCTTAAAAATGAGACCCAAAGGGTTCTATTTATAGAGTGTACAAGTGTGTACTGATTGGTGTAAACTAGTTTCACATGGATTATGAAAAGATACACACACATCCGTTGATAAAATATAATCTGATGGTTCACAAAGAAACACAAAAAAGTCCTTTAAAAAATTGACACGTGGAGTGCACTGTAACCAACTCAAACAAATCGTGACTTATAGTTTATTAAAACGATGGCGTATTCAGTAACAAACAAGGTCAGTTGTAACACACTATGCATAACAAAAACGCTTGGTCAAATATTACCGTTGTAAAATTAAATGGGCGACGTCTTTTAACACAAAATGAAAACCAGTGACGGTGAAATATAACCATGTTTGTTTAATAAAAATCGTGCACAATATATAAAAAAAGGGCAGTATACTAACATACAAACATATATATGCGGTCAAGCCGTGGCCAGCTGTTAGATAGGGAAACACTAACAGCTATTGGCTATATAACCTATAGGGTCTAATCGCCAACTGTTAAAGCCATGACTAAATATATATATAATATAAACATACATATACAACAATATATATATAACAGACATGCAAGCAAAATCGTTTGGTCAAATCGTAACTGACATAAGAAATACGACAACAGTTAAAGGGCCAAATCGGCATAGTACCACGCATGTATGCGTGTATCTATATTTATATATATATAATAACAAGCATGCAACATAACATGCTCAGGAATACTATAATTCCGAAAATTCATTTTAAAAAAATATTAAATAATAAATTTCAAAACAGTTTCACTAAAATATTTTTAACTTAAAAAAAATAATTCTGCAAATTCTATTCTTTAAAAAATTTAGAGTCAACATTAATTTCAAAATTAGTTTTCTTATAAAAATTTCAAATTTAAATTTTGAACTCAAAAAAAAATTATTATGAGTAAACCCAACACTATCATAAGATATGATAAATGAAAATGCAAATGCAACGTGGTGTCGTGTCCAACGTGACAGAATAAATCCTATGAGCCATAAAATATGAAAATTACCTTTTCTGAGATGACGGACCGAATCGAGAGCTCATTTGATGTAGACGAACATAGAGAGCTTGGGGTCGATAGGTGGGACACAACCTAAATTATAAAAATATTTTGTCAAAATTCACGTCCAACTAGATTAAGGTCTATATAGCTAAAGCACGAAAAGCAAACCCTAGTTGTGCTCTATATAGGTACCTTCAAACTCCCCCATTGGACTAATTTTGACAAAACCCTTGGGTACATCAAATGATATAGTAAGGTAAAATATTTCCTAAAGTGTCTTATACAAAAGAGTATCTAACTACCCACCCATCATAGAAAAGAAAAAACTCAACTCATGACGATCGACGAGAATACCTGCAAAACATAAATACACTTTCTGCCGAGAAATCAAGTTAGTAGCACTTGCTCTACCAAAATATTAAAATAACAGAATTAAATGTGCAGGAAATAACAAAACATAATATGTATGAAGAATATCAACAACACAAGAATAAAATATGTACTCAACTCTCCCCCATTTTGACTAAATTAGACAATGTAAGAAAAAGAAAAAAGTAAGTGTTTATAAACTGCAAAATAAGCGTCTCCTACATTAAACATGGCTTTAAGAGATACCGGTTATTAGTAGATATCTTTATCCTAAAATCTCGAAGATCTAGTAATCAATACGCAGAAAAAACACAAGCTAATATTCAAGTACAATCTCTCCAATAAAATGTTGAAGTTACTTCTAAACAAGAGTTATCATAAGGCATAGAAAGTATATCAACAAGCTGAAAATCACAAGTAATAGAAGGAACTATCCTAATTTGTTTATGAGTTTTTGGGGCATTAAACTGGTAAGAATATCTATTAGCGTCAAAATACTTGGTAACTCCATTTTTATTAAACTCACCTCCTCTATCATTGAATAAATCTAAGGGTTTGGCAGTGTTTAAGTCCTTGACCTTCTTGTGAGGAGACTTAATGATTTTCTCACTCTCGTAAGTAGCACATACATTAGTTGGGAATTTCTTCGACTTTAAAAAATCCATTTGAGGTCTCAAGTCACAAGTCCTAATCCAAATAGGCAAATTTTTCAAAGGTTTTTGGGCCTTTCGAAATTTACTTTCAAAAATATTTTCTTGTTAACATGAGGCCTAGACTTATTGAAGAAATGATTCCAATTATTATTAGTACGCTGCCTACGAAAATTTGTAAATCGCTTCACATTTTGATTATGACTTTTAAAATGAGTGCCTATCTTGCGATTACCAAGACATTTCCAGTTTTGGTGACAAAAAACATCACACCTAGTAAAAAATCTACTAGAAGTAGGCAAGTCTGATTGGTAGTGTTTTTCCTCTACATGCTTAACAGATTCATTACAAATAATTGGTTTAGGAGGTCTATAGAGTCTCTTGGTCGGGGGGCAATATTTTAAACTAGACGGTCCTACAAAGTTCTCTATGAAATTTTGAATGTCACTTTCATAATCACTTTCAATTAAAACTTATTTTCCTTTATCCTTTTCAGACAACTTTGAAAAGACCTAAGGGTCACTAGAAAGGACCAAAGGGTACTTGCTAATGCGCATTAGGTTATTTAAAAATTCCCCAACTCTTTTAAATCTTTTATACAAAATCTATTATAACTTTTAAGTAAGAAAACACTCACGCACACTAGTAAGTAAAAGGTGGTGTTGCTAGATGTAAAGAATAATTCCCTTTAAGAATGAGATGAGGAAAAGTAGAGTGTGACACAATATTAATTCTCGAGGAACCCACCGTGGTGGTAAACCTGTCCCTAGTCCCAGGACAACACACACAACCAAGTCCATTATTATCGATTACAAGTTACAGATTACAGTCCACCAAGTCCACAATGAATTAAACTAAGCAAATATAAACCCGTACACCCAGCCTAGTCTAAAACAATCCAACTTGACTGAAAATCAGTCAACCCAACAACACCCCGGTAACAGTGACTAACACTCACTCACAACACACGCAACACTAATACAAAAGTTTAGATAAAGAATTTATCAATCCAGTGTAAATGAAATAGTTATGCCTATAGGCACAAACTAATCAACCCCACAATATTAAATCTAACTAAACAACCAAGGTAGTGAAGGCGTGAGACCCACACACAACTACACACTCAAACTCGAGACCCCGTGTAGATGTGCAAAATAAATATAATAATAAAGTTTGTTCTAAATCAAAACAACAAAATAATCTTGTTAAGAGAAAAAGACTAAACACAAACATGGATAAGTCTATTTTAATTAACAAGAAAAATTACCACTCAGTGACTAAGTGAAAGGTAAGACAATATTGATAAATCAATACTAAAAGAATAAATAAATACTAAGTCATAAGAAACATGCAAGGTGTTCCTTAATATTCAATATTCAAGTAAGAATTAATTCTAAAACAATTTAGTTGACGCAAATGACCACAAATAAAATAGAAAATAAAATTTCAACAATTGTGTCGCGCAACTAAAATAAAAATAACTTTAACACCAAATAGAATGTGGATCAATTTAAAGCGGCGTTATGTTAAAATATTAAGTCCAATTAAAATGAGCAAAAGATAAATACGTGTAACAGTTAGCTTATACAAATTAGGACTTAAATAAAATCAACACAAGAATAAATTCCAAGTATGTGTGACACAAAACATAATCCAAAAGATTTAAATTCCAAAATTTAGTTCAAACTAATACTATAACTAGGTTTGGATCAAAAGCTCATACACACACAAACATTATCTAAGTGTAAAAGAATACAAAAAAAAGTATTCAACTTGGGTAATAAAAAGTGTAGCACTCGACTCAATAAAATGGTATGGGTTTCACTAAAATAAAATTTAAATAAATAAAGATTATTATGATTAGAGACTACACACTAAGTACACGCAACTAAATAAAGTGAACACACAAAAGTTCAACTTAGAGGGTTTAACTAGTTAGACTCAAAAATCAGATTATCTCTATCTCCAAAATAACTCAAATCAGATTTTAATAAATAGAAATGGTGGCAGAAAAAATAAGTCTAAATAAATAAGTGCACACACACAATGAGTTGGGTGTAAAATAGAGTCTAACAACAAACACTCAATAAAAGATCCAAGCTCTAAAATCTCTACTAACTTTTAGTCCAAAACAAATTTTTGTCCAAATGAGTGTCCAAAAATTAAATCCAAGATTAGACCAAATATTAAATGGAGTTGGGAGTAAAATAAAGTCCAACTAAAATTTTAGTAAAAAAAAACTTGAACAGATTAAAACCTTTAACCTTAAATAAAAAAAATTATTTAAGTTTTAATCAAAGTTTAGGATAAGATTGCTGATTAAAAAAAACTTAGTTTAGATTTAAACAACATAAGTGTATAAAACCATAAGCTGTAGCTCCTACACAAAAAAACAAAAACAAAAAAGTAACCAACAACAACCTATTACAATCTTAGGGTGGTGTAAATAAACCAAATCTTTAAACAAGATTTAAATAGGATTAAAACCTCTCAGATCAGTATATATATAAATATACGTATATATATAAATATGTATGTATATATATAACAATATATATATATAATAGTATATATCAGTATATATGTATATATAGTATCGTGTGTGTGTGTGTATATATATATATATATATATATATATATATATATATATAAGACAGTATATATAAAAAAAAGTTACCTCCAAAAAGAATATCACCGGAAATCCCGTACACCGGAAATAATGTCCACCGTCGGACGGAACAAGGAAACAGGGCCGGAACACAACCAAACCGGAACAAAAATAAATGGCCACAAAAAATGGAGTCCACACCGGAAAGCTAAACCTCCAAAACCAATCTAAAATTGGACCATCTGCACCGAAAAAGAGACACCGGACAGCAGCAGGTAGCGCCAAAAAGTGGAACCACCAAAGAAAATATCGTCGAAAAACAGGTCGAAAGTCGTAGAGGGAATACCCAAAAAAACTTCAGAATCTCAAAAGCCCTCAAAAATACAAACCTCAAAACCCAAATCTCTCAAGATGCATGTATGTGTAGAGAGAGAGAGAGAGAGAGAGAAAAAAGTATAAAAATGTTGAATCCCCAAAAATATTGGCAGCTCAAAAAAGTGGGAGTCGAAAAAGAAAGAGGCAGATCGTGGTTTTTAAATGAGAGAGTAAGAAACAAAGGCATATAACCCCGAAAGAAAATACAAACGGCTCTCTAACACAAACACCAAAAGGACACGCAAATCAGACATTGAGCCACACAAAACCCACTTGCACACATAATCTTGAAATCACGAATGGTTTTGGCACAAAACCATCAACACCCAAAACCATATGCACAAAAAATAAATTAAAAGATGCTTGATTAATGTTGTGTTAAACTAGATAATTAAACAACACACATGTTTTATTAAATGTTATAATTTAACACATTAAAAAAAATAAACACTCATAAAAATATCAATTCTAAAAAATAAAAAAAATACTATAAACTTATGTAAATCAAAAAAAATATTCTGAACATAAATTTTATTTTATGTTTTAAGTCGAATGAGACAAAAGACTTTAAATATAAAATAAAATTTAAATTCAAAAAAATATATAAAAACTCACTCATGAGAAATAGTAGTATGATACCCAAAATAATTATATACTACACAAAAATTATTTTTATAAAAAATAATTTATATAATAAATCAATATAAAAAAAATATGATTTAAGAGATATAAAAAATAGACTTTAATAAAAATAAAAAAATGCAAGAGCATATAACTAAAAAATTATTCGTCTCAAGATTAATCCAACACAAGAAGAAAGAGATTTTCAATCTCCCCCTTTGGCCAATTTTGAGACGAACAAAATCGAGACTCAAAAATAAGAAACGATACAAATCTCAAAAATAAGAAACGACATAAATTACATAACTCAACTTTACATATGAGTCCAAAAAAAATAGAAGAGTACATAACTCAACTAAACAACAAGAGATCCTAAACAAAATAGAAGAGTACATAACTCAACTAAACACATGGATTCCTAAAAGATAAATAAAATTATAAAATACAATACCAAAATAGTCTCCAATTCTCCCCCTATTTTTCTCAAAGGGACAAAGGGTAAGGAAGAATCCTACAAAATAAAGTTAGTACGACATAAATATACAATTGAAATATACTAACAAATAAACTAAAACAAACTAGTTTGAAATTTTGGTACTACCTAAGTCATCTTTCTTAATCCACTTAGATTTGATATTAAGAGTAACGGTCTTAAAATGGGCAAAATATACATGAGATTGGGAGCAATTCTTAACAACATTAGACTTTAAATGGATCATGGGCATATGCTTCACACCATTTTGTTGTCTATTTAAACGCATATGACAAAATTATCCTAAATGACCCGTTTTAAGAAAAAAGTTACATTGATATACATGCCTAGCATTGGATTTATCTTTAAGAGGAATATGATGGAGTTTGGCATTTTCATATTTCTCATACACATTTAAACGCCGAAAATAAAATCGTTCTAAATGGCGAGATTTTGAACAAAAGTCACACCCAAAAGTCTTGTTATCATCACATTTAACATTTTTACATGACTTGGTGGGCAGTTTCTAAAATCAGAATGTCAATTTAGCTTTAAATTTAGTCTTTCATGACAAAACTGCTCTAAATGACCCATTTTAGAATAAAAGTTACACCTAAAAACTGATTTTTCAGCATGTTTATTTCTATCAAAATGATTATTTTTGCCTAAAACAGCTTGATTCTGCCCTAATTTCTTAAAATAAAATTTCTCTAGATCTCCAGTTTTAGCACAATAATCGCATTTAAGCACAGTTTTGACAGATATAAGAACATAATTCTTAGTATATTCATTTGGTTTTATTGGCTTAATTCCGGACAAAATAAATTATGTCTAGGCTAGTTATTTATGGAGTCTATTTAAAAGCCTTACACATAGTTTAAGTCCAAGAATGTGCAATCAAAGATTTCAAGAAGATTACATGTCAAGACGTGTTTCATATGTTTAAGATCACTCAGGTATGAATACTTATGAGAAGTTGGGTAATGTGTGTATTGATTAAATACTGGGTGATTTATTTGTTTGGGAATTAAAATCGTTTTAAAAATTATTTCTGAGTTGCAAGCAGTCTAAGAAAATTCGAGGATCAAATCAAAAAGAAAAATAATATTTTTTACTGTGTCTCGCTCGAACGAGATTGATTATCATTCAAACGACATTGCATGTCGCGCGAACGAGATCTCATCTCGCTCGAACGACCTGCCGCCTTGATTTTTGTGTTTTCGTTTTCTTGGACTCTGTGCAGCTCAGTTATAAATAAAATATATCTGTAAACGTTTCTGTATGTCATCTTTCGGTATTTATTCAAGATCGTATTACTCAATTCTAAAGTTAGTGATCTTGAACGCAGTTTATCGAAAGACTATTTATTCATCAACAACACCGGGTTGCACTTTGTGAGGAGAACTCTACAACCGAGAGCTGAGTGCTATTGTAGAAGGAGATATTACGAAGTATCTTGTGAAGGAACCGTCCTTTTATTCACTGCTGCCCTCCTGGAAAGGGAAAGTTCCAGCCGAGACATCGAAACCGACACCTGCGGGTATTTCGTATGTTGCACTTATTTCATTGTAATCCGTGTAAGCCGTTTTCTTACAAATTATAGTGAAATAAAAAGGTTTTGCCCTTCGGGGATTTTTCCTGAAATTGTTTCTTTTACCGCATGTTTTATTCATCGAATGGATTTAATCATTTAAATGCATGTTATGGTTTAAGAAGTTAAAATTGGTTTTAACTGAAAAATTAGAACAAAGTTGTTTTTACCTAAAGTACACTAAAGGGCCGTTTCAAATTGGTATCAGAGCCTGTTGTACTATTTTATTGTGTTTGTGATCACGTGTCCTTAGGTATGCCTTTCGGTGGTTTTGATGATTTTAGAATTCAACTGTTTGATTCATCTAATTGGAAATCACACATGAAAACTGCTCTTAAAAAACTTGTTAATAAAGGTGATTGTGAAAAATGTCTTTGCTGCGAAGGTTTTGGTCACAGGATAGATGAGTGACCCACTAAACTGAGGGAGAATATTAATAAATCGATAAATCGCGTTTCTTCCCTTAGTGATAGTGACCCAAAAGAAGAATTTTTTTTTGCTAGCAAGCGTGATCTTTCCACTTTTGTGGTTAGTCATGTAAGTGATAAAGACTTACCTTTGCATGAGTCTTCTGCAATCACTGAAGATGATACTCCTGAGAGTGAGGAGGAGGTGAGTGAGAATGAGAGCGAAGACGAGAGAGATTTGCAAACTGCTTTCAAAGAATTGTATGAAGAAACTTTAAAAACAAAGAAAGCAAACGTGAAACTAGCAGCCTTGTTAAAAGAACGTGCCATAGAAATAAATAATTCCAATTCTTTAATTGAGGATCTTAGGGCACAAGAAAAAAAATTTCGAGAGAAGCTAGAATATGTCGAGGGTGAGAGAGATAGTCTTCAGAGATTGATGGAGACTATGAAAAAGGAAATTCTGAAATTTGAAAATTCTACGCGTTTACTTTAGTCAAGGATAGGTGAGCTTGAAGAAAAACTGAGAGATTCGAGTAAAGTTAAGTTTGATTTGGAGGCTAGGTCTGAAAAGTTAGACAAAATCTTAGGCACCGTCGAAATCAAAGATAACCTGAGAGGTATTGGCTTTAATAATCATGTCTCACATGCTCCCAAAGCCAAAACCATCCAAACAAGAAAGTTGCCTAGGAACTTTAGGAGAGATCCACCTAGGAACGTGAGGTATAATCGACATATAGGACACACTCCTCACCGTATCTACACTTGCACACATTGCGGTAGGAGAGGTCATCTCAGACGATTTTGTTACGACCTTAAGAATGCTCCTAGAAAGTCTAAAGCCATTCTGATTCCCAATACCCCTTCTCGTTGGTTCACACCTACTTGGGTTAGGAAGTCGGATTTGGAAGCGTTAGGCTTAAAGATTGGTGATTCTCGTATCATTGCTCGTGATTCTCCTCATCTTTCCTCTTTCGATTGAGGTTGTTCGTTGATTTGTCATACACTAGTATTTTTATCTTTCCTTATATTTGGCTAGTGTTATGGCATGTTTCTTATTTTTGTCATTTATTTGAGTCTTTTCGAAAAATACAAAAAGATTTTACCTTTTCTAAAAACTTTTGAAAATACAAAAAGATTTTTGATTTTTGAGTCGTGTGGTTACACGATTGATATAGGGATATTAGTGTGCTTGATTCCCCCCTTCTTTCATTTTTTATGGGGCTAGGATTTTTGGTCATTAATATTGATGCCTGGAATGATCTTAACCTTTGCATTATGGGGTTGTTTCGATGTTGATATGCATTTTTGACTCGATTTTGCTTATATGCCATCCTTGCACACAAGCACGAGTTTATATGGATGTTTGACTTCTCTTGCATATTTGAGTTTGGTGAGACGTTCTTATCTCAATTTTGTCATCTATGGAGGAGGTGTGCTTGTAAGAACCGTTTTTCCGTGAGAATTGGTATTAAAAATATGTTGAGTGTTCACGGGAAAGGGCTGCAAGAGTATATAATTGACTCGTCGTGAAAGCCACCGTTTAAAAGAGCCCAAAAGAAAATCAAGGAAATAAAAAGAAATCAATGCCATAATTGGGGCCAATAGGACTTTCTCTAAGTAGAGATTGATAGATTTTTCTAATGATCTTGAAAAATTCATATATTGAGGGAGTTTGGTTGGAAATTAAAGTAAACGGGTTTGCACCACGAATCCTATGTTAAAACATCGTATCATGACGCTATTGTTTGTAGAATCGTCAACAATCCGGACTTGTATGCATGTTGATTAAGTTTAGTTCATCAAACTCACACTTTTTATCACACATGGCTTTGATGAAGTTTGATGATTCCTTGCTATCAATAAGAACTCTTTGAACGATTCGACGTATTGAAATGATGGCTCAATTATTGTTGTTCCCTCCCAATCAATCCTCTTTCTTAATTGAGCACATTAGTACCTTGTTAACATGTAATTCCCATTTTTTCTCTTTTTACACTGTTTTTCTCTTTCTTTTTTTTTTTGCAGTCTATTTTTGTGTCCCAGGTATTATTTTGCGATAATTTTTTCGCTGGGAAAATTCTGCAAGTTTTGGGGTATTTTTAGAAATTTTGATTTCTCGTTCGAACGACATCTCATGTCGCGCGAACACGTCGTTCAAGTGACTTCCAAAATCGTTCGAGCGACATCTTATCTCGTTCAAGCGACATCCTTAAGTCGTTCGAACGACTTCACGTGAGATTAGGTTTTCATTTAAGCCGTCCTTCTCATCTGCTTCACGCGACAGCAACACCTGCTCTCGTTTTTTCACCATTTTCAGTGGTTTAAGCTTCATTTCTCACCTCTGTCTCCTCTTTAACACTCCTCTGCACTTCGTTTATCTCCCTTAAGCTCCTAGAATCAGCCATTGTTTCTCCTAAGGGGCTGATTCAACGGGTTTTCAAATTTGTCTCGTCGGTGGTACGGTTTTCCGGTGTGTTACCTCTGGACAGTGGTTCTCGAGAGATTTTCAAGTTCAACTCTTCTCCTACACTATTTCTCTGGCATATTGTTCCTGTTTTCTGGTGGTTTCGAGGTAATAATGATATTTCTTAACTTGTTTTGGGAAATTTCTTGTTTCCATTATTGATTTTGACTGTGATTGTGGCTGGTGTTCGCGGTGGTTTGGTTGGACGATTGTACGGAGATAGGTGCTTAGGTGTGCGTGTGTCCGAGATGGTATTTTTTTTACATCACACATTGCACATTCTAATCATGCCTCCTAGACGCCGTGGTGCCCCTACCGGGCGACTCGATGAGGCTCCACCCTCTGCTCGAGCTCAGAGAGCTCAGGCTAGCAGGCCCTCATACTCTCCTGTAAGGTGGGCCACTCATGCTGAGTATGATCATTACTTCTCATTGGGCCTCCATATTCGGTCAGTTATTTCTGAGAGGGTTTTTCATTATACCGAGTTTCATGAGTTAGGTATTCCTCGTTGGTTATCTTCTAGAGGTTGGGATTATATGTTCGAGATTTGAGGGGATGTTTATCCGGATTTTGTCCGGGAGTTTTTCTTCGGTGCTCTTCCCCACGCCAAGGGGATTTTTTCTTCTGTACGTGGCATTCCTGTACTCGTCACTGCAAATCTCATTGCAGTTATTCTGCGCCTTCCTCGTGTCCCAGTCGCTGTGTTCCCTCGTTATACCGACGATGGACCGACTTATGATGATATTTTGCGTCATCATTTCTGGGAGATTCCTTTAGCAGGGTCTACGATGTATCATCGCCAGCTTCATCCTGCCTTTCGTGTACTCAATCGGTTTGTATCATCATCCATTTATCCTCGGATAAATCATACTCAGATTGGATCAGATATTGTTTACTTTATGTTCCATGTTTCTCAGGGGTGGGATATCGATCTTTCGACTCTCATGCTTCGAGTCATATCTTCAGTCACTGTCCATGGTTCCATCCCTGTCCGTCCTGCTTTTCTATATGGGATTCTCATTTCCACCATTTGCACTTATACTGGTGTCCCTGTTTTAGAGGGTGATCTGCGTCTCCCTACGCCTGGTATTATTAATCAGTCTACTTTCGCTCGTTCTGAGAGCCATTTGCCACAGTCAGCGAGAGCGAGAGCTCCACCCCCAGAGGGAGTCTTCCCTGATGCTGATCCTTGTCAGGCCTCTGATCACACTGATCTGAGCACGACTACTCCACCTCCACCCCCCACTCCTTCACCTACACATCCTAGAGGTTTATTCTTTACAGGCACAGGTAGCTGCCCAGTCCAGACTATATGATTCTATCATGGCTAGATTTGATGCTGAGGCTGATGCCCGTGCTCGTGCTGAGTTCAGGATGACAGCATTTTTTGATGAGATGCGGTAGAGAGAGCAGCAGAGAGGCGCCGGTTCATCTGGACTTGGTCATATTTCTTTCACATACACTGATGATGATGATGATGATACTGCTGATGCCTAGTTGTAGTTATTTTATTGTATCTGAGACATCCATCTTCTTGATGTATTTTATATTCTCTCTGATATGATGTACTCTTTCGATTAGCTGTATCTTTGTATTTATGACATGGATGTACTGAATACTTTTGCAGTTTTAGTGATTCTTGCATTATTATTATGATTCTGTTATCCTACCCATTGTCATATTGCTATTGCTTATCTAGATATGATGATTCACTCTCATATGTTATTGATAGATCTGGTGTGTCTGTCCCACCTTTTGTCTATTCCAGGTAAAAAGGGAGAGAGATATGTGATGTAGGGTGAGTATTTATTATGATTCTAGATCTGTTATTTATTATGATTTTATATCTGTTTATTTCCTCCATACTTCACTTGGGTATTTGGTTATGTCTCGTGTGTGTAGGTACTGTTTTCAGAGATTCAGATATTCCTTTGTACATCACATACAGAGACAAATTCAAATGATTGCCATTCAGAGACAGATTCAGATGCCTACCGTTTATTCAGTCTCACCATGTCCTGTACTTTTATATTTCTGTGTTTTTGGGATAGGACGTGTATATATTTTTGGTTATGGCATATAGATATGTTTATTTTTGTTTTTGTTTCGGAATAGCCAAAGGGGGAGATTTGTAAGAACATAATTCTTAGTATATTCATTTGGTTTTATTGGCTTAATTCCGGACAAAATAAATTATGTCTAGGCTAGTTATTTATGGAGTCTATTTAAAAGCCTTACACATAGTTTAAGTCCACGAATGTGCAATCAAAGATTTCAAGAAGATTACATGTCAAGACGTGTTTTATATGTTTAAGATCACTCAGGTATGAATACTTATGAGAAGTTGGGTAATGTGTGTATTGATTAAATACTGGGTGATTTATTTGTTTGGGAATTAAAATCGTTTTATCGTTTTAAAAATTATTTCTGAGTTGCAAACAGTCTAAGAAAGTTCGAGGATCAAATCAATAAGAAAAATAATATTTTTTTACTGTGTCTCGCTCGAACGAGATTGAGTATTGTTCAAACAACATTGCATGTCGCGCGACCGAGATCTCTTCTCGCTCGAACGACCTGCCGCCTAGATTTTCATGTTTTCGTTTTCTTGGACTCTGTGCGGCTCAGTTATAAATAAAATATATCTGTAAACGTTTCTGTATGCAGAACAGTTTAGAAAAACTTATTCCCATTCAAGTTTTTTCATCTTTCGGTGTTTATTCAAGATCATATTACTCAATTCTAAAGTTAGTGATCTTGAACGCAGTTTACCTAAAGACTATTTGTTCATCAACAACACCGGGTTGCACTTTGTGAGGAGAACTCTACAACCGAGAGCTGAGTGCTATTTTAGAAGGAGATCTTACGAAGTATCTTGTGAAGGAACCGTCCTTTTCTTCACTGTTGCCCTCCTAGAAAGGGAAAGTTTCAGTCGAGACATCGAAACCGACACCTGCGGGTATTTCGTATGTCGCACTTATTTCATTATAATCCTTGTAAGCCGTTTTCTTACAAATTATAGTGAAATAAAAAGGTTTTGCCCTTCGGGGATTTTTCCTGAAATTGTTTCTTTTACCGCATGTTTTATTCATCGAATGGATTTAATCATTTAAATGCATGTTATGGTTTAAGAAGTTAAAATTGGTTTTAACTGAAAAATTAGAACAAAGTTGTTTTTACCTAAAGTACACTAAAGGGCCGTTTCAACAGATTTAGCATTTTTCACATTTTTAGCTTTCCTAAAATTGCCCATATTTGCATTATTCTGCACAAGTCTCTTATAGCAGAATTTTTCAATATGTCCATTTTTAGAGCAAAAATTACATTTAAGTGAAGGCTTATATGTTTTGAAATTTCCAACAATTTGAATTTGCCTAAATTTTTCTAAATCAGAATTATTCTGCCCTAATTTCTTAAAGCATAATTTTTCCAAATGCCCGGTTTTATGGCGAAAAGTACATTCAAAAATAGATTTACCACTTGTAGAACAACCATCATTTTCAAAATGTTTATAAGACAACTTAATTTCATTTGAATCAGGAAATTGTTCCTTAGAATTTGTAAAATTGGTAACATCAAATTCTTTTCCTTCAAAACCAAGCCCTTTAGTATGAACAAAATCAGAATAAGAGTTCATTGGATCATAACAAGTATTTTCATTAATAGTTTTGACAGTATCACGGGCATTCCAATAACTCTTTAACTTTTTTGATGTGACTTCTAGTTCATTTTTACATTCATCAAGTTTAATCAAAATGATATTTAGTTCAACTTGAGATTCATCAAATTTACACAAAACTTCCTTATTTTTAGTTTCAAGAGAATGGTTAAGCTCCGTTAACATTATAATTCTTTTTTTCTAAAAAAGAAACATCATTTTCAAGTTCATCAATACGAAATACACATTCTTCGGACATTAACTTGATTTGATTGCATAAAACGTTATTTTTAGCCATCAATCTAGAATTAATTTGAACTAAATCAGTGCAGTCCTCAATTGTGTTCTCAAAAGATTTTTCATTTACACAATCATCTAAATTCGTACTCACACACCCTTATAAAATGATAGAATCGTCAACATTTTCAGATTCATCAACATCACCAAAAATGTCATCAATATTAGATATAGAAGCTGTGAATGTAGGGTGACATGGAGTAGGAGGCAATAAATGATCAAAATTATCCTCATCAGTATCATTATCAGAAATATTGTCCTAAATATTTGTAGAAACAGGGGCAAAAGATTTTGAAATGTTATATTGTGAATAAAGCTTTTCTTCATTAGAACATTCATAAAGGGATTTTTTCAAAGAAAAAATAGCATCACCAATTTGTTTTCCCATAATAAAACATAGATTTTAAAAAGTATAAAATATAGATTTTAAAAGGAGTTCAGGATTGTTGATGTGAAAAATTAGATCACTCTAATAATTCAATCACAGATAAATAAATGAGACAAAAGATTTTAAAGTGGTTCAGCCTTATAAGAATGGCCTACATCCACTGTTGTTTTATTGCTGAGTGTTTGAGAATTATCGATTACAAGAAATTTCGTTCTAGATCCGGTCCCCTCACAATGAGGGTTGTACGATGTATTTATAGCCCTGAGGCTGAATGTGAAAGGGTAATGCATTAAATGATATGCATATGAAAGGGTAATACATTTAATGCCCTCTTTGCGTGTGCGTCTGAATAATAAGCATTTAATGAATCAGTTGAACTGTTGGTTATCCAGCCATTAATGCTTTGTTCGAGATGCAGCTCGGACCGCCTGAGTTGCTCGGACTGCCTAAGCTTCTTGGTATTCAAGAGTTCCTCGGAGAGGTTTGTTCCTCAGAGCGTATGAGTTCCTCGGAGCATGTGAGTTCCTCGGATAAGCAGTGTTCCTCGGGGAACTAGTCTTCCTTGTTGTAGTCTTGTTCCTCGGAGCGTGTGGGTTCCTTGAAAGTGTTTGTAGTTGCCATGTAGATAGACACGTGTCTTCATAGGATTGGTCCACGTCAGTAGATTAAATTTGGTATCAACAGAAGCCCCCAATGTTTCATAGTTCGAAATTTGAGGAGTATGGAACATTCTTTCTCGGAATATGGTAGCTTTAAATAGCCTTCCTGATTTTTAGGAGCATTTCCCTTGTATTTATTTCTCCTTCCAAATTCGTAGAATCATGCTTTTTGGACTTTTCTGCGTGCTTCGATTCCCGCGTTACTTTTCGTCTTTTTAGCCGCTGTTGCCCGCTTTGATTCCCGTGCCCCTTTTCATCTTTTTAGCCGCCGGTAACGTAATCATCCCTTTTTTTGTAATCATTACTTCACCATTTCCCAAGGCAAGGTATTTAAACTTCACAGATACTCCCATCGTCTTCTACCTTTTCAAATTTTTGTCTTTGAGTTTTTCATTGTCTTCTACTCTCTTGTGCGTTCATCTCTTCCGTCGCTCGTTGTCAACAGTTTCAGTCTTTTTTCTGTAAGATCTTCTTCCTTCTTCTTCATTTCTTTATTCACCATGGTTTACCTTGTTGAGTCTCTTGAAAAACTTCGTTCTGATTTCTCCATCCCCTCTTGGGTTGTCTTGGAAAAACTTTCTGAGCCTTCTGATTATTTCAATTTGGCTGAGGGACATTGGTTCCCCAACCTCTTTTTTGCTGAATGTGGATTTTCTTTTCCACCCAATTCCTTGTGTCTTGAATTCTGTCACTACTTCGACGTTGTTCCTGCACGAATAGCCCCCAACACATGGAGAATAGTTAATGGGGTGCATAGATTAAATCAAGTGCATGGAACGCGTATAGGAATCCCAGAAATCATGTTCTGCTATAGATGGGCAGTCAATGAAAATATTTATTATTTAAAAACTAGATTTTTAAACAGAGCCTTAGTAGTCAATCTCCCTGATGCCAACAGGGATTATTTTGAACATGGGGTTGTCATAAAAAATTGGCAACACCCTCCATTGACTGGAGATGAGGTCTACTAGGGTCCCAGATGCCGTCCTTATGGCAATGGGATAAGTTATTTTTATCTTATTTTATTTTGAAATTATGCTTCTTTTGTGTTTGATAAAATGTGCCACTGATAACATTGTTTATTTATTTGCAGTTGATAGCAAGAGAAAGTGCCCCAAAGAGGCAGATGTCAACATAAGGCATTTGAAACTTATCTCGAGTCTTCATCAAAGTGTTGCAGACGAGCACATTAGGTCGGCTTCGTATCTGCTCCAGTACAAGAGCTACACGACCTCCTTCACTGCTCGTCCTGTGATCAGTGAGGCAGAGCCTGTTCCAGCTTCAACAAGCTCATCGCCTGAATCCCATATTCCTTTAAGCGAAAGGATGAAGAAAAGAAGAACTCCTATTCTATTTGAGAAAACCGCCTCCGATTGTGGGGAGGTAAAAAGGATTAAGATTGATGTCCCAAGGGAGGGGACAAAGAAGACTGATGCAGCTGCTCTTGCTAAAGCCGCCGAGAAGCCCGCAGTGGCTCCGAGCAGGTCTGCTGCTCCTGGAGAGGTGATTGTGATATCACCGACCAAGGGTTCTTCCTTGGTTGAATCTGTACCTGTTCCCTTGAGGAGGCTGAAGAAAAACTCCTCGATTAATTTGGCTGACACCACTACTCAGCCCCCAGCTGCTGGGACTGTAGTTCCCACTTTTGTTCCTCCGAGCTCTGCCATGAGCTCGGTGAAGTCCCGGACCATTCCCGAGGTCCAAGGTAATGAAGATAATCTTACTCGGGACATGGTTACTTCTTTGGCTGCTCGTCATCTTGCTTCAGTAAGTCTCTTTACTTTCAATTTTTCATATTTCCTTTGTCATTTCTGTTTCTAACTTGCTTTCTGTTTCTGTTCTCAGTTGATGAGCTGCTTTAACATAATCTTGAAGAAGGATGAGGCAATTAAAGCTTCATGATCCTCGTCCAGCGTGGAGGGAGATTTGGAGGAAGCTAAAAAATCTCTGGTAGATTCTCGCCAGATATATGCCACTGATAAGGCTGTCTCGGAGAAGAAGCTTGCCTCCACCGAGCAAGATAAAGCTCGAGCTGTTGAAGCCTCCAAAGAGTTGGAGAAGAAAAATAATGCCTTGGAGAAGGCAAATAAAGAGCTCGAAGAGAAGCTCAAAGCAGTTGGAGAGCTGGAAAATAAACTCAAGGCTGCCGAGGAGGATTTGGCCAAACTTCAGGAAGTAGGTCGGCAGAAGGAGGAGGCATAAAATAAATTGAAGGATGATGAGAATCTGCTGTCCGAGAAGCTTGCCTTGGAGAAGACCAAGAGGAAAGCTGCTGTGAAGAAGTCCTTCAAATCTGGCTGGGACAAGGGGTGGAACAAGGGTTGTGCTGCCATGGTATCTCAAGTGGACTACGGCAGTCTAAAGTATTTTAGGGATGGATGGGTTGCCGCCCTTCAGTAAATGAAAGTCGACGAGTCATCCGAGCTCTTCCAGAGACATATCCCTGGTCCCCCTCCTACTCCAGAAGAATTAGAAGAGGACGAAGATACCTCTGAGGAGTCTTCAATAGTGATGGGAGATCATCCCCCAGCCATCTAGTCTACTGTCGAGCAAATTATTTCTTCCTCCGGGCAACAACTGGTGCTTTCCGAACAACCCACAGTTCCCTCCGAGCAACCTGCTTCCTCTTCCCAACCTCCCGAGAAGGTTTTGGGAGATAAGGAAAAGGTGTAGTGTTGTTCGGGCTTACCTTTATATTTTTCCTTTTTTGTCAATGTAATCCAGAACTTGTAATTCTGAATTTTATGATCTAATAAATCTTGAATTTTCTTGCATACTGTTGTTCATCTTCTATTCATACTCTGCTTGTTCTTCTTATTGATGATTGCTTTTCTTTATCTGTTAGTTTTTGGCCAGGATGGATCTGCTATCTGCCCATGATACAAAGTTGCTGCAACAGTGCAATGAGTACTTTAAGGCTGGTCACACAGACTTGAGTGCTGCACAAGTTGCTGACATCCTTGGCCAGGATGCTTCAGAACAGGCAGTGGAAGCATATCAGTACCTGAAGTGTCTGCTTAATCGAGCGGTGGCCAATAATGTGTCTTTTTACGAAATGATCGAGGATCTCCAAGGCACCCTTGAAGACCTTCAGCTTCAATATAAAGAATCCAATGC
Organism: Sambucus nigra; assembly: GCA_949130495.1. Lineage (NCBI taxonomy): Eukaryota > Viridiplantae > Streptophyta > Magnoliopsida > Dipsacales > Adoxaceae > Sambucus > Sambucus nigra. The sequence continues at coordinate 229,538,294 of OX422216.1, read as the reverse complement.
CTTGTTGCATGAGAGTTATGAGAAAAAGTACAAGCTGATCGTTGCTGACAAGGGTTACGAGAAGCTTTTTTTCGGGTATGATGTAAGGGAGAGAACTTTGAAGGGTGAGGTCGAGGAGTGCAGGCAGATTGCCAAGTTGCTGGAGCAAGAGAACAACAACTTGCAAAAAGAGCTATCACAATTGAAGTCTGCAGCTTCTTCTTCAACAGCCCTAATCCCAGTGACTGACGAGGGATTTTCATTCTTAGAGGTTGAGAATGCCAAGTTGAGGGATGAATTGGAGACTTTGAAGAGTTCTGGAACTTCTACTTCTTCTCGTGGTCGAGCAAGAGCTCCTCGGTGATGAGGAAGAGCAGCTCGGGTCCTTATCGAGGAACAGAGAACTCAGTCTGCGTTAGAGAACCAAGCTTTCCAATTAATGGCGAAGAACCAGGCTTTGTCTGATATGTCAAAGAAAATTAGGGACTTGGAAAAATAGCTCTCTGCGCAGAAGTCAGTCTTGGAGAATAAGGAGCTTTTCATCAAGAATCTCCACGACCAGCTAGAAAGGCTAACATATCAATTCCACAAACAACCCAAGGAGTTCTGGATGGCTGGATAAAACGAAGCATTATTCCACTTGGATGATCGTATCCAGAATGCCAATAATGAGGGCTACAAACAAGGCTGGCTGAATGCCTTAGGTGTGTTGAAGATCGAACAAGGCCATTATCCGTGGGACTACCATGATCTCGGGTTGCTCGATTTGCCTGTGCCACTACATAATTTGGAGATGGAGTGGATCCCTGCTCGGGCCATTCCTCAGAGCTTAATTTTAAAGTATCTCGATGACTACAATTTACATTCTCAGATCGAAGTATCTCGTCCCGAGCATCTTTTAGATTGACCTTCTGTGATGAACGTCAGGATGCTGAAGGATTTGAACTTTATCAATTCTCCTCAGTCTTTAAATGATCCGCCTGCTGGCGAGGAACCTGTATCAAAAGCTGAGGGGAAGAGACCAGTAGAATAGGAGTTTTTTATGTAACAGTTAGTACACATGTCAATGTAACTATAATTTCATTATCAATGTAATTTATTTTGAATTCAATGAAAGACTTTCATTTTTGTTTGCAAATCTCAATTGCTATTATCTTGTGAATATCAATACTTTACATTTATGCATATCTGTTAAAAATAACAATATTGTGATGTTCGTCGACTAATTCAGTAATAATTAAAAAGTTCCAAGTTTCAATAATATTGCTCGATCACTTAATAATAAAGTCACGAGTATCAATCAAGGTTGTTAAATTATGCTTGTCGACCAACTACGGTTAGTGAGAGTTTATCCCCGACTAATCATACTTGGTAGATTTTTGTCTTTTTCATAAAATGTGTTCGACCAACCAAGGTCGATAAATTCTCCTCGTCGACCAACTACAGTTAGTGGGTTTTTATCCCCGACCAACCATACTTGGTACAGTTTGGAATATTTCGTTTCCTAGCTAAACAAGTTGGCATTTTTAGGAATATTTCTCCTCGTCGACCAACTACAGTTAGTGGGTTTTTATCCTCGACCAACCATACTTGGTACAGTTTGGAATATTTCGTTTCCTAGCCAAACAGGTTGGCATTTTTAGGAATATTTCTCCTCGTTGACCAACTACAGTTAGTGGGTTTTTATCCCCGACCAACCATACTTAGTACAGTTTGGAATATTTCGCTGAGTAGTCTGCCGAGCCTTGCCGAGTAGTGCGTAGCACTAGTATTTCCCAAAAAAAATTCAATAAAAGGAGAGACTTTGGCAGAATATCTTCATTTTATTCATACTGATGAAACTGTGTTACATATACATCACTGATAATACTTGCGCAGATGCTCTGCGTTCCATGCATTCTTAAACTCCTCGCCTTCTAAAGTGTCTATTCGATAAGTTCCTGGTCGAACAATTTCTGTAACTCAGTATGGTCCATGCCAGTTTGCCTCCAGTTTGTTATGCTTTTGAATTACTTTCTTCAGCACATAGTCTCCTTCTTTCAGGTCGTACTTCTTCACCGTCTTGTTGTAGAACAAAGTTGTTCGCTGCTGGTAAGCAGCATTTCTAATGGCTGCTTCTTCTCTAACTTCCTCGAGCATGTTTAAATCCAGCCTTCTCATTAAATCGCTGACAGGGGAATTAAAATTTAGCACCCTGTGTGTTAGGAGACCCAACTCGGCAGGTATGACAACTTCACTTCCAAACGCCAGCATGTATGGTGATTCTCCAGTTGCTATTCGGGGAGTAGTTCGGTAAGCCCAGAGTACTGATTGTAACTCGTTGATCCAGTTTGCTTTCGCATCATTCAATCTTTTCTTCAAACCGTTCAGCAGCATTCTGTTTGTCACTTCAGTTTGTCCATTGCTTTGAGGATGGCCTGGTGCTGAGTGGACCTTCAAAATATTTGATTGATGACAATAGGCGGCAAACTCCTCGTTATCAAATTGTGTCCCATGGTCTGTGATGAAGGCATGAGGGAGACCATATCGACAAATGATGTTCTTCCAAACAAATTGGTACACCTTCTCGTACGTCATATCAATGAGTGACTCAGCTTCTACCCACTTAGTAAAATAATCCACTGCGACGACGAGGTACTTGAACCTTCCTCGGGTCGTTGGCAGTGGTCCAACCAAATCAATTCCCCACATGGAAAATGGCCAAGGGGAAGTTATGGGTGTCAATAATTCTCGTGGAGTTCTTCGGATGGAGGAAAAACGCTGGCATTTGTCACACTTCTTGGCATAGGCAATACAATCAGCCCTCATCGTCGGCCAGTAGTATCCCTGCGTCATCATCCTTTGTAAAAGCGTCTGACCTGCTATATGTGCTCCACAAGACCCTTCATGGATTTCTTCAATTAATTCTTTTACCTCGGAGGGATGTACGCATCTCTACAAACCTGCCATAATTCCTCGTCTATATAAAACACCATTAGTTAATACATACCGAGCAGCTTTAAAGTTCAATTTCTTGGCTGCGAGCTTATCAATTGGCAATTCTCCCTCCTCGATATACGCCCTGATGGGATCCATCCAAGATGGACCTAAATCAAGGGTGATAAAGTTCATCATCAGGTCTTCATCTATACTCCGACCAGCTAACACTTTAATTGGGATTGTTCGTCGTAGCTCGGTGCGAGTTGCTGATGCTAGTCGAGCTAGGGCGTCTGCTCTCGCATTCTCCATTCTTGGTATTCTGACCAGCTGAATAGCGACAAATTCTGACACCAGCTCCTTTGCCTTTGCATGATATCTGATCATTAATTCTCCTCTAATTGCATATACTCCCATCATTTGGTTTACAATCAGTTGAGAGTCACTGAAGATCATAACTTGCTGCGCCTCCATAACTTTTGCCAAATTAAGCCCTGCAATCATGGCCTCATATTCAGCCTCATTGTTGGAAGCTTTGAATTGGAAACGCAAGGCATATTCCATGTCGACCTCGTTCGGAGTGCTCAAAACTATCCCCGCGCCACATCCTTCATTGCAAGATGAGCCATCTACATATAGCCTCCATATAGGTAACTCGTCTTCAAATTTCGAATCAGTCAGAGTTCCTCGGTGAAATATTTGCTGCTTCTTTTCATCCTCCCCGAATTTTTCTCGCTTCTCGTCGATCATTTTTTCTTGCCCTTTTACCAACCAGAGTTGGTCTGGGCTCGAATTTAATGATTTTGTAACATCCACTTGCCCTTTTACCAACCGGAGTTGGTCTGAGCTAGTGTTTGTCGATCCTGTAACATCCACAGGTTGATCAGCGAGCAACTCTTGTTCCGCGTCTGGAGTTCTCACAACTATCTCTGCATCACATCCTGTAATATCCGCACGCCCTTTTACCAATCGGAATCGGTCTGAGCTTGTGTTTGCCGATCCTGTAACATTCACAGGTTGATCAGCGAGCAACTCTTGTTCATCGTCTGGAGTTCTCACAACTATCTCTGCATCACATCCTGTAACATCCACACGCCTTTTTACCAATCGGAATTGGTCTGAGCTTGTGTTTGTTGGTCCTGTAACATCCACAGGTTGATCAGCGAGCAACTTTTGCTCCTCGGGAGTTTCAGGATAGGTGAACTCCGCTATGAAATCTGCTACAGCCTGCCCTTTTAGTGATGATCTGGGTTCATAAATTATATCATATTCACTGAGTTCTATTGCCCAGTACATCAATCTTCCTGATTTTTCTGGCTTATGAAGGGCTTGTCTTCATGGCACATCAGTATATACTACTATAGTATGAGCCTGGAAGTATGGCCCCATTCTCCTACTCGCCTCAATCAGCGCCAGTGCCAATTTCTCCAGTCTTGGATATCTGATCTCTGCTCCTCGGAAAGCCTTACTTGTGTAGTAAATTGGCTTTTGTACTCCATTCTCCACTCTGATCAACGCCGAGCTAACTGCATTTTCGGACATTGCTAGGTACAGGTACAATTTTTCTCCCATCACCGGCCTGGACAACAGTGGAGGTGCTCTCAAGTATTTCTTCAAGTCTTGAAAAGCCTTCTCACATTCATCATTCCACTCAAAAGTCTTTCTGAGTGTCTTGATGAATGGGAGACATCTATCAGTAGCTCGCGACACAAATCTGTTGAGTGCCGCTACTCGTCCTGTGAGACTCTGTACTTCCTTCTTCGTCGTTGGAGATCGCATCCCTAGTAGAGCTTTGATCTTTTCAGGATTTGCTTTAATGCCTCGTTGATTGACAATGTACCCGAGGAACATGCCTTCTCATACTCCAAATATGCACTTCGTCGGGTTCAGCTTCATTTGATATTTATCTAGTTGATCAAAAGTCTGACTTAAGTCAACTAGATGATCGGCAGCTTTCTTGCTTTTTGTCAGCATATCGTCAACATAGACTTTCATATTGTCACTGATTTGTTCAGCAAATTCCTTGTTCATCAGCCTCTGATATGTCGCACCTGCATTTTTCAAACCAAAAGGCATAACATTATAACAATAAGTTCCCCTAGGGGTAATGAAAGAAGTACTTTCCCTGTCTTCAGGTTTCATTTTAATCTGATTGTAACCAGAGTAAGCATCCACGAAGCTCAGCAACTAGTGTCCCGAGGTAGCATCCACTACTTGATCAATTCGGGGCAGTGGAAAGTGATCCTTTGGGTATGCTTTATTGAGGTCGGTGAAGTCTACACACATCCTCCACTTGTTATTCTTCTTTTTTACCATCACCACATTTGCTAACCATTCTGGATTTTTAACGTCTTCAATAAAGCAAGCTTTCTGGAGCTTCTCGACTTCCTCCTGTATAGCTTGATTCTTCTCGGGACTGAATACTCTTCTTCTCTGCTTCACAGGCTTGATCTCCTTATTCACATTGAGCTCGTGACATATGAAGGTCAGGTCTATCCCGGGCATATCTTCATGACTCCACGTAAAAGTTTGTCTTCTGCTTTTAAGGAAAGTTATCAATTCTTGTTTTAATGAGGCTTCCAAAGATGAACCTATTTGAGTAGTTCGTTCAGGGTGCTCGTCGTCGAGAATGATGTTTTCAGTAGCTTCCACCACTTGACCCTTCACGAGTTGCGACTCATCTCGAGGATCCAATGTTTCAATTTCTGCACCTTCATCCATATGATAGGTAGTGGTCTTTTTCTTTGATTCTTCCAGTTCTTCTTGCTCGACGGATGAATAATAGCATTCCCGAGCTACTTTATGATCACCTTTCACAACTCCTACTCCAAAGTTTGTTGGAAATTTTAGGCATTGATGCACTGTAGATGGTACAGCCTCGAACTTCTTCAATCCTACTCTTCCCATGATGATATTGTACGATGATTGGACATTCTTATCCATCACGAAGAAACGTATTCTTTCTGTTCGACAAGCAGGCCACGTACCAATGAATATATCCAACTTGATCGTTCCAAGTGGAAATAATTTCTCGCCAGCAAAATCGCTGAGGGGTCTGTGGTAAGGCTGTAGTTGAGATAGCTTTAAATTTAAACTATCGAAACACGAGTAGAACATGATGTTTGCCGAACTACCATTGTCGACCAGTACTCTTGAAATCATAACCTCCTTCATCCTCATTTTGATCACCAGCGGGTCATCATGAGGATATAGAACACCTGCAAGGTCGTTCTTTGAGAACCCAATGACCAACTTCTCCTTGTTCACCTTTCTCGGGCGATCTTCCTCAGCTAAATTTATTCGCTGAATGTACGAGTAAGCTTGAGCCTCACCGAGGTAAGCTTTTTTTTCTGCAGTAAGGTCTCCTCCTCCTGCATCTCCCCCTGTAATAACATTACAATCAAATGACCCAAAGCGTATTGAAAATACCTCTCGTTCTGGCTGCCTTGGTTTCTTGGGAAGATCGGGGTCATCCTCTGGATCAACTTCATGGTTTTTCTTCTTGTTCTCCTCTGCTCGACGAGGAGATCCAGATCTCTCTCTAGTTCGGTCGTTATTTCTTCTTTCGCCTCCCCGATCAACATACTTCACTAGCTTTCCTCGTCGGATGAGTGTTTCAATCTCATTCTGAAGAGCTATGCAATTTTTAGTCATATGGCCATGATCCTTGTGGAACTCGTAATATTTTTCCCTATTCCTCATGTGAGGGTCTGCCTTCATTTTCTTTGGCCAGTTTAGCTCTTTGGTGTTCTTAATTTCTTCCAGGACGTGGTTGATATTTACCTTCAAAGGTGTGTAATTATCAAATTTCCTCAAGACCTCCCATGACGACCTATTTTTGGATTGTTTGTCACCACCATTGTTCTTATGTTCTTTCTTCTTAGCTTTATCACCTTTCACCTTGGTTTCTTTGGCGTCCATATTCTTCTTTGCAGACATAGCCTCCTTGGCATTCATAATCTTGGGCGCTTTTCCCATCAGGTCCGACATGGTTCGAGGTGGATCTTTGGCCAAAGTATAATACAACTTGTTTGGCAGCAGTCCACTCATCAAAGCGATAATCGCTGTCTTCTCCTCATAATCAATGACTTCGAGTTTCTCGTTATTAAAACGAGTTATATAATCTCTGATACTCTCCCCAGCTTTTTGTCTAACACTTAACAAATGTGCTACTCGCTTAACTAGCTTTGCTCCAAAGCAGAAATTCCCAATGAATAACTCGGCCAGTTGAAGAAAAGTTGAAATCTTACCCCGAGGAAGATTATTATACCATATCTAAGCAGATCCGGTAAGAGTTCCCGAGAATGCCCTGCATCTCATCTCGTCTGGGACAACATAGATGTCAGCAGCAGCTTGATATTATTCTATATGAAGGACAGGGTCAGTCTTCCCATCATACTTGGGAGTCACAACAGGTGCTTTGAACTTTGATGGTGTTGGAAAATCAACAATGTCCTGGACAAAAGGTGTTCCTCGAACAAAGGTTCGTTGTAGAGGGTTCTTGGCCTTAGCTATTTCCCCTAATCTATCCTCCAGCCTCTGAATAGATCCTTTCCATGCATCATTTCCTTCCTCGGGCCTATTGGTTCGAGCAACGGATCGCGTTGAAGTGGCTTCATGGGATTTATCTCGACGAGCAGCTGGTCGGTCATAAGATCCATCTTGACGAGCAGCTGGTCGCGACTGGGCAGATCCTTCCCTTAAATCTGATGGTCGTCGAAAGCTTCTTGATGCTGTATTAAGAGGACTTTTGTTCCTCCTAGGGCCTAAACGGTTGAAAGGAGAAGCCCTACTTAACCTTTCCAATACGCTGGTCCTTTCTGGGGAGAGGGTGACATGTTGTTCAGTATCCGTGTCTCGTACTGACGAAGTTCATCCAGGTTGATAAGAAAAATCTTCAGATTCACCATTGCGATATGAATCAGTACGCCTAGTACGCGAAGAAGATGCACGGGTATTTCTTTGAATGCTTCGTGGTCCGGAATGGGCTGATGCACCGCCATGGAAGGTTTGGATAAGTTGTCACATTGTTTCTTGCATGACGGTCTGGCCCTGAGCCAGATTTGCCATTATTCCAGTCAGATCTGGAACAATTGGTGGAGCAGATGGATTTGGAGGGGTTCCAGCGTTTCGATTGCTGAATTCAGGAATATCAGCCATTGGTAATGGATTGTTTTTTATGAGAAAATGATTTTACCAGTCGTTTCCCACAGACGGCGCCAATCTGTTGATGTAAAAAATTAGATCACTCTAATAATTCAATCACAGATAAATAAATGAGACAAAAGATTTTAAAGTGGTCCAGCCTTATAAGAATGGCCTACATCCACTGTTGTTTTATTGCTGAGTGTTTGGGAATTATTGATTACAAGAAATTCCGTCCTAGATCCGGTACCCTCACAATGAGGGTATACAATATATTTATAACCCTGAGGCTGAATGTGAAAGGGTAATGCATTAAATGATATGCATATGAAAGGGTAATACATTTAATTCCCTCTTTGCGTGTGCGTCTGAATGATAAGCATGTAATGAATCAGTTGAACTGTTGGTTATCCAGCTATTAATGCTTTGTTCGAGATGCAGCTCGGACTGCCTAAGCTTCTTGGTATTTAAGAGTTCCTCGGAGAGGTTTGATCCTCGGAGCGTATGAGTTCCTCGGAGCATGTGAGTTCCTCGGATAAGCAGTGTTCCTCGGGGAACTAGTCTTCCTTGTTGTAGTCTTATTCCTCGGAGCGTGTGGGTTCCTCGGAAGTGTTTGTAGTTGCCATGTAGATAGCCACGTGTCTTCATAGGATTGGTCCACGTCAGTAGATTAAATTTGGTATCAACAAGGATATTTGAGGAATAAAAACTTTTATAAAGTGAAACCTGAAGCTCTAATACCACTTGAAAATACCTAAGGGTCACTAGAAAGGACCAAAGGGTACTTGCTAATGCGTATTAGGTTATTTAAAAATTCTCCAACTCTTTAAAATCTTTGATAAAAAATCTATTATAACTTTTAAGTGAGAAAACACTCACGCACACTAGTAAGTAAAAGGTGGTGATGCTAGATATAAAGAATAATTCCCTTTAATAATGAGATGAGGAAAAGTAGAGTGTGACACAGTATTTGTTCTCGAGTAACCCACCGTGGTGGTAAACCCCATGTCCCAAGACAACACACCCACCCAAGTCCACTATTACCGATTATAAGTTACACGTTACAGTCCTCCAAGTTCACAATCAATTAAACAAAGAAAATATAAACTCGTACACCTAGCCTAGTATAAAACAATCCAACTTGACTGAAAATGAGTCAACCCAATAACACCCCGGTAAAAGTGACTAACACTCACTCACAACACGCAACACTAATATCAAAGTTTAGATAAAGAATTTAGCAATTCAGTGTAAATGAAATAGTTAGGCCAATACAATACCAATACACCCAGGCATAAACTAATCAACCCCACAATACTAAATCTAACTAAACAACCAAGGTAGTGAAAGCGTGAGACCCACACACAACTACACACTCAAACCCGAGATCCCGTGTAGATGTGCAATAAAGATATAATAATAAAGTTGGTTTTAAATCAAAACAACAAAATAATCTTGTTAAGAGAAAAAGGCTAAACACAAACCCGGTTAAGTCTATTTTAATTAACAAGAAAAATTACCAATCAGTGACTAAGTGAAAGGTAAGACAATATTGAATTAATCAATACTAAAAGAATAAATAAATACTAAGTCACAAGACACATGCAAGGTCTTCCTTAATATTCAATATTCAAGTAAGGATTAATTTTAAAACAATTTAGTTGACGCAAATGATCATAAATAAAATAGGAAATAAAATTCCAACAATTGTGTCGCGCAACTAAAATAAAAATAACTTTAACACCAAATAGAATATGGATCAATTTAAAGAGGTGTTATGTTAAAATATTAAGTCCAAGTAAAATGAGCAAAATATAAATATGTGTAGCAGTTTGCTCATACAAATTAGGACTTAAATAAAATCAACACAAGAATAAATTCCAAGTATGTGTGACACAAAAAATAATCCCAAAGATTTAAATTCCAAAATTTAGTTCAAATCAATACTATAACTAGGTTTGGATCAAAATCTCATACACACACAAACATCACCTAAGTGTAAAAGAATACAACAAAAAATATTCAACTTGGGTAATAAAAAAGTGTAGGAGTCAATTGGTCAAATCCAAGTAAAATTGAGTACGAGATAAAAAGTGTAGCACTTGTCTCAATAAAATGGTATGGGTTGCACTAAAATAAAATTTAAATAAATAAAGATTATTATGATTAAAGTCTACACACTAATTACACCCAACTAAATAAAGTGAACACACAAAAGTTCAACTTAGGGGGTATAACTAGTTAGAGTCAAAAATCAAATTATCTTTATCATCAAAATATATCAAATCAGATTTTAATAAATAGATTGTGTGGCAGAAGAAATAAGTCTAAATAAATAAGTGCACCCACACAATGAGTTGGATGTAAAATAGAGTCTAACAACAAACACCCAATAAAAGATCCAAGCTCTAAATTCTCTACTAACTTTTAGTCCAAAACAAATTTTTGTCCAAATGAGTGTCCAAAAATTAAATCCAAGATTAGTCCAAAAATTAAATGGAGTTGGGAGTAAAATAAAGTCCAACTAAAATTTTGGTAAAAAAAACCTTCAACAGATTAAAACCTTTAACCTTAAACAAAAAAAATGATTTAAGTTTTAATCAAAGTTTTGGATAAGATTGCTGATTAAAAAAGAAACTTAGTTTAGATTTAAACAACATAAGTGTATACAAAACCATAAGTTGTAGCTCCTAAACAAAAACCACAAAAACAAAAAAATAACCAATAGCAACCTATTGCAATCGTAGGGTGGTGTAAACAAACCAAATCTTTAAACATCATTTAAATAGGATTAAAACTTCTTAGATCAGTGTATATATAAATATACGTATATATATAAATATGTATGTATATATATAACAATATATATATATATATATATATATAATAGTATATATCAGTATATATGTATATAGAGTATCGTGTGTGTGTGTGTATATATATATAAAGTTACCTCCAAAAAGAATATCACCGAAAATCCTGTACACCCGAAATAATGGCCACCGCCGGACGGAACAAGGAAACAGGGCCGGAACACAACCAAACCGGGACAAAAATAAATGGCTATAAAAAATGGAGTCCACACCGGAAAGCTAAACCTCCAAAACCAATATAACACTGGACCATCTGCACTGAAAAAGAGACACCGGACAACAGCAGGTAGTGCCGGAAAGTGGAACCACGAAAGAAAATATCGCCGAAAAACAAGTCGAAAGTCGTAGAGGCAATACCAAAAAACCTTCCGAATCTCAAAAGTTCTAAAAAATACAAACCTCAAAACCCAAATCTCTCAAGTTGCATGTATGTGTGTGTAGAGAGAGAGAGAGAGAGAGAGAGAGAGAGAGAGCAAAAGTAAAAAAATGTTGGATTCCAAAAAATGTTGGCAGCTCAAAAAAATGGGAGTCGGAAAATAAAGAGGCAGATCGTGGTTTTTAAATGAGAGAGTAAGAAACAGAAGCATATAGCCCCAAAAGAAAATACAAACGCCTCTCTAACACAAACACCAAAAGGACACGCAATTCAGACATTGAGCCACACAAAACCCACTTGCGCACATAATCTTGAAACCTCAAATGGTTTTGACACAAAACCATCAATACCCAAAACCATATGCACAAAAAATAAATTAAAAGATGCTTGATTAATGTTGGGTTAAACTAGATAATTAAACAACACACATGTTTAATTAAATGTTACAATTTAACACATTAAAAAAAATAAACACTCATAAAAATATCAATTCTAAAAAATAAAAAAATACTATAAACTTATGTAACTCAAAAAAAATGTTCTGAACATAAATTTTATTTTATGTTTTAAGTTAAATGAGACAAAGGACTTTCAATATAAAATAAAATTTAAATTCAAAAAAATATATAAAAACTCACTCATGAGAAATAGTAGTATGATACCCAAAATAATTATATACTATACAAAAATTATTTTTATAAAAAATAATTTATATAATAAATCAATATAAAAAAATATGATTTAAGATATATAAAAAATAGATTTTAATAAAAATAATAAAAAAAGCAAGAGCATATAACTAAAAAATTGTTTGTCTCAAGATTGAGCCAACACAAGAAGAATGAGATTTTCAATCTCCCCCTTTGGCCAATTTTGAGACAAATAAAATCGAGACTAAAAATTAAGAAACGACACAAATCTCATAAATAATAAACGACATAAATTACATAACTCAACTATACACATGAGTCCTAAAAAATAGAAGAGTACATAACTCAACTAAACAACAAGAAATCCTAAACAAAATAGAAGAGTACACAACTCAACTAAACACAAGGATTCCTAAAAGATAAATAAAATTGTAAAATACAATACCAAAAGTGTCTCCAATTCTCCCCCTGTTTGTCTCAAAGGGACAAAGGGTAAGAAAGAATCTTATAAAATAAAGTTAGTATGACATAAATATGCAATTGAAATATACTAACAAATAAACTAAAACAAACTAAAACAAACTAGTTTGAAATTTTGGTACTACCTAAGTCATCTTTCTTAATCCACTTAGATTTGATATTAAGAGTAACGGTCTTAAAATGGGCAAAATATACATGAGATTGGGAGCAATTCTTAACAACATTAGACTTTAAATGGATCATGGGCATATGCTTCACACCATTTTGTTGTCTATTTAAACGCATATGACAAAATTATCCTAAATGACCCGTTTTAAGAAAAAAGTTACATTGATATACATGCCTAGCATTGGATTTATCTTTAAGAGGAATATGATGGAGTTTGGCATTTTCATATTTCTCATACACATTTAAACGTCGAAAATAAAATCGTTCTAAATGGCGAGATTTTGAACAAAAGTCACACCCAAAAGTCTTGTTATCATCACATTTAACATTTTTACATGACTTGGTGGGCAGTTTCTAAAATCAGAATGTCAATTTAGCTTTAAATTTAGTCTTTCATGACAAAACTGCTCTAAATGACCCATTTTAGAATAAAAGTTACACCTAAAAACTGATTTTTCAGCATGTTTATTTCTATCAAAATGATTATTTTTGCCTAAAACAGCTTGATTCTGCCCTAATTTCTTAAAATAAAATTTCTCTATATCTCCAGTTTTAGTACAATAATCGCATTTAAGCACAGTTTTGACAGATATAAGAACATAAATATGATTTAAGAGATATAAAAAATAGACTTTAATAAAAATAAAAAAATGCAAGAGCATATAACTACAAAATTATTCGTCTCAAGATTAATCCAACACAAGAAGAAAGAGATTTTCAATCTCCCCCTTTGGCCAATTTTGAGACGAACAAAATCGAGACTCAAAAATAAGAAACGATACAAATCTCAAAAATAAGAAACGACATAAATTACATAACTCAACTTTACATATGAGTCCAAAAAAAATAGAAGAGTACATAACTCAACTAAACAACAAGAGATCCTAAACAAAATAGAAGAGTACATAACTCAACTAAACACAAGGATTCCTAAAAGATAAATAAAATTATAAAATACAATACCAAAATAGTCTCCAATTCTCCCCCTATTTTTCTCAAAGGGACAAAGGGTAAGGAAGAATCCTACAAAATAAAGTTAGTACGACATAAATATACAATTAAAATATACTAACAAATAAACTAAAACAAACTAGTTTGAAATTTTGGTACTACCTAAGTCATCTTTCTTAATCCACTTAGATTTGATATTAAGAGTAACGGTCTTAAAATGGGCAAAATATACATGAGATTGGGAGCAATTCTTAACAACATTAGACTTTAAATGGATCCTGGGCATATGCTTAACACCATTTTGTTGTCTATTTAAACGCATATGACAAAATTGTCCTAAATGACCCGTTTTAAGACAAAAGTTACATTGATATACATGCCTAGCATTGGATTTAGCTTTAAGAGGAACATGATGTAGTTTGGCATTTTGAGATTTCTCTTACATATTTAAACGCGTAAAATAGAATCGTTCTAAATGGCAAGATTTTGAACAAAAGTCAAACCAAAAAGTCTTGTTATCATCACATTTAACATTTTTACTTGACTTGATGGGCAGTTTTCTAAAATCATAATGTCCATTTAGCTTTAAATTTAGTCTTTCATGACAAAACTGCTCTAAATGACCCACTTTAGAACAAAAGTTACATCTAAAAACAAAATTTTCAGCATGTTTATTTATATCAAAATGACTATTTTTGCCTAAAAAAATTGATTTTGCCCTAATTTCTTAAAATAAAATTTCTCTATATCTCCAATTTTAGCACAATAATCGCATTTAAGCACAGTTTTGACAGATTTAGCATTTTTCACATTTTTAACTTTCCTAAAATGCCCTATATTTGCATTATTCTTATCAACTCTCTTATAGCAGAAATTTTCAATATGTCAATTTTTAGAGCAAAAATTACATTTAAGTGAAGGCTTAGCAGTTTTGAAATTTCCAACAATTTGAATTTGCCTAAATTTGCCTAAATCCAGATTATTCTGCCCTAATTTCTTAAAGCATAATTTTTCCAAATGCTCGATTTTATGGCAAAAAGTACATTCAAAAATAGATTTACCACTTGTAGAACAACCCTCATTTTCAAAATGTTTATAAGACAACTTAATTTCTTTTGAATCAGGAAATGGTTCCTTAGAATTTATAAAATTGGTAACATCAAATTCTTTTCCTTCAAAACCAAGTCCGTTTGTAGGAATAAAATCAGAATAAGAGTTCATTGGATCGTAACAAGTATTTTCATTAATAGTTTTGACGACATCACCGGCATTCCAATAACTCTTTAACTTTTTTGAAGTGACTTCTAGTTCCTTTTTACATTCATCAAGTTTAATCAAAACGACATTTAGTTCAACTTGAGACTCATCAAATTTACACAAAACTTCCTTATTTTTAGTTTCAACAGAATGGTTAAGCTCCGTTAACATAATTATTATTTTCTCTAAAAAAGAAACATCATTTTCAAGTTCATCAATACGAAATATAGATTCTTCGGACATTAACTAGATTTGATTGCATAAAACGTTATTTTTAGCCATCAATCTAGAATTAATTTAAACTAAATCAGTGCAGTCCTCAATTGTGTTCTCAAAAGATTTTTCATTTACACAATCATCTACCTTCTAAAATGATAAAATCATCTATATTTTCAGATTCATCAACATCACCAAAAATGTCATCAATATTAGATATAGAAGCTGTGAATGTAGGGTGACATGGAGTAGGAGGCAATAAATGATCAAAATTATCCTCATCAGTATCACTATCAGAAATATTGTCCCAAATATTTGTAGAAACAGGGGCAAAAGATTTTGAAATATTATATTGTGAATAAAGCTTTTCTTCGTTAGAACATTCATAAAGGGATTTTTTCAAAGAAAAAATAGCATCACCAATTTGTTTTCCGATAGTAAAAAATAGATTTTAAAAGGTATAAAATATAGATTTTAAAAGGAGTTCAGGATATTTGACGAATAAAAACTTTTATAAAGTGAATCCTAAAGCTCTGATACCACTTGAAAATACCTAAGGGTCACTAGAAATGACCAAAGGGTACTTGCTAATGCGTATTAGGTTATTTAAAAATTCTCAAACTCTTTAAAATCTTTGATACAAAATCTATTATAACTTTTAAGTGAGAAAACACTCACGCACACTAGTAAGCAAAAGGTGGTGATGCTAGATGTAAAGAATAATTCCCTTTAAGAATGAGATGAGGAAAAGTAGAGTGTAACACAATATTTGTTCTCGAGTAACCCACCGTGGTGGTAAACCCCGTGTCCCAGGACAACACACACACCCAAGTCCACTATTACCGATTACAAGTTACAGATTACAGTCCTCCAAGTCCACAATGAATTAAACTAAGCAAATACAAACTCGTACACCCAGCCTAGTCTAAAATAATCCAACTTGAATGAAAATCAGTCAACCCAACAACACCCCGGTAACAGTGACTAACATTCACTCACAACACACGCAACACTAATACAAAAATTTAGATAAAGAATTTATCAATCCAGTGTAAATGAAATAGTTAGGCCAATAGGCACAAACTAATCGACCCCACAATACTAAATCTAACTAAACAACCAAGGTAGTGAAGGCGTGAAACCCACACACAACTACACACTCAAACTCGAGACCCCGTGTAGATGTGCAAAATAAATATAATAATAAAGTTTGTTTTAAATCAAAACAACAAAATAATCTTGTTAAGAGAAAAAGACTAAACCCAAACATGGATAAGTCTATTTTAATTAACAAGAAAAATTACCAATCAGTGGCTAAGTGAAAGGTAAGACAATATTGAATTAATCAATACTAAAAGAATAAATAAATTCCAAGTCACAAGACACATGCAAGGTCTTCCTTAATATTCAATATTCAAGTAAGGATTAATTCTAAAACAATTTAGTTGACGCAAATGACAACAAATAAAATAGGAAATAAAATCTCAACAATTGTGTCGCGCAACTAAAATAAAAATAACTTTAACACCAAATAGAATATGGATCAATTTAAAGAGGTGTTATGTTAAAATATTAAGTCCAAGTAAAATGAGCAAAAGATAAATATGTGCAGCACTTAGCTCATACAAATTAGGACTTAAATAAAATCAACACAAGACTAAATTCCAAGTATGTGTGACACAAAAAATAATCCCAAAAATTTAAATTCCAAAATTTAGTTCAAACCAATACTCTAACTAGGTTTGGATCAAAAGCTCATACACACACAAACATCACCTAACTGTAAAAGAATACATCAAAAAGTATTCAAATTGGGTAATAAAAAGTGTAGGAGTCAATTGGTCCAATCCAAGTAAAATTGAGTATGAGATAAAAAGTGTAGCACACGACTCAATAAAATGGTATGGGTTTCACTAAAATAAAATTTAAATAAATAAAGATTATTATGATTAAAGTCTACACACTAATTACACCCAACTAAATAAAGTGAACACACAAAAGTTCAACTTAAAGGGTATAACTAGTTAGAGTAAAAAATCAGATTATCTTTATCGTCAAAATAAATCAAATCAGATTTTAATAAATAGAATGTGTGGCGCAAAATATAAGTTTAAATAAATAAGTGCACTCATACAATGAGTTGGGTGTAAAATAGAGTCTAGCAACAAACACCCAATAAAAGATCCAAGATCTAAAATCTCTACTAAATTTTAGTCCAAAACAAATTTTTGTCCAAAAATTAAATCCAAGATTTGTCCAAAAATTAAATGGAGTTGGGAGCAAAATAAAGTCCAACTAAAATTTTTGTAAAAAAAAACTTGAACAACTTAAACCCTTTAACCTTAAACAAAAAAATAATTTAAGTTTTAATCAAAGTTTAGTATAAGATTGCTGATTAAAAAAAACTTAGTTTAGATTTAAACAACACAAGTGTATACATAACCATAGGCTGTAGCTCATAAACAAAAACAACAAAAACAAAAAAGTAACCAACAGCAACCTATTACAATCTTAGGGTGGTGTAAACAAACCCAATCATTAAATAAGATTTAAATAGGATTAAAACCTCTCAGATCAGTATATATATATATATATATAAATATGTATGTATATATATAACAATATATATATATATATATATATATATATATATATATATATAAATAAAACAGTATATATAAAAAAAAGTTACCTCCAAAAGAATATCACCAGAAATCTTGTACCTCGAATAAATGGCCACCGCCGGACGGAACAAGGAAACAGGGCAGGAACACAACCAAATCGGAACAAAAATAAATGGCCACAAAAAATGGAGTCCACATCGAAAAGCTAAACCTCCAAAATCAATCTAACACCGAACCATCTGCACCAAAAAAGAGACACCGGACAACAACAGGTAGCGCCGGAAAGTGGAACCACGAAAGAAAATATCGCCGAAAAACAAGTCGAAAGTCGTAGAGGCAATACCAAAAAACCTTCCGAATATCAAAAGCCCTAAAAAATACAAACCTCAAAACCCAAATCTCTCAAGATGCATGCATGTGTAGATAGAGAGAGAGAGCAAAAGTAAAAAAATGTTGGTAGCTCAAAAAAATGGGAATCGAAAAAGAAAGAGGCAGATCGTGGTTTTTAAATGAGAGAGTAAGAAACAAAGGTATATAGCCCCAAAAGAAAATACAAACGGCTCTCTAACACAAACAACAAAAGGACACGCAAATCAGATATTGAGCCACACAAAACCCCCTTGCACACATAATCTCGAAACCACAAATGGTTTTGACACAAAACCATCAACACCCAAAATCATATGCACAAAAAATAAATTAAAAGATTCTTGATTAATGTTATGATAAACTAGATAATTAAACAACACACATGTTTAATTAAATGTTATAATTTAACACATTAAAAAAATAAACACTTATAAAAATATCAATTTTAAATAATAAAAAAAATACTATAAATTTAAGTAACTCAAAAAAAGTATTTTGAACATAAATTTTATTTTATGTTTTAAGTCAAATGAGACAAAGGACTTTCAATATAAAATAAAATTTAAATTCAAAAAAATATATAAAAACTCACTCATGAGAAACAGTAGTATGATACCCAAAATAATGTTATACTACACAAAAATTATTTTTATAAAAAATAATTTATATAATAAATCCATATAAAAAAATATGATTTAAGATATATAAAAAATAGATTTTAATAAAAAAAATGCAAGAGCATATAACTGAAAAATTGTTTGTCTCAAGATTGAGCCAACACAAGAAGAATGAGATTTTCAAACTTACTTTCCAACGAAAGATACATTTCTTCTTGTGATTTTACAAAGAAGATTGGTCTACTTGGATCAACTTTTTCAAGAGGAAACTCATATCCAAATCCTCTCATATCACCGTTATATCGTTGTTCAGGAAGCAGTTTGTCAAGTTCAAAACATTTTATATCACGACTATGTCACATTTTTAAAGCAGTTTCACAAACTTGTTTGGATTTTTGAACTTGAGAAAGCGCTTTATTATATTTTTATTCAAAAGAAGACAAATTTTAATTTAAAGTCGTAATCTGGAATTTAAAATCAAGTGACTGTTTTTCAAAATCGATTTTGACATTGCTCATTTCAATAGAATTTTGTTGAACGATCTTATATTGATTCTCTAAGGTCTCACTAAGAATTTTAACCAAATTCGATAATTTTTGTCTATTTTGCAAAGTCTTGACATACAATTCCGAGTAATCATCATAGCCAATAAAATTTTCATGATCATTAATGTCCGTGTGTAAATTGTTGCTATCATCAAATTTAGTATCATATAAGGCATGTTTAGCATCAAAAGGATCAGTTATTTCAAGCATAGAAGGATGACTAGCTACTAAAGATTTAGCAACATCAATTAAATCAAGAACTTCATCAGATTCACATTCAATTTCGGAATCAGTCATTCCTGCTAAGTACACATCTCTGCAACAATCATAAAGTTCTCCTAAAAATGCAAGGCAATTTGATTAAGGATTTCCTAACCTAAGAAACTGACTAGAATCTTCCATTAAAACAAGGTAAAGAGAGTTTGACAAAAGTTTTGGAAAACAATCTTTTTGAAGTCTAGCTCTGATACCACTTGAAAGCACCCACGATGCGCAAAAGACTATGTGCGAAAGTAAACTATTGTCGATTAAACGCAATTTACCTACGAGTTTTACCGGTTATTCTAGGAGGGACCAATTCAAACTTTTCTTGAATTGTTAACTTTATGAAAACGAATTTAATTTCCAAAGTCAATTAAAAGTCCAAATTATTATCTTTGTTAAATCTAGGTAATTTACAAAATAATAACTTATGCAGTTTTAGGCGAGTTTCTATTTATTTAAACCTACTTTTTCGTGTGAGGTGATATGCAAAAAATGTAAAGCACGCGATATTTATTTAACGTCGCAAAAACCCTTCCCTGGGAAAAATGACGGACCCTCTAGAGTCAACCTAGTCTACTTCCAGTAAAACCAAACGAAATAGGAACGATTATACAAACATGAAACAAGACTCAAAGCAATATAGATCAGAACAAGCTATTACCTATCTCGACCAAGCTTCTCTCTGCTCTGGTTCTCTTCTACAATTATCCTCACAATGCAGCTCTTGTTCACTTTGCTTTCTTCACTTCTCAGCCTCCCTTCTAGCTTCTTTAGCGCAGGTTGGCATAGTGCCTATTGTCCTAGTTATTAGTGAAGTATTGGTGTGCGGTGTTCTATCCTAGTTGACACACCCACACTTAAATGGTACAACCAAATGCAATGCAATAAATTTCTTATCTCCTAGATATCAACAACAACTCTTATGTTTTGTTCTCTTATTTAAATCAATCTTTCTTGATTTAACACAATGTTCTCAAACTTTGCTTTTCTCTTTTCTCAAAAATAAAACAATCAGCGTTGATCTAATATATACACATAAAAAAGTGTCTAAGTGTCTAAGTGTTGTGTAGTGAGTGATTTCTAAGTGATGCACATGAATAATCCTGAAATCACTTCAAACACCAAGCAATCATATTCACAGAAATAATATGACTTCAAATATATTCAAAAAACTCACAAAGTCAAATATTCATAATTTATTTTTTAGAAAACAAATATTAGATTAAATCAGGTTTTAATCTAAAAACTTATCAAGACTATTTTTACAAATATTTCAGATTAGTCCAAAACAGTGTAACACTCAAGAAACTAATATTCAGTCTGGATATTAAATCTTCACAAATTAGTTCTCGCAAAAACTTAGATTTAACTTTCTAAACCACAAAGAATATATATCTGAATATTATCAAAATATTTTAAAAAAAATATGTTTTAAAACACAATGTTTAAAAACATTCAAGATCTTACAAACAAGATACAAATAGAATATTCACACACACAAATTAATTTCGTGAATCAAGTGTGTTGTGTACAGAAATTAGATCTAAAGACTGATTTAAATAATACACACAGAAGATAAGAGAAATCACTTACAAAAATTATATACTCTTGAAAAATCATAAATGCAGATTTAGAATGAGAGATGTCCAATCTTCATTTTAGTTTTGAAAAGAAATCATCCATTGAAGATGACAAAAATAATTCTGGTTTATTCTCTCTCTCTAGATATTTTGACAGTGTTTGGCCACAAAAATAATTTTCTCAGCCTCTTAAAAATGAGACCCAAAGGGTTCTATTTATGGAGTGTACAAGTGTGTGTTTATTGGTGTAAACTAGATTCAGATGAATTATGAAAAGATACACACACATCCGTTGATAAAATATAATATGATGGTTCAAAAAGAAACACAAAAGAGTCCTTTAAAAAATTGACACGTGGAGTGCACTGTAACCAACTCAAACAAATCGTGACTTATAGTTTATTAAAACGATAGCGTATTCAGTAACAAACAATGCCAGTTGTAACACACTATGCGTAACAAAAATGCTTGGTCAAATATTACAGCTGTGAGAATGAGTGTAATATCGATTTAAATTAAATTCGCAAGATTCTAAGTAACCCTTATTTGATTCGAGTCTATTTAGAAACAGCCCATAAACAAGCAACTACGGTGCGTGTGTCAACCCATAAACAAATAAAGTATGCGAAACAAGTTTAAGGAAAAATCTCCGCAGGGCAAAACCTTTTATTTCACTATAATAAGTAAATCGCAACTTACACGGATTACAATGAAATATAGTGACACACGAATACCCACAGGCGTCGGTCGATGTCGTCAGCAATGAATCCACACGCAGCGAACCCACATGAACCTCAGCCCAATCAACAAAGGAAGAACCGCAGCACTCCTCAATGACACGCAGCCATAAAACTTTGTAGAGACTCCCTCAGCAATGACACGAAGCCCTCGGTTGCAAAGATCTCTCCACAAAGGTTTGAACAAACTAAAAAGTTGTGTTCTTGGGTTACCAAAAAGATTCACAAAGGTTTGGCAATTGTGTGAATCAAAACATGAGTCTTGGGACTCAAAAAATATGAAGACTAGAGGTATTTGGACTCTAAAAATGTCTTCTAAAGTCTTGCAAAACAACTCCCCCGAAGTTGGTATTTATAGGAAAAAATATGAAGAGTCCCACGTTCTTAAAACTGTAAAATTCTATCCAGCGTACAAAAAAAACAGCATTCTTTAAGGAATTTTCTCCATCTTCAAAAGGTCATAACTCCTTCACCGTAGCTCGGATTAAGGTGCCGTTTTTTCCAGTATCTTCGTTGCAGCGAGGTCTTCAACTTTCTAGTTGACCAGACCTCCAAACTATGGATGTGAAATTACAAAAATGCCCTTGAACTCTCCCATCGTGCCTTTTTTCACTGTTTTGACTTCCCTTGCGTACCACTTGCATTAAGTCCCTAAAATCTTGGACCGTGAAGTCGTTGAGGCAGATGTGGGACATATTAATGGAGATGTTGAATGCTTGATTCTCGAAATTTAGATTGAGGCCGTCGAGTGACATCTTGAGGTGACGTTCCAAATGTAGCGGCGTACGACATACACAAATGAAACATGTTGGACATGAGAAAAATGTCCTTACAAGCTGTAAAATTAAATGGGCGACGTCGTTTTACACAAAATGAAAACCAGTGACGGTGAAACAAAATCGTGTTTGTTTAATAAAAACCGTGCGCAGTATATAAAAAAAGGGGCGGTATACTAACATATAAACACATATATGCGGTCAAGCCGTGGCCAGCTGTTAGAAAGGGAGACA
The DNA here is from genome assembly GCA_949130495.1 of Sambucus nigra. Classification (NCBI taxonomy): domain Eukaryota; kingdom Viridiplantae; phylum Streptophyta; class Magnoliopsida; order Dipsacales; family Adoxaceae; genus Sambucus; species Sambucus nigra. The sequence goes on along the minus strand of OX422216.1, from coordinate 229,515,537 downwards.
CTAACAGTTATTGGCTATATAATCTATAGGGTCTAATCGCCAACTGTTAAAGCCATGAATAAATATATATAATATATAAAGATACATATACAATAATATATATATATATATATATATATATATATATATATATATAATAGACATGCAAGCAAAATCGTAACTGACATAAGAAATACGACAACAATTAAAGGGACAAACGGCCAAATCGGCATAGTACCACGCATGCATATAAATGTCATCATACATGCATATATATATATATATATATATATATATAAACACGCATGCAACATAACATGCTCAGGAAAACTATAATTCCGAAAATTCATTTTAAAAAAAAATATTAAATGATAAATTTCAAAACAGTTTCACTAAAATTTTTTGAACTTAAAAAAAAATAATTCTGCAAATTCTATTCTTTAAAAATATTTAGAGTCAACGTTATTTTCAAAAATATTTTTCTTATAAAAATTTCAAATTTAAATTTTGAACTCAATTTTTTTTTTATTATGAGTAAACCCAGCACTATCATAAGATATGATAAACGAAAATGCAAATGCAATGTGGTGTCGTGTCCTACGTGACAGAATAAATCCTATGAGCCATAAAATATGAAAATTACCTTTTCTGAGATGACGGACCGAATCGAGAGCTCATTTGATGTAGACGAACATAGAGAGCTTGGAGTCGATAGGTGGGACACAACCTAAATTACAAATATATTTTGTCAAAATTCACGTCAAATTAGATGAAGGTCTATATAGCTAAAGCATGAAAAGCAAACCCTATAAGAGAGTATGTGCGTGCGTTCAAATGAGAAAATTATATATTAAATTCAGTTTAACCCAAACAAACCCTAAACATGCAATAATATGTGATTGAATAAGATAATGAACTAAGCAAGAACATTCAAACACATGCTTGTGAGGAAAAATCCCCCAAAGGGGCAAAACCATTTATTTTCATTATAATATTGTAACTGTATAATTCGGATTACAATGAAAATACAAGTGACTAAGAATTACCCTCAGGTGTCGGATTCTGTAGTCGGCGACTGGAGTTATCCCTTTCCAGTAGGGCTGCAGTGAAGAAGGAGAACGGTCTTCTCCACAATGGTATGAACAGCAAAAGTGCGTTCCTGGGTTGCAAAGTGATTCACAAGTGTTTGGAAATTTGCGTGAATCAAAATCCTAGAGTCTTGGTACTCAATAGGTGAAGACTTAGAGTTTTTGTACTCTGAAAATCGTGTATAGAAGTCTTAGAAAACCACTTCCCGTAGTGGGTTTATAAAGGAAACGTTCAGCCTAGAAAATCTGACCACGATCTGCTGAAGATTATCCCAAGCGTACCGGTCCGGGTCTGAGGCGGATCGGTCCGGGTAGGCGGACCGGTTCATTTTTTATTTGGCATTTTTGGTTCTCTATCGATCTGGGGTTTACTGGCTTTCAACAAGCGGACCGGTCCGGGTCTGAGGCGGACCGGTTCGCAGGTGGATCGGTTCTTTTTCCAGGGCGGAGCGATCCGGCCTGTCAGAATTTGATTCCTCTTCTTCTTTTGATATTCGGATCCGTTGATGACTGTATGAATCTTTGAATTTCTTCAACGGTGTAACGGCGTACGAAATAACAAATTGATAATGGATAAAAAATGTCCTTACAAATCTCCCCCTATGTCTATGCCGGTACATACATAAAAACAAACATCCGAATTATCAAGTATAAAATTGCCTATACAAATCTACCCTTCCATGAACCCAAAACTGAAAAAGGTACAATTGAATAAGACTTCATCGTTTTTCCTTCAACTCTTCAGTAATCTTCAACGCTTTTCTCATCAGGGTGTGCAATCCAATGTTAATCCATGTAATATCTACACACATGAGAAAAAGCAAAATACCAAGTGACGTATCTAGTTTGAAATGAGATAAACAGATATGCAATATGCTAATAGGTGATAAACAACTCAAACTCACTCCCCCTTAATGTGATAAACTCACTCCCCCTTAATGTGATAATTCTTTCTCCCCCTTTTTATGATGTCCCCAAATAGACAAATGAGACAAATAATGCAAACAAACAATGACGGGGTGTCACAAGGAAATACTCAACTATTTTTTGAATTTTTCAAAATTTTTTCAAACAAAATCACACCATGAATGAACACAAAGAAACCAAGTCGATGATAGCGTTAATGAATGGGTGTGATCAAATTCGATAGGAAGATCAATGCATACAAACAAGACATATGTGCACGATGAATATCGGATACTCCTAACGAATGAACTCAAAGTCTTCCTTTGGTGTAAAAAAAATGGAAATATAAGATATTGACTTAATCAAATCAACAAATCAAAGCGAAAAATGATTTCTACACCAATAACGTCCAAAACTTTTTATGCTTTTTCAGGACTTTCAAGGAAGTGAAAACCCGTTTATATTCTCCAACCAAACTCCCTCAGATATAATTTTGAATAGAGGCTTTCTAAATTCTCAAACTTTGGAGAATTGATGGTGAAACCTAAGTGGCCCATATTTGGCATGAATTGCTTGTTATTGCCTTTAAATTTTTCGGGCTCTTTTAACCTCTTTGGACCTCGAAGATTAAAATTCCTCTATTTTTTAGGTCTTTTTTAACGGTGGCTTTTGCGGAAAGGATAGATGATTACCTTTCGCAGCCCCTCCCCGTTATATGAAAACACACAGTCTCACCAAAACGGTTTTTACATGCATTCCAATCTTGTCAAGTTTTATCGCATATTGAAAGTTGTATAGACAGAATTGAGATGGAAACACTCAAGCCAATATGAGATAGACAAGTGCAATAATCAAATATAGCCGTGCATGTGTGTAATAAAGGATATATGAGTCAAACATGTAGGAAGATATCACTAATTACATCACAAAGACTCCAAACAATGTAAAGCACATGGATGAAATGATGTAACCTCTCAAATCTCTATCATGCAGTCACATGGATATATGGAATGAAGTTGTGACTTGGCTATCTTAAATGCTCATCCATAAAAGGAGCAAAAACAGAAATCTTTTTGGATTTTTCAAAATTTTTATCAAAATAAAATCTTTTTGTGCTTTTCTTAAAATTTTTCTTAAAGGAAAATCTTTTTGGAATTTTTGTTTTAACGAAATAAAAAATGAACAAAAATAAAACAAACTAATGGTACATGCTAGCAATAGGCAAAAGAAACAACATGAAAATCAACCTATGCTAGCAACCAAGACAAGATCTCAACCGGGAGTAACGGTGGAGTTTTCCAAAGATGGTGACATCTTTTGAACACACTCCACTAGATCATGTGTTGTCTTGATAAAAAACTTCACTTGCTCGCGAATATGTGCAAACTCTCTATCATAATGTGCAGGCAAAATGTCATGAGTGGGTGTATGTGCATGAATGTGTGAAGTGGCATGATATGGTACAAAACCCAACTTGGAACAAAACTCCCTAAGATGTCCTCGCTTCTTGCAGTGGGAGCAAACATAAACCGGTCTAGGAAGTAATTTGTCAATAATTTTGGGAAGAACATTCCTAGACGGGCTCCCATGGGACTCACTCACCAAGGTGGATATAGGCTCGGGTGCATTAAAAATAGTGAATGTACCGTCATTACCTTTTCCAACATCATTCAAAACGGTATAGGAAACCATCTTATCAACCTTCTCAGATGCATTCTCTAATGTGACGTGGACCTCTCGTGCTTGTTTGACATCATCCTCGAGATGGGATACACGTGTCGTCAGACTAGACACCGTGTTGGTCAAGTCACCTTTTTCCCTTTTTAGCTCATCATTCTCTCCTTTCAACTCACGAATTTGAAGACCTAGGATTCTATTTGACCTTTTTATTTCCATGGTCTCGATAAACAACTTTCTAAATGCTTTTCGGATCACACTTTCATCACCATCCTCATCCCCACTATCACTTAGAGAAGTGGGAATGGCATCTTTCTTACGCTCTCTCCTAAGTTTAGTGGGACACTCAAATTTCTTGTGCCCTATCCCATCGCACTCAAAACATCTTATCTTCTCAAGTTATTTCTTTCTTTATTTTCCACTCTCATCACAACTCTCTCTTTCTCCAAACAATATTAAATCTCTCTCTAAAGCGGTGATCCTAAGAGCTAACGCTTTATAACGCTTCTTGGTTTCAAAAGATTCAGAATATAACTCGGCGTAAGCGCGTGGGAGATCACACTCACTCTCATCTCTCTCACTGTCGAGGTGTCCTTGTGACGTAGCATCCTCATCGTCGTGAGAAGCATTGGAGGTACTCACATGACTTGCCATGAGTGCGGTGATGTTATGCTCATGCGGTGACTCATCTCCACAGTCCATCGACTCAACCTCACTGTCGTCACTAAGGGTAGCATTTAGGACAATTTTCCCTTTCCCTCTATTCAGACGTGTGGCACACTCAAAAGCTCTATGACCCTTACCGTCGCATTCAAAGCATCTCTCATTGTCTGTCTTAGGAGGATCTTTAAAATCTTTTTCATTATTTTTCTCAAAATTCCTTTTATCATTGAAATTTCCACTTTTCTTTAATTTGAGAATTCTTTTGAAATTTTTTGCAAACAGGGCCAAGTCATCTAAGTCCAAATCATACTCAGAATCGAACTCAAATTTTTTTTCTTTCTTTTTCTTAAAATGAGTCTTTAAAGCAATGCCATTATCCTTAGCCTTAATGGTTTTGGGAAACATGTCAATCTCATAGGTCTGAAGATCTCCTACAAGTTCTTCCAACTTAAGTGATTTCAAATTTCCCAAAGAGTTCAAAAATAGTGACTTTAGGAATAAAGCGTTCTGGGAGAGATCTCAAAATATTTTTAATGACACGCGTGTTATCAATCACTTCACCCAAATTAAAACTTGTGTTAACGATGTCTGACAAACGAGCATAAAAATTATCAAAGCATTTAGACTCAGACATGGTAATAGTCTCAAATTGGGTGGCCAAATTTTGTAATTTTGATTCTTTAACCGCGTTCGTACCCTCATGTGTCAATTTCAAAACATCCCAAGCCTCTTTAGACGTGGTGCACGTCATAATTCGACGAAACTCATCGGGAGTGATGGAACCAGAAATAGCATTCAAACCTTTAGAGTTAAAAGAAGACCATCTAAATTCATCTTCAGTCCAAGAGGTGACAAGTTTTAAATTAGTCACATTTTCCACAGTGACGGAGGGAGGTGTCCACCCTCTTTCAACTAAAATCTAAACCCTTTCATCTATTGCTTTTAAAGCCGACCTCATGCGGGCTTTCCAATAAGCATAATTTGTCCCGTCAAAAACAGGTAATTTATTATATGATTTCTCCATTTGAACACGCACTTTCAAAAATCAATTTTTTTTGAAAAAAGATATCTTAGAAAAGATTTTGCGAAAAATAGGAATACGCGATAGATTAGCGTAACCTGCTTTGATACCAATTTGAGAGAGTATGCGCGTACGTTCAAATGAGAAAATTATATATTAAATTCAGTTTAACCCAAACAAACCCTAAACATGCAACAGTATGTGATTGAATAAGATAATGAACTAAGCAAGAACATTCAAACACATGCTTGTGAGGAAAAATCCCCCAAAGGGGCAAAACCATTTATTTTCATTATAATATTGTAACTGTACAATTCGGATTACAATGAAAATACAAGTGACTAAGAATTACCCTCAGGTGTCGGAGTTTGTAGTCGGCGGCTGGAGTTATCCCTTTCCAGTAGGGCTGCAGTGAAGAAGAAGAACGGTCTTCTCCACAATGGTATGAACAGCAAAAGTGCGTTCCTGAGTTGCAAAGTGATTCACAAGTGTTTGGAAATTTGTGTGAATCAAAAACCTAGAGTCTTGGTACTCAATAGGTGAAGACTTAGAGTTTTTGTACTCTGAAAATCATGTATGGAAGTCTTAGAAAACCACTTCCCGTAGTGGGTTTATAAAGAAAACGTTTAGCCTAGAAAATCTGACCACGATCTGCTGAAGATTATCCCAGGCGGATCGGTCTGGGTCTGAGGTGGATCGGTCCAGGTAGGTGGACCGGTTCATTTTTTATTTGGCATTTTCGGTTCTCTATCGATCCTGGGTATACTGGCTTTCAACAAGCGGATCGATCCGGGTCTGAGGTGGACCGGTTCGTAGGCGGATCGGTTCTTTTTCCAGGGCAGATCGGTCCGGCCTGTCAAACTTTGATTCCTCTTCTTCTTTTGATATTCGGATCCATTGATGACTGTATGAATCTTTGAATTTCTTTAACGGTGTAACGGCGTACGACATAACAAATTGATAATGGACAAAAAATGTCCTTACACCCTAGGTGTGCTCTATATAGGTACCTTCAGCAATAAGGTTATCACCCACTAATTATGTGGCGTCTGAGGCTATCGAGAGCTCATCTCGAGCTTCGTCTCCCAACTAAGATGAGGTGTCTAGTGAGGATGACTCTTCAGTCCAAATTGTGTCTGACCATGCTAAGTCATCTAAATAGGATGGCTCTTAAGTTCAAGTTGTCTTTGACCCTACTGAGTCGGCTGTTAACGTTGCTATATCTCCCACTATTGTTCCTCTATTGGCCATGACTGCAAGAGATTCTCAAGCGAGGGTTCTTGATATATCTCCCACTATTGTTCCTCTATTGGATCTCCTGCCGACGATGATGACTCCGAGGCCGAGGAACCTGTTAACTATTCATACATCGAGACCTTTCAATCCACCATCAGAGAGTCCGACCTTCTCCTTTGGAGGCATTTATATGGCATAAAGTCTGACATCGCTATGCTCATCCCAGGTGAGGGCGAGAGAGTATATGGTGGTCGAGAAGGTGAAGTCTCATTTACGATCAAATGTTTATGGTTGGCTTTCGACTCCCTTTCCATCCCTTTGTTTGAGATATTCTGTCTTGCTTGGGACTTGCTCCATCTCAGTTAGTGCCCAATTTCTAGAGAATCATACTCGGCTACGTCTCCTTACGGATGAACAAGTACACGTATGAACAAGTACACAGACGACCCATAAGTTGCAGTATTTCTTGCTATAATGTCTCATCCTCAAGGGCTCAGCCCAGCTATTATCATCTAAGGCCTAGAAAACCTGATAAGAAAATCTTCTGCATCGCCCTAACATCCAATCATCACTGGAAATTGAGATTTTTCATTATTTTTGGGCATGGGTGTTTCCAGCCGACGCAACGAGCTGAGGGTTCCATGCACTAGGGCTAACCCCTTCGTGTCTGCTAAGTTGGAGCCCGGTCTTAGCATTGCCGATAGGGAGAGGGTCAACTATCTGAGGGATCAAGGGAAAGAAGGTGCCCTTTGTAACATCCCGTGTTTTATTTATTAATAATTTTAATTAATATGGAGAAAAATAAAATTTTGGATTTAATTATTTTTAACAATTAAATATGTTGGTTTTAATATTTGAAGAGTAGAATTTAAAGCGAAATTAAAATGGAGTTTTAATTGAATTTTTATTATATAGAAGAGTCCTCAAAACATAAAACTCTCTAGAAAAAAATTATATAAAAATATTCGATCGTCCGATCGAGCTGAAATTTTTTGTGCAGCTTCCTCTCTTCTTCAACCACTATGCCCCGAAATTTAAACCAATTCCAACAGTCCGATCATCCTGAATATTTTTTTAGTGTTTATATCTGATTAGAACTATTTTCTTAATCAAACTCTTATTCCTTTATATATCATAACAAATTCGTGGCTTAGCTTTTGAAATCACTTTTTCATCAACTTTTCAACCAGAAGACCTCTCCAAAATTATTCCCTTTCATCTAAAAACTTTAGCCCCAAACTTAATCATGTGTCTGACTCAATATTTGAAGCCTTAATTGGTATTTTCTCAAGATTGTTCAAGAACAACTATTTGCAATTTTTTTGAGACGAATCCAACTTTCAACCCATATTTTCTTCATCTAAATCATAGGCATGGATGCTCTATTCCTTTCCTTTGGTGTTATGAGTTTTAAGTGTTACCTAAACCTTTAATCATGTTTTTCTTAAAAGAGATTAGTGACTTAATTAGGAATAGTGATAACTAATTATGGACTATTTTTTTTAAAATCTTTTAATGTGAATAATATTCATAACCCTTGGGTACATAGAATTGATGAGTGGATTTTGGATTTTAATGGTGTAGGTGGCATGTAGAAAAATCCTAGTTTTGAATTAAATGATTTCGGGGGCGCATAACTCATAGGAATTGTGTAGAGACTATGGAATTTGAAATTTTGTTATATAAATGATGAATCCACATGTTAATCAAATTAAAATAATTCATGGGATAAATTGCGTGACTATGACGATGTAATTATTAAATTGAGTTTTAATTAAATTGAACTATCATGCGTAGATTTACATGTGATTATTTATGTGTGATTGTGCAACTTGTTGGTATTTTTAATTGCTATCATGACGAATGGTTGTTGTGTATTTTATGCTCTCCCTATATTTTAGAATTCCCTATAGGTATGGGACTAGTTGATAGGCCTTTAGACGATTTACGCCTTCCAGGTATGGGATTAGTGAGGGTAGATTATCGCGATGTTATCATATCGGGAGGTGGGCTGATTTTTGGTATTTTATCGTCGTTATGCTAGTCTAGGTATGCGACTAGGTCAAGATTTATATTTGAAACTCATCCTATATATAGGGTAGAATGTATTGATGATTTGGGGACCCTTAGGTATGGGACTAAGTGGTATTTTTTAGGATCTCACATCGATTAAACAGGTGGGGTAATTTGTTAACTGTAATTGAGAAATTGAGAATCAATGTCTAAGATAATAAGACGGGTATTAAAATGTATTGGCAGCATAATCAGTGAGGGCCGACAGTTTAAACGGGCCAGTCGACATTTTATATCGTGTCGTGTGTGGAACCTCATCAATCAGAAGGGGTTGACAGTTTAAACGGATCAATTGGCATCTTGACGAGGGGATGTGTATTTTGATGGAGAAATCACCCGTGACAGGAGGACTGCTAAAATGTATTTTGGTGGGAGTACCACCCGAGGTGGGAGAACCGTTATACCTAATAATTATTGAAGTAAGAACATTAAGCGGGAAAAACTACAGTGATAAAATAAATTGAGAAAACGATAATTTGGGTTAATTTAATGAAATTAACACTTTAGGACTGGGGAATATTTAAAATGATATTGGTGTAATTTTTATAAGAATCTTAGGGGGTAGTTAGTAATTTATTCTTTCCCGCGTTTAATTATCTCGTATTAATTAAAATTCTCTATTGTGATAGTTATTGCGTATAATGCTATTGTTTGGGTTCACGGATCCTATTTGAGGGGAGTAGTGTGTATTCATGCTTGGGGCTTTGACCTCGTGCGTTGACTAACATTTTTCAGGTATTAGGGCTGGAGTTTGCACAGGATTTTGGGAGATTATTTTAGAGGTGTAGTTGGAGTTATTTTAGTTATGCTTAGTATTGTAGATTATGTGACACCCCGCCTAATTAAATACCGGGTGATCAGTCCTTTATTAAATTAAAATCAAGGTGAACGGTTAGTTCATTCTTAGCATCACTGTCGCAAAATAAATATTTCCAATTTAAACACCCTAAATAATTAAGCTAAGTGTCAAAATAATTTAGAGTCTTATTCCATTTATTAAACCCCAACGTGAAAACCTTTTTAAATGTAAATAATTTTATGAATCATATAAATGCTAAGGATGGCAATTAACCCAAAAGAATTTATCTAACTAGATTAACCAAACCAAGTCGAATAACCATAAGTGAAATCATCATGATAAGAATTAACCCCAAAGAGTACTGAACATTGAAAACATAAATAAAAATAAATTATCTAATAAGTCTAAACTGAAATAAGAAATTGGGCGACACATGCCCTAGCTATGCAGTACTAAATCAAGAGCTGAATTAAGGAAGATGTCATCTAGAGTAAGGGCTTGCAACTCCCACATAAGCTTCAGCACGTCCAATTCAAAGAACCTACGCCTAACGCCCCTGTGTCTGGGCACCTGTAATACATACATATATATATACAAGAGAGAGAAAAATGACAGGAAACGGGTCAGAGCTCGAGTGTAAAAAAGTTTAAAAAAAATAGTTTAGCAAGTATTTAAAATGCTTATCTGCTAATATAACAACCATGTTAGTGCACGACACTCTCTTGAGAATTCTCACCTCTCATCTAGTGTCCACGCCTACCGTACTACTAAATGCCTCATAAGTTTATCTAACTCATCTCCCATAAGTTTTATTTCGAGAAGTCACAATACTATGATTTTAGTTTAGAGATTATTCTCTTAATGATTTCTTACGTTACTTATGTATTTCTCAACACTGTTATAAAGTTCCCAAACACTTACTATAATTTTGGAGCATTTATTCAATATTTATCTACTTATATGCACAGTAGAAGAATTCCATATATATACGTATACATATTAATCACTCATATAATATATATACTATCAGCACCCCACATAAAATATATGGTGATGGCATACTCTGCTATCAAGTCCCCGTATCTCTCGTACTAAGGGAAATACTAGTTCGGAATCACTCTCGAACTATATTAACACAATACACACATAATAGAGGCGAAGCATAGTTCCAAGTCACTAAGAGGTTAGCACATACCCCTCATGTCTCTTAGGACCATCTGATTATTATTCTCAGATAGCCTGTACCAAAGAATCCTATATTCTAGGGTACTAGTCAATATCCCCCATAAAGGTCCCATTGAGATAAGACTATCCCGTCGCGGTAACCTCCGTGATAGCAAGTAGTGCGGGTATGATTATACACAAATATATATATAAATATATACACATGCACTCGATCCTATATTTAAATATTCTCATTTTCCAATTAGGTTCGCCCATGACCCATAATAATATTTTAACCATAAGTAATACAATTTTACCCAATCTTTACGCATAAAGAACTCATCTCATTTTATTCTCAATTATAATCATTTCAAAATTACTTCTCGTCCCTCAAAGTATTCTCTCTTCCTAAAGGTCAATTCAGTAGGTACACCCTCTCTAACATACTGGTCTAAGTCATTTATGAACTTCTCAATTCGTTAGCTAATGTACGGACGATTTCTAATATGTGTCAAACCCCCCATTAACCCAGGGTTACATCCCATATATAATTTCATTCAACGGAATCTACTTAGACCCTACTAGTCCTCTTCATGATCCATTATATTCTTTAAATGATATTCAAGGGTTCCTACGTATTTTATCAAAATTTAACAAAAAGAGGAAAAACCTGCAGTTTCCAGGAGGGGTCGATCGATCGATGATCGATCGATCGATCGACATTCTTGGGTCGATCGATCGATTGAAATTCTTGAGTCGATCGATCGATCGAACAGGTATAGCCTAGATTCTGCCATTGTTAACTATGGGTTTCATCCAAGAAATTCCTCCAAAACACCATTAATGAATCCCAAACTCCCAAACAAGTATAGCACTGATTTAATATACCTACCTACATGATTTTCTACGTAAAGCATGTATGAATGTCATCCAAGGTATAGGATTAAAGGCCCAATTCATAATATTTATCAAGAACCCTAGTTTCATTATAATTTGCAAACTTCTAATTCTTTTTCCATAATTATATATTCTAAACCATTACAATTTCGTGGGTAATCCTCTACATATGATGAGATTTCCATAATATACTTATTTCTTCTGAAGCATGTGATTTGAATTCCCTAAATCATCAAATTCTTCTATAAAATATATATTTATCAATCCTATTCTAACATTGGTGAAATATCAACTAGAAAATAACAAGATAGATACTTACCTTAAGATAGTAGGTTTGATTCCATGAGTTTGACAGGTATAGGCTTCATCCCCTCGATCCGATCTACGTTTTGTTATTGGTGGTGGTGCACTTGGGTTGGTTCTAAACCTTAAATTCTTGGAAAGCTTTTCCTCCCTTCCTCTCACCGTCGTTATCAACTTTTGGGAATGTTAACTCTAGAATACTCTCTTAATATCTTATTTTAATTTCCCAATTTTCATCATTTAACTAAGGCCTAATTTGGAAATGACTAAATCCCCCTCCCAGGGTGCTGGTTAGGCCTAAAAACTCCCCGAGACCCAAACTAAACCCCCGAGTACACTTTTCTGACTATCTCGATCCTTCCGGACACGTTGGCTCACTCAAAATAATGACATGGGCAACTTATAATTTATTCACTTTTTATTATAATAACATAGTCCCGACATGACACAGGCGCGTCCCGACTTAATTTTCATAATTGTCATATTATTCACTCGTGACAATTTTTCATAAATTCAATTCTACATATTAATTTACTCATTAAGTAATATTTAACAAATTCCCAATAATTACTAACTCTCGTCACGCTAGTAAATATTTAAAATAAATTTTCGGATTAATATTAAATTAATTTATCTCAATTTCATTTAATAAATTCCCAATTTAAAAGCCATAAAAATACGGGGTATTACATATTAGTTCTCCATTCCTTCGCATTTATATTGAGACTCAATTTATGGTTTTGGTGGGCCATTCTGTTCCATAGTTGTACGATTTTATTAAGATATTGTTAGTTAGATTTTATTCAGTTTTATATTATTGGAGATTGGGTTATTATTGAAGTTTAGCATGGTGATGGATCTTTTTTTTGTATAGTTAGCCATTATCATTTGGAATTGATTAAAATATTTATCTCGTGGATTGATTTTATAATATCTCATACCTGTCACATGCTGAGAATGGTATTTATTTACTTGCACCCGACTTAGTTTTGGTGGCGACGTACGCTAGAATTAAGTGGACTGTGACATATGGTATCAGAGCATGGTCTTAGGTCTCATAGGTTATGAGTTCGTTTATCTTCCGCATTACCGATCTTTGATTCCCTCTGTTGATTCGTACTCTCTAAGATAGTGGGTGGAGCATGCGTGTTAGTAGTATTTTTGGATATAGGTTGTGGATATTAGGATGTTGTAAACTTTGAGTTTATAAATGATAATCTCAATGAGGGGAGACTTATAGATGATTTTTTCGAAGATGAGAGTCATTTTGGAGATTACTAGTGCAGATGTTAGTTATTGTAAGTATTGATTTTGGCGATGTGCAAAAATTTGAGGACTTTAGTGTTTGGATGACTTTGGGAGATAAAATCGAGTGGTGATTCAGGAGAGCACGTGATACGCCGTTATTTTTATAGCTATGTGTGTGTCTGTGTGTGTGTATATATATATATATATATATATATTTTTTGATCGTGGGATTTCGTACGGGTATGATTGGGTGTATGGGCGCTCAATCGTGGTAGCTATCGGTAGGTATATGTGAGCCTTATTTTATTTTGCGCGTATACACTTTGTCAAATTTTGAGGACGAAATTTCTTTGCTAGTGGGGAAGTATGTAACACCTTGTGTTTTATTAATTAATGATTTTAATTAATATAGAGAAAAATAAAATTTTGAATTTAATTATGTTTAACAATTGAATATGTTGCTTTTAATATTTGAAGAGTATAATTTCAAGCGGAATTAAAATCGGAATTAAAATGGAGTTTTAATTGATTTTTTATCATATGGAAGAGTCCTCAAAACATAAAATTGTCTAAGAGTCCTCAAAACATAAAACTCCCTAGAAAAAAAATATATAAAAATATTCGATCGTCCGATCGAGTTGAATTTTTTTGTGCAATTTCTTATCGTCTTCAGCTACCACGCCCCCAAATGTTAGCACATTCCAACGGCCGATCGTCCGGAATATTTTTTTAGTGTTTGTATCTGATTAGAACTCTTTTCTTAATCAAACTCTTAATCCTTTATATATCACAACAAATTCGTGGCTTAGCTTTTTAAATCACTTTTTCATCAACTTTTCAACCAGAAGACCTCTCCAAAATTATTACCTTTCATCTACAAACTTTAGCCCCGAACTTAATCAAGTGTTTGATTCAATATTTGAAGGTTTAATTGGTATTTTGTCAAGATTGTTTAAGAACGACTCTTTGCAAATTTTTCTAGGGGAATCCAATCGTCAACCCATATTTTCTTCATCTTAATCACAGGCATGGATACTCTATTCCTTTCCTTTGGTGTTATGAGTTTTAAGTGTTACCTAAACCTTTAATCATGTTTTTATTAAAAGAGATTAGTGACTTAATTAGGAATAGTGATAACTAATTATGGACTATTTTTTAAAAATCTTTTAATATGAATAATGTTCATAACCCTTGGGTAGGTAGGATTGATGAGTGTATTTGGGGTTTTAATGGTATAGGTGGCATGTAGAAAAACTCTAGTTTTGAATTAAATGATTTCGGGGGCGCATAACTCATAGGAATTGTGTAGAGACTATGGAATTTGAAATTTTGTTATATAAATGATGAATCCACACGTTAATCAAATTAAAATAATTAATGGGATAAATTGCATGACTATGACAATGTAATTATTAAATTGAGTTTTAATTAAATTGAATTATCATGCGTAGATTTACATGTGATTATGCAACTTGTTGGTATTTTTAATTGCTACCATGACGGATGGTTGTTGGGTATTTTGTGCTCTCCCTATATTTTAGGATGTCCTATAGCTATGGGACTATTGGATAGGCCTTTAGATGATTTACGCCTTCTAGGTATGGGACTAGTGGGGGTAGATTATCGTGATGTTATCATATCGGGAGGTGGGCTGATTTTTGGTATTTTATCGTCGTTACGCTAGTCTAAGTATGCTACTAGGTCAAGATTTATGTTAGAAATTCATCCTATACATAGGGTATGACGTATTGATGATTTGAGGACCCTTAGGTATAGGACTAAGGGGTATTTTTGAGGATCTCACATCGATTAAAAGGGTGGAGTAATTTGTTAACTGTAATTGAGAAATTAAGAATTAATGCCTATGATAATAAGACGGATATTAAAATATATTGGTGGCATAAACAACGAGGGCTGACAGTTTAAACGGGCCAGCCGGCATTTTATGTCATGACGTGTGTGGAACCTCGTCAATCAGCAGGGGTCGACACTTTAAACGGATCAGCTGGCGTTTTGACGAGGGGATGTATATTTTAGTGGAGAAATCACTCGTGGCGGGAGGACCGCTATAATGCATTTTGGTGGGAGTACTGCCCGAGGCGGGAGGAGCACTATACTTAATAATTATTGAAGTAATAACATTAAGCGGGAGAAACCACAGTGATAAAATAAATTGAGAAAACGATAATTTGGGTTAATTTAATGAAATTAACACTTTAGGACTGAGGAATATTTAAAATGATATTGGTGTGATTTTTATAAGAAACTTTGGGTGTGGTTAGTAATTTATTCTTTCCCGCGTTTAATTATCTCGTATTAATTAAAATGATCTATTGTGGTATTTATTGCGTATAATGCTATTGTTTGGGTTCACGGACCCTATTTGAGCGGAGTAGTGTGTATTCATGCTTGGGGCTCTAACCTCGTGCATTGACTAATATTTTTCAGGTATTAGTGCTGAAGTTTGTACAGGATTTTTGGAGATTATCTTGGAGGTTTATCTGGAGTTATTTTAATTATGATGAGTATTGTAGATTAGTTCTCCATTCCTTCGCATTTATATTGAGACTCAGTTTATGGTTTTGGTGGGCCATTCGGTTCCATAGTTGTACGATTTTATTAAGATATTCTTAGTTAGATTTTATTAAGTTTTATATTATTGGATATTGGGTTATTATTGAAGTTTAGCATGGTGATGGATCTTTTTTTTGCATAGTTAGTTATTATCATTTGGAATTGATTAAAATATTTATCTTGTGGATTGGTTTTATAATGTCTCATATATAACACATGCTGAGAATGATATTTATTTACTCACACCCGGCTTAGTTTTGGTGGCGGTCGACGCTAGAATTAAGTGGGGTGTGACACCCTTTCTGAGTTTGAGGATCTCATGACTCCTGATTTTCTTGAAAGGGTTTGGTTTGGGCGTTGACTCCCTAGCTGAGTTGTGTGAGTTACTAAAATTTTCTGATTATAAGTTTTTCATCGTCTTTATCTTTATAACCGATCATATTTAAAATGACTGTTAGTGGGCCGACCAATCCCAAGGTCGGTCATAAAATAAAGGAACCCACTTGTCCCTCAGAATCTCGTCGAGAAAGGGAGACGAGACAGATGGTAAATCCACCCCCGTCGGCTTCTGTGCCAAGATCCTCTGGTGGTTCTTCATCATAGGACTTTGATACCTTCTGGGTAGCCAACATAGCCCAACTGAAAGGATTCCCTGATTCGGTCATTCCATCAGCGCTGAGGTTCAAGGCGACCATGTTTTTTATCCCTTCCAAGGGAGATTTCGAGTTTATGGGGAAAATGCACCCCTTAAAGATTTATGATTTTTGTATGCACTATCTGGTGTAGGTATCGGCTTCATCTTTAACTTTAATCTTGTCTCGTCCAATTTTTACTTTGCTCTATTCTGGCACTTGTCCATTTTTGTTCTTCTGCAGTCTATGTGTGCCTTTATTTTTGCCATAAAATTGATTACTGATAATTTGTACCAAATCCAAGAGGGTGAGAAAGCCCTCCATGATGTGGCCGACTTAAAGAGGAAACTAAGAGAGAATAAAGAATAATAGAGGAAGACCTTTAATCAACTCAATCTAGACCATGCCAATGCCTTGAAGGCCAAGGATGACTGCTCAAGCTGTGAAGCATGCCACAAACCTTGTTACGGCTGTTTAGAAAGCTAATGATGAGGCCCTTTCGACCGAAGCTATTCAAAAGATTAAAGATGAGTCCCTTTAACCTAAGGCTATAAAAAAAATTCATGACGAAGCCATCGAGGCTTACAAAGCGTGTGATGAGTTCGATAACTTTGGGGTGGAGTACCTTGAGAGAGGTATCAAGACGGACTGTCGATGGATCGTCACTAAATTTTTTGAAGTCGTCTCATCTACTTGTCCCGAGCTGGAAGCCCTAACTCATAAGATCGCTTAATGGCCTCAGCCTTGTACTATGTTGAATATGTGGTCCCAGTCGAAGCAAATGAAGCTATGGACGAGGTCCAAGTTAAAGATGACATTAACACAATTGTTGTTGTTGGGGATATTCAAGCCGATGATGCTGTTGGAGGGTCGGCCATCAATGTTGAGCCAATTATGTAGGGTGGTCATCTGTGATCGATACCCTTTATCTTGTAATTAGTTTTTGTTGTGAATAATTGATCTATTGCAAATGTTTTGTACTGAACTTATTGTTATTACTTGAATGAATGGATGAAGTATAACTCCGTATTTGTCCTTTCATTATCTTCATGTTGACTGTGTAATGAGTTTGCTAAGTTTATTTTTTATCTCGCACTACTAGAAAACACCTTTTTATGACAATTTTAGGATTTAGTGTTATGACTGTTTCTATTAAACCGTCATAATAAATACTACTGTTTCACAATTATGATCGTTCTGGCATTTCAATGACTTAACTTTGTAATTTATATGACCATCTAATTCTAAGGGTCATATCAGTGTAATATATAATGACGGTAATATTTTAAATGTCATATAATATATTTATTTTTTATAACGGTGTTCCATACAACGTAATATTAAATATAATTTACAAAACTAATATTATATTTAATTTATTTATTTATGATATTTTTCAATACAAAATAACAAAATATATATAGGCGGGAAGCAAGTCCTTTTCTTTAGAGCAATCCAAAAACATTAAACTCTAAACCCACAACCCTCAAATTGTTCCTAAATCGTAAAGATGATCCTTATCATTGAGATATCACAACTAGAACATGATGATTCTAAACAGCCGCCCTTCTCACGCAACTGATGCGACTGAAAATGTGTCTCAGAAGTGCGTACTCCCTAGGCTCGAGTGCAAGCCTGTCGCTCAAGTAATAATCTGATAAGTCGGGTATCGATCCTCAGGGAAAAAGGACAACAGAGTTGTGACGACGGGAAAAGACGGAGGAATCCTAACCTTGACTCTAAGAAGAAAAAAAAAACCCAAATGATTTGGTTTTGGGAATGATTATAACTAAATGCAATTATGAAATTATGATAAGATGCAATTACACTAAACTACCTAAAATATGATTGAAAGATGATTTGAAACTTTTGACCTAAGTGATGAGAAAAACAGGACGGGAATACAATCCCCCAACCCTAGTATATTGCAGTTATAATACTATTCGTAAATTTAACTGATTAATTTGACCCGAAATTTAGTACTCCCAAGCATTACTTATATGAGGTTCAAGCCCGCATAATACTTAATCTGAGGACGAGTAAATTGGTATCGCGGTAGTGACACTCGAATTGCATTCTAAATCATCCAGGTTACCCAGGGGAAAACGAGATATAAAGATATATAATTGTTGTGTTCCTACGCAATACGGTCGTAATCAATCACTAAATTTAGAGGACTAATTTTATACACACGCAACTAACACATCAGGCTGGGTTCATGTATTCCAGCCTTAGAAAATCTAGCCTAGCATGCTGAAAGTAATGAAAACAGTGTTTGATTTGCAGAAAAACATGATTAACTATGGAAAATTGGTAGAATGGTGTAAAATAAAATTAAACAGACGAAATTAATTACTAATCTTACCAAAGCACTCAAAGTATTAACTGTAATTACTTGTAATTACTGAAATCTGATCAAAGTTTCAATCTTGGGATTAAAAGAGCAAACTCTATCTAAACTAGGGTTTCTGAAAAAGTAAGTGAAATTACACTAATTCTCCCTAAATCTCCGTGCAAATAATAATAAGAAAATGAGTTTTTATACCCTCCAAGAATTTAGGAATTTCAGCTGCACTAGGACTCTTTTAGGAGAAGATCAGATTTGCAAATCTCGATACCTGGACCGGTCCGGGCCTTAGGCGGACCGGTCTGCCTTCAAAGCGGATCGGTTCTTTTTATTTTGGGGAAGACCAATCCGGGGGAGGATCGATTCTTTTATTTTTTTTCCTTCTTCGGTTTGCTTTCGATCCGAGGTCTACTGGAGTTTGCACAGCGGACCGGTCCGGGGTAGGGGCGGACCGCTCTGCCTATTTGACTTTTTTGCTCAACTTTGACTGCTCATATCTTTTGTTTTGGGACTCCGATTGAGGTGAAGTTTCTTCCTATGTGCTCATGAATGTGATATCTTCAACTTCTCTTTAGGTACCTCATTCGAATTCCTGCTGGAAATTACACTTTTGCCCTTTTGACTTTCCTTCTTTTCTTTCTTGATTCTTCCGGTTTCCTTCTTTCGTTTCTTGATATCAAATACCTGTAAAATCACGACGAAATACCAGAAACTCGGTGTACTCGTTAGGATTAGTCAGTAGCAAGATTATGAGATAAAGTCAACTCGATTACATTGTTCGAGGTGCTAAAAGTAACTAAATTAAGGGATAAATTAGGAAGAATTTATGCCTAATCAAACCCGCCTAACTTAGAACTTTGCGCGTCCCGAGCAATGTAAAAGAATCCTAGCATGGCTTAACTCTTAAAAACATTTTATTGGGATAGAATACCTTTTTCGCGGGTGAGCGATTACATTTAGCGTATGCAACAATCCTTTAAACCCCTAGGTCACCCTAGTAGGACAAGTTGTGTCTCGTGAGGGTTTGCAGAGAATATACCCACAAAATTCGACTCAAAGAAAATTCAAAATAGGCAAAAATTGTGCAATTCAAACTTTTCCAGAAAATAGTCATCATCAAGTCATATGTACAAGTCTCAAACCGTAGTGTGTGTGTGCGAAGCCAAAAATATAACCGCCAATTTCCATCGATTGATCATTACGTACTTATCCGAAAATTCGTTTTGATTTCAAATTCTCACTACATGCTCTCTCAAATGAATCACTCGGAATGTGACTATTCTCTCGGTATGCGTGATATAAAGAGTAAATGTAATATATGAAAGATCACGCATACAATTAGAAAGATGAAAATTTCATGGTGAAAGGATCTCATCAACAGATTACGGTTTTAAAAACGGGAACATTTCCTCTTATTCGCGCACTTAATCTCCTTTATTATCTTTTGGTGTATTGGCTCTCTACGCGGTAATCAATTTCGCACTTTGGACTCGGTTAGGACTTTTTCGGGGTTTTAAGGTGTATTGGGTAAAATGAAATGGTAGGGAAGGTTGGAATTAGAAAAGTCATTTATGATGTCCATTTGTGCTTTTTTCGGGCTATTGCTCATTTTTCTTCTTTTTCTCTTTTTCTCTATTTTTCTATTTTTCACTTCTTTTCTTTTCTTTTCTTGCTATTTTTGTTGTCATATCTATTTTTTTCTTGCCCCTTTATATGCACTTTTTGGACTTAAATTCTAAATTTTTCCATTTTTCGCAATTCCGGGCTATTTGGGTTTTTCGGATTATCGTTTGGCTCAAATTGGGTTGCGAAAGGGACAATTTATTTAACTCAAATTGGGTTGCAAAAGGGGTGATTTTTCATGACTTTTTATGGCCAATATTTTTGGGTGACAAACGAGGGCCTACTTTATTGTCCAAAATACCAATTGCATTACCATATGCGTTTCAAGATGAATTTACTTTAGAGATCAATTTTGGCATGTTTTTCAAAGCAATATCACACACATTTTTCATAACCGATCAAAATGAAAGGATTGAGATCCTCGACGACGTTTTAGGCGCTGAAAATAACTTTGAGTTAACAATTAACTCGGATTGATTTAAAAACTCGCAAAAAGTGGTAGGCTCGAATCTCACCGGGTTTGTTAATCTCCACACTTATTCGTTAAGTCGCCAATTTTCGCTCAATTTCAATCTTTAGTCAATTTCGGCTTTGTGTATGTTGAATTTTTACAACTTGAGACTTCACAATCCTCACCGGCTGCCTCTTCTTCCTCGTCGCTCTCGCTTGAGGCAACATCTTCTTCACAATCACCACCCCGCCTAGCCCATAGGACAGCTAGCTGTTTGGCGCTCTTGGTGCGGGTCCCTTGTCCAAAAGGACCGGGAATGTGAGTATGATCGAGCGGCGCCGCTATGCCAGCTTCCTTAAGGATGGAAGTGATCAACCGGGCATAGGGAAGTGGGGTGGTACCCTTCTCATCCAAGGAGGCGTTGATGATATCGACGTATAAAGTGCGGGCCAAATAGATGGAAGTGTGGGGGTCAAAGAGGTTATAGGTCAAAGTGGCTTGCCGGGGCCGCATGGAAGAATTGTTGGACGTTTATAATATGTTGACACACACAATCTAAAATGTGAGGCGCGCCTTCTCGTTAAGTCGTCCAACGGCGACGGTTTGCCCCGTCCAAGCCACATTCGGTGCAATGCGGGCCATGATAATATACTTGTCGACCGGGGGGACGTTTCGTGAATAGGTGAATTTTTGAACGTCCGGGACGTCATACTCGGCCAACTTGGCCGTGAGACGGGACAAAGAAAATGGGATGACATTCCTATCCGCGTATGCTTAGGCCTCGAATTGGCCCGTCCGAACTAGGGTGCCATAAAAGGAGCGGACTTCGGTTGCCCAAATCGCTTCGTAGGGTTCATTGAGGAATCAGCACCAGCCCCGAGCCATGAATAGGGCGGTGACGGAGTTAGGCAGCCCATCCCATTGGACAACGTGCTCCATATGGAGTTTGCGATCCAAACCAAAGAATTGATGGCACCATTGCTCCTCTTGGCGGGAGAGAAATGTCATACTTGGTGGGGGAAACGCGTGGAGCCATGGAAACAGGAGGGATTTTTTTGCTTGGAAGACTAAAGAGTGAGAAGAGAGGAATTGGGTTGAAGGTGTGAAGAGAAAGGGAGGGTATTGGTGTGTATTTATAGGTGAAGCGAGAGTGGAGGGGTTAGAATTGGAGGGAAAGGGTTTGGAGGGAAAAAGGGGGTGAATTTGGGAGGGAAAGGTTGGGGTTGGGAGTTGGGAAAACGGGTTGGAGGGAATGAATGGGATTTGGGAGAAAGGGGGGTGAATCTTGGGAAGGGGATAAAATAGACTTGTAGAAGGCGGACCGGTCCGGGTACTTTAATATTCAGAAATTCGACTAGCGGAACGGTCCTTTTTAAAATTAAAGGAACCGGTCCGGCCTTAAATTAAAGGAACCGGTCCAGCCCAGGGTTTTTGGGCTGGATTTTTCCTGAACTGAATTTTGATCTCTCCTCTCCCAAAATTCACTTTCAAAATGTACTCCCGATCAATCTGGACTAAAATCCTCACGATTTCGCTGGTCAACGCCCTTTGACTCGATCTTCCCGAAACACGCGAATGCTTTTCCCAAATAAAACCTAGTCCTATCGACGCTCACAACACACACGACTCTCACCCCATACGCGTCGGGGGTGCGACGACCTCGCTGTAACAGCTCACTCTACCCCGTAAACGGGGTTCGACAACCAGAAGGTGTCGACTTCTTTCGCACACGCCTCTAGATATGGCTTTAGGCGTTGTTCATTCACTTTGATTGTATTCCCCCCTTTTAAATCGTCTAATTCAATAGCTCCATGGGGGAAAACATTCTTCACTATGAACGGGCCAGACCATCGTGATCGTAATTTTCCCGGAAAGAGATAAAGCCGAGAGTTATAAAGAAGTACTTTTTTCCCGGGATGAAACTCTTCACGTCGAATGATGCTATTATGAGCGAGTTTTATCCTTTCTTTGGAAATTTTAGCAGTCTCATACGCATCATTGCGTATCTCTTCTAACTCATTGATTTGAAGCTTGCGGGTTTCACCGACCTTATCCATGGAATAATTCAGTTGCTTAATTACCCAATACGCCTTGTGTTCGAGCTCAACGGGAAGATGGTAAGGTTTTCCATATACAAAATGGAAAGGGGACATGCCGAGTTGATTCTTATATGCGGTACGTTAGGCCATAGGGAATCGTTCAATCTAAGTGACCAATCTTTCCGGGTAGGATTGACGGTCTTTTCAAGAATGTTCTTGATTTCCTGATTTGCTAGTTCGGCCTGCCCATTTATTTGCGGGTGATAAGTCGTTCCAACCTTATGAACGACGCCATACTTTCTCATGAGCTTCGCGAATGGCCTATTGCAAAAGTACGTGCCATTATCACTAATTATCGCTTTCGGTGCACCGAAGCGGGAAAGTATGTGTTTCTGTGAGAACTTTATCACCAATTTGTTGTCATTTGTCTTGGTAGCTATAGCTTCCACCCATTTAGAAACGTAGTCTACCGCGACAAGGATGTATAGGAAACCAAAGGACGGGGGAAAGGGCCCATGAAGTCAATACCCCAACAGTCGAAGATCTCAATAATGAATATAGGGGTAAGAGGCATCATGTCTCGTCGGGTAATGGCCCCCATCCGTTGGCACCTATTGCAAGATTTGCAAGCAGCGCTCACATCCTGGAATATTATGGGCCAATAGAGGCCGCATTGCAGAATTTTTGCGATCGTCTTTTTCATCGAAAAGTGGCCTCCACAAGCTTTCGAATGACAAAACTGGATGACTTTTGGGATCTCGTCATCCGATACGCATCGTCGGATGATTTGGTCGGCGCAATATTTAAAAAGAAAGGGATCATCGTAAAAGAACATGCACGACCAAGTAATAGACCTCTTCTTATCTTGCGGTGTCCAATCAGGAGGGACGGCTCCCGTGACAAGGTAGTTCACTATATCCGTAAACCATGGCAAAGAAGAGGTAGCAAAAAGTTTCTCATCCGGAAAGTATTCGTCTATGGGTACGGGATCACTAGGTACGTCAAATGAAAGCCGTAATAAGTGGTCGGCAACGACGTTTTCTGCTCCTTTTTTTTATCTTTGATGGAGATTGAACTCTTATAGTAGTAGGATCCACCTTATGAGGCGCGGCTTGGCATCTTTCTTTGCAAGTAGGTATTTCAAAGCCGCGTGGTCGATGAAGCAAGTAATGGGAGAACCGATGAGATATGATCGAAATTTATCAAGGACAAAGACTACCACTAGCAACTCCTTCTCCGTGGTAGAGTAGTTGAGTTGAGGTCCGGTAAGGGTCCGACTAGCGTAGTAGATGACATGAGCTTGCTTATCTTTTCTTTGGCCCAAAACATCCCCGATCGCATAATCGCTTGCATCACACATAAGTTCGAATGGTAAGGACCAATCCGAAACTTGCATGATGGGAGCGGACACAAGCATGGCTTTCAGTTTTTTAAAAGAGCTTTGGCATGCTTCTGTTCACTCGAATGGGTTGTCCTTCATGAGTAGGTTGCTTAAGGGTCTAGCGATGGCGTTAAAGTTCTTCATGAACCTTCGATAAAACCCCACGTGGCCCAAGAATGAGCGCACGTCCTTAAGTGATTTTGGTGGGGGAAGATCATCTATGATATCTATCTTTGCCCTATCAACTTTTATTCCTTTGGATGATACTACGTGGCCAAGAACTATTCCCTCGGTGACCATGAAATGGCATTTCTCCCAATTCAGCACTAAGTTCTTTTCCACACACCGGGCGAGTACTTTTTCTCATTTTTTAAACAATGATTGAAAGAGGTGCCAAAAACGCTGAAATCGTCTATGAACACTTCGAGTCCTCTCTCGACCATGTCGCTAAATAAGCTCAACATGCACATTTGAAAGGTCGCAGGTGCATTACACAAGCCAAATGGCATACGTTTGTAGGCAAACGTACTAAAAGGGCAAGTGAAGGTCATCTTCTCCTAGTCAAGTACATCCACCTCAATTTGGTTGTATCCGAAATAACCATTAAGGAAGCAATAATAAGGGTAGACCGCTACTCTCTTAAGTATTTGATCAATAAATGGCAAGGGGAAATGGTCTTTCCTAGTTCCCGCATTGAGTTTCCAGTAATCAATGCAAATGCGCTACCCGGTGGTGGTACATTGGGGAACCAACTCTCCCTTAGCATTTTCGATCACTGTCATGCCCGAATTCTTCGGGATGACTTGAATAGGGCTCACCCATTTGCTATTCGAGAATGGGTAGATAATCCCGGCATCCAATAACTTGATAATCTCGGTTCTCATAACTTCTTTCATATTGGGATTTAGTCTTCTTTGCATTTATCTAGAGGGCTTGACATCCTCTTCGAGATGGATCTTGTGAGTGCAAATCAAAGGACTTATCCCCTTTAAATCAGCGATGCATTAACCAAAATCACCTTGGTGCTTCTTCAAAATTTTCAACAATCCTCTTGCTCTTCGTTTAGGCTAGAGGAGACAACAACAGGAAATGTATCATCCTCTCCTAGGTATGCATATTTAATGTGGGAGAGGAGTTTCTTTAATTCAAGGGTTGGAAATTTATCACTGGAGGGAACTATGCGTGTATCCCTCGTAGGTAACTCCTCGAATCTAGAAATCCAATTAACATCTCTCACGTCCTCGTTCGACGTGCTCTCATTGAGTAACTCTCTCAACTCCCCAACCTCCCTCTCGAAGTCGGTGTACGTCTCCTCACTCTCGTATCTCGCCGCTAAACAGGACCCTGAGGTGTCGTCGCAATAATTCTCCTCAAAATACTCCTCTACTATCTCATCTATGAGGCTCACCGCGTGAAGATCATCTTCCTCCCCCGTATGTTGGTCTCTAAGGTCATGTTCCCAAAAGTGAGTTGCATTCTCCCATTCCGAGTATTGATTATTGCGTTAGCCTTAGCTAAGAATGGGCACCCAAGGATGATGGGAACATGGTTGCTCGAGTTGAAGGAGGGCTCCGTGTCCCATATTAAAAAATCTACTGGGAAGTAGAAAGTGTCAACTTGGACGATCACGTCCTCGACTATGCCTCTTTGGATCTTCACGGTTCGATCCTCTAATTGGAGAGTGACCTTTATGGGCTTGAGGTCGCCAAAATTAAGTTGACTATAAATGGAGTAAGGGAGTATGTTTACGCTTGCTCCCAAGTCAATTAAGGCTTTTTCGATTTTATTTTCTCCAATGATGCAGGAAATGGTGGGTGCACCGGGATCTTTGAATTTAGGCGGGAGATCATTTAGTAGAATGGAGATCACGTTCTGGGCTTGAAAGACATTCTTTTTTACCTTCATCTTTCTCTTTACCGTCAACAAGTCTTTGATGACTTTAGCATAAGCTAGAATTTTCTTAATGGCATCGAGGAAAGGTAAATTCAGCTTTACTTGCTTTAGCACTTCTAGCACGTCCTCACGTGGATTTACTTTCTGGGAGGGAATCAACCTTTGAGGAAACGGGGCCGCGGAGGGTGGTTTCACTACTACCTCAGGCTCACTAGCGTCTTCTTTGTCACTCTCATTCAAGGGGACATCTTCGGCCTCTTTCGTGCCGGGTGAAATCTCCTTATCTTTCGTTGTGTCGTGTGGAGGAGGTGATAAATTAATGACTCTCCCACTACGAAGAGTGGTCACAGCTTGACATTGCTCCTGATGTTCAGTGGAGGTGGAGCTAACACTAGTTTGACCTTGGGGAGGTCTTTAGCCTTGGACATAAAACTTGCCCTTCTCTTGGACACTCAATGAGGATTGTATCTTTGACAGACTTACATTTATGTCGCCAATCAGACGATCATATTTAGCATTGGTTGCGGTCTGGCTTGTGATGAATTGATTCATGGTATCCTTGAGAGTTCTCCGCGGTGGCGGGATATAAGATCCTTGAGCTGGTGGTGCTTGCACATGTCCTTGCATGTGTAGAGCTTGTTGAAAGTGTTATGGTGGAGGAGGGGCAACATGTGAAGGAGGGTTCATTGCAGAATGTTGTTGCCCATAGCTAAAACTGGGATGGTTTTTCCATGAAGGGTTGTATGAATTCCCGTGCGGTGCACCGAATTTACCCTTAAATCCTCCTATACCACTAACTTGCTCCTGAAGCATTACTTTGTAGGCGGGTATGGTCGGGCATTCCTCAGTTGAATGACCCGTCTCACAAATCGCACACATCTTCTCGACGGGGTTTGGTATGGATCATGTTGGTCCTTTTCCATATATCTCGCATAGGTCTCGAAATCCTCTCTCAAGGGTATCCAATCGACTGTCCGTCATATAATTCTTATCTACGTGAAATAGACCGGATGCCGACAGAGTGTTGGTAACTTGACGATTTCGATTTTGAGCGTTAGGATCAGAAGTGTCCCAGGATTGGATAGTCTTGGTGACATACCTCAGGTGAAGCTCAACATCGTGGGCATCTAAATCGACAAACGGACCGCTTCCCATGGTTTCAACAAGTTGATTGGAGTTAAGATTCAGCCCATTATAGAGAAAAGAGATGATTTGCACTGAATCAAATCCATGATGGGGGCATGAAGTAATTAACTCATTGAAAGGCTCATAACATCGATGAAATGGCTCATTTTCAGATTGTCTGAACGCTTGAATTTGAGCCTTTATGGAGATTGTTCGATGTGTTGGGAAGAACTTCTTGAGAAATCTCGATTGCAACTCGTTCCATGATGGCATCGAGCTTGGAGGTAAAGACCATAGCGAGGTCTTAGCTTTATCTTTGAGCGAGAATGGGAAGAGTTTGAGGCGGATCACCTCTTGGGTGAACGTTTGATCATTGAGAGTATCGTACACATCCTCAAATTCCCTAATATGGAGGTATAGTTTTTCAGAGTCCATACCATGGTAGTGTGGTAACATCTGGATCATCCCATTTTTTGAAACGGAATTGCCCGGCATTATGCGGGAGTATAATGCATCTTGGAGTGACAGTGCGCTCGGGATATAAGAATTCTTTCAGCGAGCGGTATGGGGGCTCTTCCTCACCGGTGGGTGCACTGCCGTGTTGCGACATCTCTTCCTCACTTAACGAATTGGTGCTCTCACTTGGTGTGCTCGAAGTGTGCTCGGAGGTGTGTCCTAAGAAGGAAAACAGAGTGTTATTGGAGATTGAGTGTGACGGTGTGGGAGGGGGGATCCAGAACTGTGGGTCGTTAGGAGTGTGGGGGCAATCAGGGTTATACTCAACGATTGGATTTTCGTGAATGTTGGTTGGAGTATTATGGGGTGTGGGAGTGAGTTCAGAATTTTGCATTAATGGCTTGTGAGAGATGATGGTGACTCTTTTGTTGCTTTTTTTTTGAATTTTTTTACGTTTTTGGATTTTTGGAAATTTTTAGTCAAAGCTTTGGATTGACTCGATCTAATCCTAAGTCTACCTAGTTCCCCGGCAACGGCGCCAAAAACTTGACGCGACTGAAAAGGTGTCTCAGAAGTGCGTACTCTCTAGGCTCAAGTGCAAGCCTGTCGCTTAAGTAATAATCCGACAAGTCGGGTATCGATCCTCAAGGAAAAAGGACAACGGAGTTGTGACGACGGGAAAAGACGGAGGAATCCTAACCTTGACTCTAAGAAGAAAAAAAAACAAATGATTTGGTTTTGGGAATGATTATAACTAAATGCAATTATGAAATTATGATAAGATGCAATTAAACTAAACTACCTAAAATATGATTGAAAGATGATTTGAAACTTTTGAGCTAAGTGATGTGAAAAACAGGATGGGAATACAATCCCCCAACCCTAGTATATTGTAGTTATAATACTAATCGTAAATTTAACTGATTAATTTTACCCGGAATTTAGAACTCCCAAGCATTACGTATATGAGGTTCAAGCCCGCATCATACTTAATCTGAGGACGAGTAAATCGGTATCGTGGTAGTGACACTCGAATTGCATTCTAAATCATCCCGGTTACCTAGGGGCAAACGAGATATTGTAAAACGCGCGACTGTGAGAAGTCAAATTGTATCAGGAAAAAATATTTAAAAATCAGTATCACTCAATAATTTAGAGTAACCCTCTCTGATACCAATTTGAGAAATGTGACGGTGTGATAATTGATTAAATTCGAAACTTTCTACATTGGCACACTTATTTAATTAGTGTCTATTTTTAAACCAAATCATGCATCTACGATGCGTGCGTGTGTTAAACCATAAAATAAATAAAGAATGCGGCACAAGCTTAAGGAAAAATCCCCGCAGGGTAAAACCTTTTATTTCTAGAACTTTGAAAAGTTTACAAGACCATTGACTTACATACCAACTTGCATCGCCCACAAGAGTAACACACGGTATCTTCGTCAAACCTTCAAAGCAACGGCTAGAAATCTGCAGTGGTTCACGTGAAGCTATACCACAAGGACCGCAACCCTAGACACACAGTCTGAAATCTTCACAAGGACTCCCTCCACAATAGCACGCAATTGTCGATTGTAGAGCTCTCCCCACAAAGAATAAACAAGGGCAAAAGTTATGTTCTTGAACACCAAAACAATTCACTAAAGCATATGGGAGTTTTGTGAATTGAAAACAAAAAGGGATTAAAACCCTAAAGGAAGAAGCCAAAAAGGATTCTGCTTTTGCAGTTTTTCTGTTCGTCAAAACGCTGTGACTTCTTAATGAAAACGTTAAGCATATGTCGCTCGAACGAAGTACGCATGTCGTTCAAATGACATCGCGCGACTTCCAATATCGTTCGAACGAGATACTGATCTCACGCGAACGACCTGGGAGTCAAAATCGAGGTCCGCTTCAAAACTTAAAAAAAACACTCATTCTCAATATTTGACAAAAAAGTCCGCTCCAACACTTAGAAAATATTTTGTAAAAATCTCCCAAAAGCTCTAAGTGAAAAGTTAAGGTATTTAAAACATAACCTTACCAAAGTAAACTTCGCGGAGTCTTGAATGATGAAGAACTTGAGTATTTCGGATCCGTCTTTGATGTAGATGTCTCTTGAATGCTCTTCGACGGTGTAGTGGTATATGACATAATAAATTGATAACGGACCTATGAAAATATGTCCTTACAAATCTCCCCCTATGTCTATGCCGGTACATACATAAAAAATCCGAATTATCAAATACCAAATTGCCTATACAAATCTACCCTCCCATGAATAAATTTGCAAGACTTCAAAAATGTTCTTCAATCATCTTCGTCAAATCTCAAAGCTTTTCTCATCAGGGTGTGCAACATATCAATCTTCAATTTTGTACCTACACACATGAGATAAAGCAAAAACCTTCGTGACGCATCGAGTTTGAAATGATATAAGAATAAAGCATTAATAATCAAATTTCCCCTATAATGCAAAAACTCCCCCATAACATGATAATTCTTTCTCCCCCTTTTTATGATGTCCCCAAAAAGACAGATAAGAAGAAATAATCAAAACATGGAGTGTCACGATAAAAATGCATAGCAAACAAGAATTAAGCTACGCGCATGCAAAAGAGAATCTCACAAATTTCACAAACTATTTTTGAATATTTCAATTTTTCATACAAAAATAAGATACCACTTTAAAAATATGATACAAAAATCACACCATGGATTTAAACTCAAACAACCAAGACATGGAAACGAAATGAATGGGTGTGAACACATTCGATAGGAAAATCAACTCAATCAATCATATGTGCCCGATGAATACGTGTACCCCTAACGAATGAACATCAAAAGAATCCTTAGGTGTAAAAATTTGTTGAATTTAAATGACATCGTCTTATGCAAATCAACAAATCAAAGTCTAAATAATTTCCACACCAATAACGTGCAAAACTATTTATCTCTTTTTCAAGATTTTCAAGGACATGCAAATCTGTTTTAATTCTCCAACCAAACTCCATCATATATATTTTCTTTTAAAGGTAATCTAAATTCTCAAACTTTGGAGAATTGGTGCAAAAACCTAAATGGCCCATAATTGACATGAATTTCTTTTTATTGCCTTTAAATTTTTTCGGGGTCTTTTAAACCTCTTTGGACCCCGAATAATAAAATTCCTTCATTTTTTAGGTCCAATTTAACGATGGCTTAGTATTCGCAAAGGCAAAATGAACCTTTCGCAACCCTTCCCCGTTTTCAAACAAAACACACAAAACGGTTTTTATATGCACAATTTCCTTATCAAAATTTATCGCGCTTGGTTCGTTTTAAGGACAGAATTGAAGTGAAAACACCCAACCAACATGTGATAAGACAAGCACAATAATCAAACAAATCCGTGCATGTCTGCAATAAAGTAAACATGAGTCAAACATGTAGGAAGTAACACTTAATTACATCTTAATGACTCCAAACATTATAAAGCACATGGATGAATTGATCTATTGTCTCAAAACACTATCAAATAGTCACATGAAAAAAATGGAATGATGTTGTGACTCGATCATCTTAAGTGTTCATCCATAAACGGTGCAAACAGAATACAAAAATCTTTTTGGATTTTCAAATTTGACCAAAACAAATATGAATGGATACTCAAAAAAATAGAAAATATTTTTTCATTTTTCAAAATTTTTCAAAAAACACAAATTTATACAAAAAAGTACATGTCACAACGCTAGAAAACATAAATACCATGAAACAAAAACTAGCGTATGATAAAAACATGTAAACACAATCATCTATATGATATGACAAGAGAAGAATCATGTGCAAGCAAACGAGAATCAATTTGTCTAAAATCTAGTGCCTCTAAAAGTGATTTTCTAACCCAAATAGATGTGAAACGTCGTGCGGGGGCTTTGGGAACCACATGAACACTAGACATAAACTTTCTAGGAAATTTTCCAAGATCACAACAAAATCGTACCACAATATGAACATGTGTAAATGGGTGGAACGACACCTATGGGTTGACCTTTTCTAACATCCTTGGAATTAGTTGACCCTCTAAAACAAATAATGGTTTTGGCTTTAGCATTAGAAGCATGAGAACACGATGAGCCATTACCATCACTATCAAACCTACTTGAGTCTGTCAAATCATTTTTTAACTTCAAAATTTTTTACTCAAGCAAAGAATTAGACTCTTCCAAATTAAGGGACGCCTTCTTCAAATTATCAATCAAACCTAGAAGGTTATCTCGCTCCCCCTTAATTAAAGTAAACTTTTTCCTAAGATTCTCTTCACGTGCCACAAACTCATTGACTAAAATATTTTTGTCATCTTTGGCACAAACACAAACCATAGAATTTTTAAGATCCTCTAATTCATTTTCTAAAACAAAAACCCTATCATTACTCTCCTTCTTGGACAATTTTAAAGCAACAAAGTCATGGTCCAAGGAGACAAATTTTTCACGATAAAAATCTAGTTGATTTTGAACCGTTTGCAAAAGATCCATCGCGGATTTAAAACGAGAATTTTCTTTTTCCAAAACTTTAATTCTTTTTGCAAATGTAAAATTCAAACGATTTATATCATCAAAACTTTGACTTGGGTTATCAAAGGGGGGCATCCGATTAGATAAGTGCTCCATCGAAAAATTGGGATTTTCAAAATTAATTTTTAAAAGAAAATCAATATCACACAAATTTTGTAAAAAATAGGAATACGCAATAAATTAGCGCAACCTGCTCTGATACCAATTTGTAAAACGCGCGACTGTGAGAAGTCAAATTGTATCAGGGAAAAATCTTTAAAAATCAGGATCACTCAATAATTTAGAGTAACCCGCTCTGATACCAATTTGAGAAATGTGACGGTGTGATAATAGATTAAATTCACAACTTTCTACATTGGCACACTTATTTAATTAGTATCTATTTTTAAACCAAAATAAATCAGCCCCAATTCATGCATCTACGATGCTTGCGTGTGTCAAACCATAAAATAAATAAAGAATGCGACACAAGCTTAAGGAAAAATCCCCGCAGGGTAAAACCTTTTATTTCTAGAACTTTGAAAAGTTTACAAGACCATTGACTTACATACCAACTTGCATCGCCCACAAGAGTAACGCACGGTGTCTTCGTCAAACCTTCAAAGCAATGGCTAGAAATCTGCAGTGGTTCACGCGCAGCTATACCACAAGGACCGCAATCCTAGACACATAGTCTGAAATCTTCACAAGGACTCCCTCCATAATAGCACGCAGTTGTCGGTTGTAGAGCTCTCCCCACAAAGAATAAACAAGGGCAAAAAGTTGTGTTCTTAAACACCAAAACAATTCACTAAAGCATATGGGAGTTTTGTGAATTGAAAACAAAAAGGGATTAAAACCCTAAAGGAAGAAGCCAAAAATGATTCTTCCTTTGTAGTTTTTCTATTCGTCAAAACGCTGTGACTTCTTAATGAAAACGTTACCATTTAATGAGTATTTATACAAAAACGCACCGCCTCAAAATTCGAGCTCATTCGAACGAGAAGCATATGTCGCTCGAACGAAGTATGCATGTCATTAAAATGACATCGCGCGACTTCCAATCTCGTTCGAACGAGATGCTGATCTCGCGCGAACGACCTCGGCGTCAAAATCGAGGTCCGCTTCAAAACTTAAAAAATTACTCATTCTCAATATTTGACGAAAAAGTCCGCTCCAACACTTAGAAAATATTTTGTAAAAATGTCCCAAAAGCTCTAAGTGAAAAGTTAAGGTATTTAAAGCATAACCTTACCAAAGTAAACTTCGCGGAGTCTTGAATGATGAAGAACTTGAGTAATTTGGATCCGCCTTTGATGTAGATGTCTCTTGAATGCTCTTCGATGGTGTAGCGGTATATGACATAATAAATTGATAACGGACCTATGAAAATATGTCCTTACAGATATAAATATCTACAATTGTTGTGTTCCTACGCAATACGGTCGTAATCAATCACTAAATTTAGAGGACTAATTTTATACACACGCAACTAACACATCAGGCTGGGTTCATGTATCCCGGCCTTAGAAAATCTAGCCTAGCATGTTGAAAGTAATAAAAACAGTGTTTGATTTGCAGAAAAACATGATTAACTATGGAAAATTGGTAGAATGGTGTAAAATAAAATTAAACAGACGAAATTACTTACTAATCTTACCAAAACACTCAAAGTATTAACTGGAATTACTTGTAATTACTGAAATCTGATGAAAGCTTCAATCTTGGGATTAAAAGAACAAACTCTATCTAAACTAGGGTTTCTGGAAAAGTAAGTGAAATTACACTAATTCTCTCTAAATCTCCGTGCAAATAATAATAAGAAAACGAGTTTTTATACCCTCCAAGAATTCAGGAATTTCAGTTGCACTAGGACTCTTTTAGGAGAAGATCAGATTTGCAAATCTCCATACCCGGACCGGTCTGGGCCTTAGGCGGACCGGTCTGCCTTCAAAGCATATCGATTCTTTTTATTTTGGGGTGGAACGGCCCGGGGGCGAACCGGTTCTTTTATTTTTTTTCCTTCTTCGATTTTCTTTCAATCCGAGGTCTACTGGAGTTTGCACAGCGAACCGGTCCGGGGTATGTGCGGACCGGTTTGCCTATTTGACTTTTTTGCTCAACTTTGACTGCTCATATCTTTTATTTTGGGACTCCGATTGAGGTGCCGTTTCTTCCTATGTGCTCATGAATGTGATATCTTCAACTTCTCTTTCGGTACCTCATCCGAATTTCGGGTGGAAATTACACTTTTGCCCTTTTAACTTTCCTTCTTTTCTTTCTTGATTCTTCCGATTTCCTTCTTTCGTTTCTTGACATCAAATGCCTGTAAAATCATGACGAAATACCAGAAACTCAGTGTACTCGTTAGGATTAGTCTGTAGCAAGATTATGAGATAAAGTCAACTCGATTACATTGTTCGAGGTGCTAAAAGTAACTAAATTAAGGGATAAATTAGGAAGAATTTATGCCTAATCAGCAACCATTATCGCACCTAAGGTTGCTGCCCTATTCTCTCATTACGTTTCTACCCAGCCACCCCTTTTGTCGCCGCCTCTAGTCACTGCCCTTCTTCGTCACTCATTTGGTATGACAATTCACTATGTTTTGGTTTTTAGATTTTTTTTTCTTCATATAGTTTCATCTGAATATTGTCTAAACTCAACCCCTTACATTGTTCCTCACTAATAATAACTATAATTTTTTGTATTGAACTATTCCCATATAAGAGTTTTGGTGGTTGATTATTTATAATTCGAATTCTATTTATGGTTTAATCATTTTGTTATAAACCATATATTAATTAAGTATTGAGTTTGTTATAATGTACAACATATACTTGATAAAATGCTTCAATGAATAAAAAATTCACGTTGATTTTACTCTTTCATATCAAACATTTTTAGTTGTAGTTTGTAGCTTTTTATTGTAGTTCTAGTTGATATTTGATGAATTTTAGTAATATCGGGGCATTTTTCTTTCAACTGAATATATTGTTTATAGTGTTGACAATAGAAATTGTGGTTCAATTTAGTTGTTTCATGTTATTCTTCGATTACTTTGTAAATTTTCATATCATTCAAATGATTTTGTGAAGTAACATTATGTTTTGCATGTACATATTTAATACATATTAATTTTAATGCATGAATTGTTTACATTTATTTAATTTATTTTCTGTAATAAATATTGTTTCATATATGAGTCAAATACACGGTGCACAGGCATCACGTGTGCACCAATTATTTGTCATTTCTAATTGCACTGGACCCATGGTCCCAAAGTAATTTAGCATTCAATTTTTGGTGTGTTCTATTTTGGGGATGTTAAGAAAAATGAGTTATTTTAAGAGAGCTATAATGAACCTCGATATTATTGGCACAAATCAAACTCATGCTCTAGGGTGGAGCAAGAATTCCTTGAAGGAGTGAGCTAAATTTAATAATGGACCCGAGAATTTTTGTCAATGAGGCTGAAGTTCCGCCCAATGTCCGGGGTTGAGGGAGATTTCCCAAGAGAAGAAATTTATAAAGTTTTTGAATCTATTTATCTATATTATCTTTTATTTTCCAACAATTTTTTACCCTTACAAATTTTGGGGTTATTTTTCAATAACATTTTAAATTAAAGTAGGAATTGTTAACCCTTACATATTTTTTTTTCCAATTTGGGAGGGGTGGGCTACAGCCCTGGTGGGCCCACCCCTGGATCCGCCCTTGCTCATGCTTTTGATGAGGATCAACTTTATAAACCATTATTATAACCCCTAGTGTTATTAATTGATATGAGAACTTGAAAATATTGAAATTCTTAGAGTGCATTAATGATGTGATTGGGTATGGAACATGGAATGTGCATATCAAAATTTAATGCAAATTGCTTTGTGTTTTTTGGTGTTTCCATTACAATAATAAGTCACATTACAACACCTTTTTTACGACGCTTAGTGGATAAGTGTCGTCAAAAATATATTAGGACGACACATGTTGACATATGTCATAGATAATTCCCTCCAAGTACATATCACAACATACGAAAATGAGAAGTCATGAAAAACTTTTAAAATGACACTTAAGTAGTTGTTGTAAAAATTTTGATGACATACTTTTGTAATTAGTCGTGGAACCTATATTCACGACTAACAATAGGTGTCATGAAAATAATTAGG
This sequence comes from Sambucus nigra, assembly GCA_949130495.1. NCBI lineage: Eukaryota > Viridiplantae > Streptophyta > Magnoliopsida > Dipsacales > Adoxaceae > Sambucus > Sambucus nigra. Next base: position 229,479,274 of record OX422216.1, on the reverse strand, counting down.
TTTTTGAAAAATATAGCAAGAACTTTGGGCGGTGCTAAAAATTTCCCCCTCTGCTTACATTTTTAACTTTTTTCTCACCCGAAAACTGGAGATATTTAGTTTGTCTTAAAGGTAACCCTCTCCCTATATCTCTACACAATTTCAGTCTTTCCATTCCTATCCATTTTAGATTTCTAACTAATATCTGTACAAATTGAGAGCTAAATGCCATGTAATCCATTAAACTATCGGGATGGTTCTGTAAGTCTTCTATTTGAAAATTTCTGGTTAGAAATATGAGATATAATGCATGAGAAATGGGCATGTATTCTCTCTCTCTCTCTCTCTCTCTCTCTCTCTCTCTCTCTCGTGTGTGTGTATATATATATATAGTTGTGTGTGTGTATAAATATATACACACTTGGTTTTAATGGACCATAAAGGATTAAAACATGTTTTATCCAATCTTCACCATGTAGATCCATTAGTCCAAATAAAAGTATTTCCCTTGAAAAGCAACATCAATTAAACTACAATTAGTGAGAGTAGCTTTTAAGTCCAACACACCACCTCTATCAATCTCATTTACACTAATTTTTTTCATGAGTATATAGGACAATGTTGAAGTCCCCACCCACCAGCCAAGGGAGATTATAATTAGTTGCCAAATTCTTAACTCACTCCATTATCTCACTTGCTTTGCAATACAATTGAAAAAATCTCTATTAATCCATCACTCTATACCAACAAGGGGAGAGGATCAATATGCGGAATATATTAACTAGAAGATATTACAAACTTATTATTACAGACTAAACTTAAAACAAACTAAAACTTACAGTAAAGGAAGAAGTCCACCGGAATATGATCGGAATGTTCAAGCTTATTACAATATATATATATATATAGAGAGCGAGAGTTAAATGTAAGCGTACATAAAAGAGAGGGGAAGCCCTCTATTTATACAAAGAAATAGGAATCAATAATTCCTAAAAAGGGGCCCTCCAAGTTGAAAGGCTGACAAAGTCTTTTGTCTTCTAACGTCGGCTGATGGGCCAAGTGGGTCCACAGAGGTCACGGGCAGCTGCAAGTGGGTCTGTGAGTCACCAGAGGGTCCTACCACTACAACCGAAAGTAGTGAGCCTTGTCCATATGCGTCGGCCAGCATCTTTCTGGGGCCGACAGGGGCCAGGTGGGCCAGCTACCTCAAATCATCTAGGCTATCCGTGTCAGGGCTAGGAAGAGAGTCATCCAATCGTCGTGTTGGGAAAGCTGAACTCAGTGAGTTGAAGAAAGCCTCCATCGTTGGCTCAGTGGGAATATTGGTGTCAAACATGTCACCAATGTAAGGATCATCTTCTGGGTTCTGGGATTCTCCAGCTAGGCAAAAGAAAGGATTTTCTTTTGAGACAAAAGTCATAGATGTATCATCATCATCATCTGAGGGAAGAGGAATGGGGTTTCTATTGAGTGTATCGGAGCTAAGACTGGGTTTAGCTGGAACACTAGGAGTGATTCTCTCACCAAAAGCAGATTTGAATTGGTTATGGGTATTGTTGATGTAAAAAACTAGATCGCTCTAATTTTTCAATCACAGATAAATAAATAAGACAAAGATTTTTAAAGTGGTTCGGCTAGGAATAAAGCCTACGTCCACTGTTATGTTATTGCTGAGTGTTTGTGGAATTCTTGATTACAAGTTCTCTCAAGAAATTCCGGTCCCCCTTTGAATGAGGATGATACAAGGTATTTATAGCCTTGAGGCTGTACATGAAAGGTTCGATACATTAAATGACATACATATGAAAGGGTAATGCATTTATTGCAGAGTGCGTGCCAAGAATATAAGCATTCAATGAATATCTGAGCTGTTGATTATCTGGCAATTAATGATACGACCGAGATGCAGCTCGGACCGCCATAGCTGTTCGCTGATCAGGAGTTCCTCGGAACATTAGAGTACCTCGGTGCGTTAGAGTTCCTCGGTGTGATAGAGTTCCTCGGTGTGTGATAGAGTTCCTCGGTGTATTCTCGTTGCTCGAAAAGAAACATGGTTGGTCGGGAAATGATCTTCCTCGCTGCTATTGTGCCACGTAGATTGACACGTGTCTTCGTATTATTCGTCCACATCAGCATATTAATTTTGGTATCAACAGAAGCCCCCAATGTTTCATATTTCGAATTTTGAGGAGTATGTAACATTCTTTCTCGGTATATGGCAATATTAAATGACCTTCCTGGGTTTCAGGAACATTGTATTCAAATTTCCTTCTTATTTCGCTGTTTTCCGCCTTTTTTATAAGCGCTTCGATCTTCGTGTAATTTTTGTCCTTTTAGCCGCCGGAAGTTCAGTAGTTTCTTTTTGGTAATCATTTCTTTCGCCGCTTCCCAATGCAAAGTATTTAAACTTCTTTGGTAACCATACCGTCGTCTACGTTTTCCATTTTCTGCATTCAAGCTTTCTATTCTCTTCTTCTCTCTTGTGCGTTCGTCCTTGTTTCCGTTCGTTGCCAACATACCTCCTTTCTTTCTGTAAGATCTTCTTCCTTTCTTCTGTATCTCTTTTATTCAATATGGTTTATATTGTGGAGTCTGTTGAGAAATTCCGTTCTGATTTTTCCATTCCTTCGTGGGTAACTCTAGAGGTTCTTTCTGAGCCTTTGGATTACTTTCGATTGGCTGAGGGACATTGGTTCCCCAGTCTTTTTGTTGCTGAATGCGGTTTTTCCTTTCCACCAAACCCATTATGTCTTGAGTTTTGTCAATATTTTGATCTTGTTCCTGCAAAAATAGCCCCCAATTCATGGAGAATAATTAACGGGGTGCACAAATTAAATCTAACTCATGGGACTCGTATTGGGATCCCTGAAATTATGTTTTGTTATAAATGGGCCATTCTAGATAATATTTATTATTTAAAAACTAGATATCTGAATAGGGCTCTTGTAGTTAATCTCCCTGACTCAAATAGGGATTATTTTGAGCATGGGTTGGTCATAAAAAATTGGCAACATGCGCCTCTAGCTGGGGATGAAGCGTACAACGGTCCCAGATGCCCCCCATATGGCAATGGGATAGGTTTATTTTTCATTTTATTTTACTTGTAAAATTATGCTTTCATCATGTTTGATAAAATGTACGACCGATATTTCATTATGTATCTATTTGCAGTTGATAGCAAAAGAAAAACTCCAAAGGAATCAGAAGTGAATATTAAACATCTGAAACTTATCTGGGGTTTGCATAAGACGATTGCTGACGAGCATATTAGATCTGCTTCATATTTACTACAGTATAAGAGTTACACAACTTCTTATACTGCTCGCCCTGTTGAACCAGCTTCAACACCAGAAAGTTCATCTTCAGATTCTCATATCCCCTTATCTCAGAGAATGGGCAAGAAAAGAGCTCCTCCTGCTCTATTTGGTGAAATTTCTTCTGCTGTTGGAGCCCAGAAAGGCAAAATTGATGTCCCAGAAGGGACTAAAAAGGTAGATGCTGGGTCCTCCAAGGCTGCCGAGAAGCCCCCAGTGGCCCCGAGCAAGAAAAATGCTCCTGCTGATGTAATTACAATCTCTCCGACCAAGACTTCTTCCTTGGTTGATGCTGCTGACCCTCCTTTGAAGAGATTGAGGAAATCATCCTCAGTTAATCTTGCTGGAACTGCATCTTCTCTACCCGCTGGTGGTAGTAGTGTTTCAAACATCATTCTTCCGAGTTCTTCAATGAGCTCAGTTATACCCGAGGTTCTCGGGGTTGATGAAAAAATTCCTAGGGATACACTGACATCCCTAGCTGCTCGTCATCTTTCTTCAGTAAACTTCTCATTCCTTTGGTCTTTCTTTCTTTTTTTTGAATTCTTGTATTTGTGTTGACTTTATTGTTTTTCTTATCTTTCAGTTGGTGAACTGCTTCAATACCATTGTGAAGAAAGATCAAGTTATTAAAGCTTCCAGTTCCTCGTCCGATGTTGACGATGCTTTGTTGGGTTTAGCCCAATCTGTGAAGGAATCTCGCCAACAGTACATCAAGGAGAAAACTGTTTGGGAGAAAAAGCTGGCTGTGGCTGAGGCTGATAAGATGAAGATGGCTGAAACCTCCAAGAATTTGGAGGAGAAAGTTAGAGTTTTGGAGGTTAAACATCAGGACTCTGATGATAAGTTGAAGAAGGCAGAGGAAGAATTATCTACTCTGCGAGATATCAAGGTCAAGAAAGAGGAATTGGAGGTGAAGCTCTCCTCGGAGAAGTCGAGGAGAAAAGTTGCAATCAAGAAACATTTCAGCGTTGGTTGGGAGAAAGGATGGGAGAGAGGGATAGCTGCAATGACATCCCAAGTTCAATATGGGGAGTTGAAATACTTCCATGATGGCTGGGTAGCTGCTCTGCAAGAGCTAAAGGTTCAAGACGATTCTGAGCTATTCCAACAGCATCTCCCTGGTCCTCCTCCACCAATTGTGGAAGAAGAAGAAGATGAGCCTGCCTCAGATGAGTCTTCTATGGCTATGGGCGATCAAGTTTCTGCCTCTCAACCCTCTGCCACCGAGGACGTTTCTTCCATGCCTCCTCCTCCCGAGAAGATTCCTACTGATCAAGCTGTTGTTACCACCGAGCAACCGAGCTCCTCGTCCCAGCCTCCCGAGAAAGTCTTGGGGGACAAGGAAAAGGTGTGAAGTTGTTCGGTATCATTTCTATATTTCCTTGTAATCGAAAAATGTAACTTTTTGATGATCTAATAAAATATATCTTTGCTCATCTCTGTTGTTGATAACTTGTTTCTATTGATTGTTGTCTTTTTCTCGTCTTTAGTTTGTTGCTAGAATGGAATTGATCTCTTCACATGATACCGAGCTGATGCAGCAATGTCACCAATACTATAAGGCTGGTCATACAGACCTTAGTACATCGGAAATTGCTGATATCCTTGGTCATGGTGCTTCAGAACAGGCTATTGAGGCTTATCGGTACTTGAAAGATTTACTCGACCGAGCTGTGGCCAATAATGTGGCGTATTACGAACTGATCGAGGAACTTCATGGTTCCATAGAGGATCTCCAAGGTCAGCACAATGAATCAATGGCTTTGTTACACAAAGATTATGAAAATAGATACCAACAACTTTCTTCTGAAACAGGCCATAAGAAGATCATTGCTGCATATGATATTAGGGAAAGGACCCTAAAAGGTGAAGTTGAAGCCTGCAGACAAATTGCCGAGATCCTGGAACAAGAAAATAATAATTTGCAGAAAAAATTGGCTCAATATGAATCTGCTGCTTCATCTTCTACTGCATTAATACCAGTTACTGATGAAGGCTTCTCGTTCTTAGAGGTCGAGAACGCCAAACTAAGGCAAGAGCTGGAGGACTTAAGAAGATCTGCCATTTCTGGAACTGCTCGGGGACGAGGAAGAGGTTCTCGGGGGCGAGGAAGAATCCTCAGCCAAAATGTTGAAGAGGCTCGCACTCAGTCTACTCTGGAAACTCAAGCATTCCAGTTGAAAGTAAAAGACCGTGCTCTGACTGAAATGTCCAATAAAAATCTGTCTCTGGAAGATCAGCTTGCATCGATGAAATCTGCCTTGCATAATAAGGATCTTTTTGCCAAAAGCCTTCATGAACAATTGGATAGACTAATCTTCCAATTCCATAAACAGCCAAGGGAATTCTGGATGGCAGGATACAATGAAGCCCTTGTTCATCTGGATGCTCGTATTAAACATGCCAACAATGAAGGTTACAAGCAAGGATGGTTAAATGCACTAGGTGTGTTAAAGTTGGAGCAAGGGCATTTTTTATGGGACTATCATGCTCCATCATTATTAGACCTGCCTGTACCACCTTTCAAATTGGATATGGCATGGATCCCAGCTCGTTCCATTCCTTGCAGCCTAATTTCAAAATACCTTGGTGATTATAGCCTTCATTCCCAAGTTGAATTATCTCGTCCTGAGCATCTTTTGGATACACCTTCTGTTATGAACGTCAGAATGCTCAGAGATGTTAATTTCATCAATTCTCCCCTTTGCCTAGAAGACCCTCCTGCCGGCGAGGAACCTGTTTCTAAAGCACAGGGCAAGAAACCAATAGAATAGTAATATCAATGTAACAATTAGTACATTCTTGTATCCTGTAATCTTAAATTTAATGAAAGAATTTCATTTTCTATTTGCCAATTTTGCTATTGTCTTGTGTTTATCAAACACCTTTATATTTGCACATATGTATCTGTTAAAAAGATAACAATAATATTGTTCATTAAGCAACTTAATAAAAAGTTATAAGTATTAGTAATGTTTCTCGATCACTTAATAATAAAGTAATGAGTAAAAATGTTCAAACTGTTTCCAACCAACCAAGGTGGGTGAATAATGTTTGTCGACCAATTACAGTTGATGGGTTTTTATCCCCGACCAGCTATACTTGGTTCAATTATAAAAATGCGTCCGACCAACTAAGATCAATAATTTGTCCTCGTCGACCAACTACAGTTATTGGGTTTTTATCCCCGACCAACTATACTTGGTGTATTTTTTGAATATTTTGTTCTTCAAAGAACTCTTTGTAATAATATTACCTCCCGACCAACATAAGTTGTAATATGAGAGTATATTTTTATCTTACCAACCGTAATTGATTATGCTGGTGTACACTTTTTGGCTCCTTAAAGCTTTTGGCTCTTTAGAGCATTTTTTTTGGCTCCTTAGAGCATGTCCTCCTAACCAAAGGAGGTTGGCTACTTATAGCACTTTTGCTCCGTAGAGCTGTCCTCCTAACCAAAGGAGGTTGGCTACTTATAGCACTTTTGCTCCGTAGAGCTGTCCTCCTAACCAAAGGAGGTTGGCTACTTATAGCACTTTTGCTCCGTAGAGCTGTGTCCTCCTAACCAAAGGAGGTTGGCTACTTATAGCACTTTTGCTCCGTAGAGCTGTCCTCCTAACCAAAGGAGGTTGGCTACTTATAGCACTTTTGCTCCATAGAGCTGTCCTCCTAACCAAAAGAGGTTGGCTACTTATAGAACTTTTGCTCCGTAGAGCTGTGTCCTCCTAACCAAAGGAGGTTGGCTACTTATAGCACTTTTGCTCCGTAGAGCTGTCCTCCTAACCAAAGGAGGTTGGCTCCTTAGAGCACTTTTGTTGTGTAGTGTATTACACTAGTATTCCCCGAAAAACTTTCAACCAGAAAGAAAATGGCGAAACATCCTCGTTTTATTCATAATGAAAGAAATGCTTTACATTTGACATCACTGATAATACTTGCGCAGGTGTTCAGCATTCCATGCGTTCTTAAATTCCTCTCCTTCTAGCGTTGTAATTCTGTAAGTTCCTGGTCGAACAACCTCTGTAACTCGGTAAGGTCCATGCCAGTTTGCTTCCAGTTTATTCTGCTTCTGAATGACCTTCTTTAGCACATAATCCCCCTCTTTTAGATCACATTTCTTTACCCTTTTGTTGTAAAACAGAGCTGTTCGTTGTTGATAAGCAGCATTCCTAATGGCTGCCTCTTCTCTGACTTCTTCGAGCATATCCAAATCTAGTCTTCTCATCAAATCACTGATCGGAGAATTGAAATTTAACACCCTGTGTGTTGGTAGGCCCAACTCGGCAGGTATCACAGCCTCACTTCCAAATGCTAGCATATATGGTGATTCTCCTGTTGCTGCTCGGGGAGTTGTTCGGTAAGCCCACAAAACTGACTGTAGCTCATTAATCCAATTTGCTTTAGCCTCACTTAACCTCTTCTTCAACCCATTTAGTAATGTTCTGTTCGTCACCTCAGTCTGTCCATTGCTTTGGGGATGGCCTGGTGCTGAATGAAACTTCAAGACATTCGACTGATGACAATAGGCAGCAAATTCTTCATTATCAAATTGCGTTCCATGGTCTGTGATGAAAGCGTGGGGGAGACCATATCGACAAATGATATTCTTCCATATGAACTGATACACCTTCTCGTACGTCATATCAATTAGTGGTTCAGCTTCCACCCACTTAGTAAAATAGTCTACTGCCACGACGAGATACTTGAACCTTCCTCGGGTCGTCGGCAGTGGTCCAACCAGATCAATTCCCCACTTGGAAAATGGCCAAGGTGATGTTATGGGTGTCAACAATGCCTGTGGAGTTCTTCGGATGGAGGAAAAACGTTGGCACTTGTCACACTTCTTAGCATAGGCTATACAATCAGCCCTCATCGTCGGCCAGTAGTATCCCTGTGTCATTACCCTTTGCAAAAGTGTCCGACCTGCTACATGAGCACCACAAGATCCTTCATGAATTTCTTCAATCAATTCTTTGACTTCTGATGGATGCACACATCTCTGCAAACCTGCCATAATTCCTCGTCTATACAAAACACCATTAGTTAACACATACCGAGCAACTTTATACTTCAATTTCTTGGCAGCTAGTTTGTCCTCCGGCAATTCTCCTTCTTCAATGTATGCTCTGATAGGATCCATCCAAGATGGTCCTAAATCAAGGGTAATAATCTTCACCGTCAGATCTTCTTCTATGCTCCGACTTTCTAATATTTCAATTGGTATTGTTCTTCGCAGCTCGGTGCGCGTAGCTGACGCTAGTCGGGCCAATGCGTCTGCTCTAGCATTCTCCATTCTCGGTATCCTCACCAATTGAATAGCATCAAATTCTGTCAATAACTCCATCACTTTTGCATGGTACTTCACCATTAACTCTCTCTTCACTGCATATATTCCCATCATTTGATTCACAATTAATTGAGAATCACTGAAAACAATTACTTGACGTGCCTCCATAACTTTCGCCAAATGAAAACCTGCTATCATAGCCTCATATTCAGCCTCATTATTAGAAGCTTTGAATTGTAATCTCAAGGCATACTCCATATCAATATCATCTGGAGAGTTTAAAACAAACCAGCCGTGCAAGATGATCCATCTACATATAATCTCCATGTATGTAACTCGTCTTCAAATTTCTTATCTGTTAGAGCTCCTCGGTGAAATATCATCTGTTTTCTTTCATCATCCCCGGGTATCCTTCGTTCCTCGTTGGTCATTTGTTCTCGCCCTTCTACCAACCGGAGTTGGTCGGGGTTTGAATATGAAGATTTTTCTACATCCACAACTCCTTTTACCAACCTTGGTTGGTCTGGATCTGTGTCTGTTGAACCTGTATCGTCCACAGGTAGGTCAACAAGCACCTTTTGCTCCTCGGGGGTATCAGGGTATGTGAACTCTGCTATAAAATCTGCCACGGCTTGCCCCTTCAACGATGATCTGGGTTCATATACAATATCATATTCACCGAGCTCTATTGCCCAGTACATCAATCTTCCTGATTTTTCTGGCTTGTGAAGGGCTTGTCTTAACGGCATGTCGGTATACACAATGATGGTATGGGCCTAGAAGTATGGCCTCATTCTTCTACTTGCTTCAATTAATGCCAGTGCCAATTTTTCCAGCTTTGGGTATCTGATTTCCGCACCTCGGAAAGCCTTGCTTGTGTAATAAATTGGCTTCTGGACTCCATTCTCCAATCTGATCAACGCCGAGCTAACTGCATTTTCCGATACTGCCAAATACAAGTATAGTTTCTCTCCAGTTATTGGCCTAGACAACAATGGTGGGGCTCCCAAATACTTCTTCAAATCTTGAAAGGCTTTCTCACATTCATCAGTCCACTCAAAACTTTTTCGCAGTGTTTTGAAGAATGGGAGGCATTTATCAGTTGCTCGGGATACAAATCTGTTGAGTGCCGCAACCCGTCCGGTAAGACTCTGCACTTCTTTCCTCGTCGTCGGAGATCGCAGCCCTAAAAGAGCCTTGATCTTTTCTGGATTTGCCTCAATACCTCGCTGGTTGACGATGTATCCGAGGAACATTCCTTCTCGTACTCCAAAGGTACACTTCGTCGGGTTAAGCTTCATCTGGTATTTATCCAGTTGATCAAAAGTTTGACTCAAGTCAATTAAATGATCTGCAGCTCTCTTGCTTTTGGTGAGCATGTCGTCGACATAGACCTCCATATTGCGGCTGATTTGTTCGGTAAAAACCTTGTTCATCAACCGCTGGTATGTTGCACCTGCATTTTTTAAACCAAAAGGCATAACATTATAACAATAAGTTCCCCTTGGGGTAATAAAAGAAGTACTTTCCCTGTCTTCAAGTTTCATTTTGATCTGGTTGTAGCCAGAATAAGCATCCATGAAGCTGAGTAGCTCGTGTCCCGAAGTAGCATCCACTAGTTGATCAATTCTGGGCAATGGAAAATGATCTTTTGGACATGCCTTGTTGAGATCAGTAAAATCAACACACATTCTCCATTTGTTGTTCTTCTTCTTTACCATCACCACATTCGCCAACCAATCTGGATATTTCACATCTTCAATGAATTGGGCTTTCTGGAGTTTCTCGACCTCCTCTTGTATGGCCTGGTTCTTCTCGGGACTAAACACTCTTCTTCTTTGCTTCACAGGCTTGATCTCCTTATTCACATTGAGTTCATGACATAAGAAGTTTGGATCTATTCCTGGCATGTCTTCATGACTCCAAGCAAAAGTATTCTTCCTGTTTCTCAAGAAAGTTATGAACTCCTGTTTTATTGAAACATCCAACGACGATCCTATCTGAGTTACTCGTTCAGGATGCTCGTCGTCCAGGATAACAATTTCTGTAGATTCCACAACCTGCCCTTTTACGAGTTGAGATTCATCCCTAGGGTCAAGAGTTTCAATTTCTGTGCCTTCCTCCACTTGGTAAGTAGTAGTCTTTTTCTTTGACTCTTCAAGTTCCTCTTGCTCGGCAGACGAATAATAGCATTCCCGAGCTACTTTTTGATCACCTTTCCTAATTCCTACTCCAAAATTCGTTGGGAATTTCAAACACTGATGTACTGTAGATGGAACTGCTTCGAACTTCTTCAATCCAACTCTTCCCATGATGATGTTGTAGGCGGACTGCACATTCTTATCCATCACAAAAAAGCGTATTCTTTCTGTTCGACAAGCAGGCCAAGTTCCAATGAGTATATCCAACTTGATCGTCCCAAGTGGAAAAACTTTCTCGCCAGCAAAACCCAGAAGGGGTCTGTGATAAGGTTCCAATTGAGATAATTTTAAATTCAAGCTATCAAAGCATGAATAGTACATGATGTCTGCCGAACTACCATTGTCTACTAACACCCTTGAAATGATCACATCCTTCATCCTCATTTTGATCACCAAAGGATCATCATGAGGGTAAAGAACACCTGCCAGGTCATTTTTTGAAAAACCAATCACTAGCTTCTCTTTGTTTACCTTCCTCGGACGATCATCCTCGGCCAGGTTTATTCGCTGAATGTATGAACAAGCTTGAGCCTCTCCGAGGTAAGCTTTTCTTTCTGCAGTAAGGTCTCCTCCTCCTGCATCTCCTCCTGTAATAACATTACAATCAAATGACCCAAAACGTATGGAAAATACCTCTCGTTCAGGTTTCCTTGGTTTCTTGGGAAGATCGGGGTCATCATCTGGATCCTCTTCATGGTCCTTCCTCTTTTTCTCCTCTGCACGACGAGGAGATCTAGATCTCTCTCTAGTTCTATCATCATTCTTCCTTTCACCTCTGCGATCTACATACTTTGATAATTTTCCTCTTCGGATGAGTGTTTCAATCTCGTTCTGAAGGGCTATACAATTTTTCGTCATATGGCCATGATCTTTGTCAAACTCGCAATATTTGTCCTTATTTCTCAGGTCGGGATTTGTCTTCAGTTTCTCTGGCCACTTGATTTCCTCGTTATTCCTGATTTCTTCCAAAACATGATTAATACCCATTTTCAATGGAGTATAACTATCATACTTCTTTAGGACTTCCAACTTCATCCTGTTATTCCTGGAATGTTTGTCACCACCATTACCTTTCTGATCTTTCTTCTTAGAGTTGTCGACCTCCACTTTAACTTCTTTATCCATATTCTTCTTCGCAGCCATAGCCTCCTCGGCATTCATGATTTTGGCCGCCTTTGCCATCAAATCCGACATATTTTTAGGTGGATCTTTGGCCAAAGTTTAGTACAACTTGTTAGGCAGCAAACCACTCATCAGAGCAGTGATTGCTGTCTTTTCTTCATAATCTATGACTTCCAACTTCTCGTTATAGAAACGAGTTATGTAATCTCTAGTACTTTCACCTGATTTTTGTCTAACACTTAGCAAGTGTGCTACTCGCTTTACCGGCTTTGCTCCAAAACAAAAATTGCCAATAAACAACTCGGCTAACTGAACAAAAGTTGAAATCTTACCCCGAGGAAGATTGTTGTACCATATCTGTGCAGATCCGGTAAGAGTTCCCGAGAATGCTCTACACCTCATCTCGTCGGGGACAGCGTAGATATCTGCAGCAGCTTGGTATTGTTCTATATGAAGTACGGGATCTGTCTTTCCATCGTACTTGGGGGTCACTACGGGTGCTTTGAATTTCGACGGTGTAAGGAAATCCACAATGGCTTGCACAAAAGGTGTTCCTTGAACAAAAGTTCTCTGTAAGGGGTTCCTCGCCTTTGCCATTTCTCCCAGTCTATCCTCCAACCGTTGAATGGAACCTTTCCATGCTTCATTCCCTTCCTCGGGCCGCTTAGTCCGAGCAATTGATTGCTCTGACGTAGCTTCCTGAGATTTATCTCGACGAGTAGTTGGTCGCGATTGTGCAGATCCTTCTCTCAAACCTGGTGGTGGTCGAAAACTTCTTGATGGAGCCCTAGGTGGACTCATGTTCCTCCTTGGTCCTAACCGACTGAAAGGAGACACCCTGCTTAATCTTTCCAAAGCGCTAGTTCTCTCCGGAGAAAGAGTGATACGTTGATCTGTATCCGTAGCCCGTATCGATGAAGTTCGCCCAGGTTGATAAGAAGAATCATTAGACTCCTCATTACGATATGACCCAGTACGTCTAGATTGCGATTGCCTATGATCACTCCTTTGCCCTGAATAGGTAGGTGCACCGCCTTGAAGAGTTTGAATGAGTTGCCTCATAGATTCTTGCATGGCGGTTTGTCCTTGAGCCAGATTCGTCATAATTCCAGCCAGATCTGGGGATGCAGATGGATTTGGAAGATTTCCAGTATTTCCAACATTTCGATTACTGGATTCTGGATTATCTGCCATTGGTGATAAATGATTTTTATGAAAAACGATAATAACAGTCGTTTCCCACAGACGGCGCCAATCTGTTGATGTAAAAAACTAGATCGCTCTAATTTTTCAATCACAGATAAATAAATAAGACAAAGATTTTTAAAGTGGTTCGGCTAGGAATAAAGCCTACGTCCACTGTTATGTTATTGCTGAGTGTTTGTGGAATTCTTGATTACAAGTTCTCTCAAGAAATTCCGGTCCCCCTTTGAATGAGGATGATACAAGGTATTTATAGCCTTGAGGCTGTACATGAAAGGTTCGATACATTAAATGACATACATATGAAAGGGTAATGCATTTATTGCAGAGTGCGTGCCAAGAATATAAGCATTCAATGAATATCTGAGCTGTTGATTATCTGGCAATTAATGATACGACCGAGATGCAGCTCGGACCGCCATAGCTGCTCGCTGATCAGGAGTTCCTCGGAACATTAGAGTACCTCGGTGCGTTAGAGTTCCTCGGTGTGATAGAGTTCCTCGGTGTGATAGAGTTCCTCGGTGTATTCTCGTTGCTCGGAAAGTAACATGGTTGGTCGGGAAATGATCTTCCTCGCTGCTATTGTGCCACGTAGATTGACACGTGTCTTCGTATTATTCGTCCACATCAGCATATTAATTTTGGTATCAACAGGTATAATCCATAACTTTCTGCAGAAGCTCCTGCTCCGTTGCGTTGGGATATTGCTTCATCATGGCAGCTTCTAACCTTTCAATGGGGTTAACTGCAGGTGTCATCTTTTCTGCAGGAGGGGGAGAGTCTTCTACCAGGTCCATGTAGTTTCTCAAACTACCTTTTATCTGATTGATGGTAGAAACCAGATCAACGCCACTCCACCATCGATAAAAGAAGATGCGTTCCAGTAGAGGAACATTGAGGTTATTAACTCTACAACGCAGATCCCATCTGGAGATCCAAGGAATGCTCATTTCGGAGAAAAAGAGTGGGGTGTTTAATCCTATCGGAGTCTTATTTTCCCCTCTCAAAAGAGGATGAAATTGAGTCCAAGGAAGAAAAAGTTTGGCCTTGGTAATTTCATCAGGGAGAAAATCAATTCCTGGGCCAAATTTATCCCACCAATAGATAACCCATCCTGGGTAAGATTTTTTCAAAGAGTTAGGGCACAAAACAAAAAACCAAGTATGCTTGTGCTCAGCATTTTGATAATAAAAAGCTTTTGTCCAAGCCTGGACATAATCCCAATAATTATAGGATCCACCAGCATGCGAACTCAATTTTCGCGCTTTTAAATGATGGATTCCCCATTTTCGGGGAGATATGAATTTTTTCAAAACAGCCTTGCTATAAGCAATGGGGGAATGAGAATTTCCCTGGTGTTTATTAGTATGATTAAACACCACTGATTCAGTTTTCACGAGAATCGCCTCGTATACCGTCCGATATTTGCCTTCTGGAACCTCATAATTATGAGTATCAAGATACAGGGACTTTATTTCCCAAGGAGAAGTCATCTGCTTCTCATCCTCATCATTGAGGATAAGTACCAATTCTGATGTCCTTTGATTAGGAATGAAATTGTACTTAATAGTTTCCAATACCTCTTTAGCAGATTTCTTCTTACTAAAAGGGTCAAGAGGGGGAGCATTCTTCTCCCTGTTCTTCGCGCTCTGGCGAATGAACGCCATATAATCCTGTATCGGGGGATATTGATCTTCATTGATCATAATCTTTTCTTTTCCAGGTCGGTGAGAATACCCACGACCTTTGCCACGCCCACGAGAGGGGCCACTCATCGGTCTTGCAAAAACTCTCTAGTTAGAAAATCGGGAAGAGAGTTATTTTCCCCTTTGATATGTTCTATATCAAAATCAAAAGCCGATAAATTTGCTTGCCATCTGGCAAAAATCTATTTTGAAACAGTATTTTCAACATCTTTTTGCAAAACCTGTTTTACAGCACTACAATCAATTCGTAGCAAAAATTTCTGATTTAACAAATCATCCTGAAATTTTGAAATGCATTTAACGACAGAAAAGATTTCTTTCTTAATGGTGGAGTAATTTTTTGAGGCATCTTTCCAAGAGTCTGAAGTAAAACGAACAAGTTCTTCTTTTTTAGTTAAAGAATTTATTTGTTTTAAAATACCACCAAAACCTAAATCTGAGGCGTCAGTCTCGACGATTTTGAAAAATGAAGGGTTGGCTAAAGCTAGACTAGGAAGTTGCTTGACTTTCAGTGTAATTTTCTGAACAACTTTAGTGTGCTCATCAGTCCAAGGAGCAGGGTTCTTTTTTAATCTTGAATAAAGAATGGCACTGTCTTGTGCAAGATTTTTGTAATAGTCACCAATATAACTGAGACTACCCAGAAATCATTGAAGTGGAGTTTTCTCTCTAATTTCATCTGGGAATTTAGAGGCAAACTCAATACTTCTATCAATGGGGAGTATTTTCCCCTCTCCAATGTTATGCCCTAAAAATCGAACATTAGTTTGAAAAATTTTCATTTTAGGGGCGGAGACAACTAAACCATTAGTTTTAACAACATCTTTAAAAATCTTTAAATGTTTAAAGTGTTGGTCAATTGAATTAGAGAAGATAAGGATATCATCAATATAAACAATTGAGAAATCAGAAAAAGGATTAAAAATATCGTTCATAATATTTTGGAATTCAGAAGGGGTAAGCCCAAAAGGCAAAACATTCCATTGATAATGGCCAAAAGGAACCACAAAAGCAGTTTTATACCGATCCTGTGGAGCAATTTGGATCTGCCAATATCCAGATTTTAAATCAAATTTTGAGAAAATCTTGGCAGAATGTAACCTATCTAACAAATCCTTTTTATTAGGAATTGGATATCTTATCCATTGCAAAACATTTTTAAGAGGCTTATAATTAATTACAAGCCGAGGAACACCTCGTTCCTGCTCAGCAGCCTTGTTAACATAAAAAGCTGTACAACTCCAAGGAGAATAACTCTTAGTTATAAGCTTTTTATTTAAAAGACTCTGGATCTCATTCTTACAAAGGTCAAGAAATTCAGTCTTCATTTGACTGGGTCTGGCCTTAGTAGGGATGGATTTTTCATGAAAATCATTTTCATAAGGAAGAGTAACGATATGCTTCTTCCTATCCCAAAAAGCAATAGGAATATTACTGCAAATTTCTGATGTTAATTGGTTTTTAACAACCTGAATTTTGCTCATGATATAAGGGGATATTAAATTCTTTTTAATGTTAAGATTAGAGATTTCATTTTGAAGAAAATTAAGATGGTTTTCTTTGAAAATAATGTTATTTGTCAAAGAGTTAATTTTCTTAATCTCTGGACGAGTAATAAATTCAAAAACAATTTTTTGATTTTGAATAGTGGTGTATATACCACTAGAATCAATTTTATCTATAGGCATAAGCATAGATAAAAAAGGAGTACCTAAAATTATCTGTTAAGATAAATCTTCAATAAGCAGGAAGGTACTATCTAAACATATTCCATTGTTACAGATGGCAACATTGTTAATTTAAATTTGATTCCCATGCTATCTCCACTAGCATTAAACAAGGATTGAGTGGTTTTCTCAAAGTATTCAGTAGGGACAATTCCTTCCTGAATACAATTCATATCAGCACCGCTATCAACAAGGGCAATGATGTTACAAAGAGAAAACTCTTTGTTAATCACTAGGTTGATAGTAGTGTACCACTTTTGGCTTGGTACACGGCTGATAACACCCAAATAATCAACAGAATTTTCCGTACTAGGAGTAGTGTTTGAAGTTCCTGGATTAGAATGCATCTGTTCATTCTTGAGATTATCAATCTCACATTGCATGTTATTATGCTGAATCCTAAGTTGTCTTAACTCATTTTTTAAAGTGTTAACTTCATGTCTTAGATCATTAAGACTAGCAGGCTTGTTAAATTCTCCAACCTGTTCTAAACGATTTAGTACCTCCTTAAGGCTGTACTCTTTAGAAAGGAAACTTGAAGAATCAGGAATAACCTCTTCCTGGACATAACAAGACTTAATTAATTTTATCTTAACGTCAGGGTCAATAACCTGATTAATGACATCAATCATATTTTGTTGCTGACTAGTAAGGACATTAAGACTTAATCCATTCATTTGGATGATGGATTGGAGATGGTCGCATCTCTTGGTCAATGCATTACACTGACAGTCTCTATTCTCGGAGACATCTGAGTCACTAGAGCTTTGAATATGGTAAAGCTCATAATCGTTCTCAGAGGAGGAATCCTCTTCATCTTCAGAGGAACTGGAATTAAGCAAGAGCTTGATTAATTGGGACTTTAGATGATCATCAATCTGAAGATTGCTAATCTTAGCTTCCATTTTACATTTATTAGCATAGTGGCCATATTTACCACATTTAAAGCATTTAGGGCCAGATTTGTTAACTTTCTTTTTAACAAATTTCTTTTTATGTTTATATTCTTTTTCTTTAGGAATATAAGCCCTTTTCTTCTTACGTTTATAGGTGGGTTTTTTAGAGACCTTTTTAGTCTTCTTAGAGACTTTACGAGTGGAAGTCCCCTGAGTATCGAAAGCGAATTGCTCACAAAACTCACCAAGCTATTTCTTTCCTGAAAGATTCTATTTCTTAAGTTGCCTTTGTAACTTGAGGTCATTACAAAGAGAGAGACCCTCTTGAATGACAACACTTATGAGCTGACCATAAGTGTAACTCGAGTAAGGGATAAAGATGCCATCGTTGGCTTCTCTCATCTTCTTACGTACTTTCTCAGCGAAGAAAGTATGAAGGCCATCAATGAACTTGGCTTTCCAATGCTCAGAGTTGGCGTCGCTTCTCTGCGTAACCCTAGCAAGGAACACGTCCTTGTACCACCTAAACTGACTAAGAGTAAGACATCAAAGGTTTTGTAATAATTCTCTATTACGTTCTTTTTGGTAATCTCCACTGCCAACAAAATGATGAATAATAGCGAGCATAAGGGTGTAAACAACATCTTGTACTCCCCGGTCTTGCATTTGTTCATCTTTGATAATTTTTACAGCAGTAAGAATCTCATTTCTCTGATGAGCAGTCAGAATATTTTCCCACCATCCTCTGATGGTACCAGTAAATCCAGCCGTGATCAGTTGCGCAATGCTATGATCAGGAGCATCATTATGCTTACATATGGTGGAATACATAGACATTTGATGGAGCATTTCATAAATCTGAGATTCAGATTTTCCATCCAGATTCCAATCATATATAGTTTTACCGTGAAAAGTATTTTGCATCACGGTGCTCTCTTTGAAGAGCAAATCATGAGGTGTTGGCTTATGGTAGTAATTTCTAGCCAGGCCAATGTTATTACTATAAGTAATTTTATTTACCTCACGAGGACGTCCAAAAGATTATTCAAAGCCTTGAACATCTTTAAAAGAGACATCTGATTCAAGATCGGAATCAGAATCATTATGGGATAAAGTGTTAATCTTTAACCCTTTGAGATCTTTCTTGATCTCTTTGAGTTGGGATATAAACTCAGTTTTGGTACCCATCTTAAAACCTTTTACTTCAATAGGAGGTTGAATTATAGGTTTAATAAGACTTTTTGCAAAGTCTAGGGGGACCTAACAGGGTTGTGTGCCTGTGCATTCTCAATTCTATTGAGTTGTTTACCTATCGTATTAAGGATAAGGTTGGTGTAATTACCTTGTTTGGACAAGGGATTCAGATCCTTCTTGTGCGCAAGAAGTCTGTCATCAGTTTCTATCCTAAGAAAGGCACTAGCTTCTTTGATAGGAGCGGCGCTACTCTGGATGGTACTACCAGTTTCTATGGATAGGGGTTTAGTCGGAGGGTGAATAGCAGATATAATCTGTTTATTCACAGTGGTCCATTTAGTTTCATGTTTATCTTCAGTTTTAGGTTTATTTTCTGTTTCAAGAACAAAAAGTTGCCTATCTTTAGTAAACATAAGAAACCAAACAGCAAAAGAAGTAACCAGCTGGTTCTCTTCCACCCATTAATAAAAAGCATTTTTATAAAATTCTAACATACTTATTAAAGTACCAAGTCCTAAAACTATCCCATTCTGGTAAGTTAAACTCAGCACTTATTTCTTTCCTATTAATTGTAAAAACCATTAAAAGAAAGAGGGGTTAAGGTCTGACATTCATTTCAGATGACGTAGGGGATTCCCTGCGCTGAAAATAATCCTTCTTCTCATAAATACCATGTGGTATTTGGTCATGGGTAAAGGTAACATGAACATTCATATCATCCTGATATGAAAGGTTTCGAGGCTTATCTTTACAAACAGAGTGTCGTGAAGTGGATGGAGGATAGGTAACAAAAGGGGTTCTAGAAGAGTAACTTCAAGAGGATTGACACCTATTAAATTTTCTAAAATTTAAGAAAACATCTCCATCTTTCTCCTCAATGATGTCTTCAACATCATGATTCTGACGAGGTTGAGGAGGAACAACATTTTTTATAGCCCAAGTCTCTGGGAAGTCAATTTCGTCCCAACTTATAGTTCTAGGTGTGTGAACATTAGAATCTATAAGACGTGTGTCAATTAACACAGTTTTACCAAAAGGACTCAATTGCTTAATATTGGGAGCCATAGTATTCATTACCTTGTAATAAATCCTATAAATAATCCCAATAGTTTCCGATCCCGGAAGAAAATTATAACCTTTGGTTTGAACCCTAAGATTCAAAGATTTACAAAGGTTCATATCGGTTAAAGATAAAGTTATATTTGGAAACACATCAAAATAAACTGGTCCATTGCATAAACTAGTTTCAATTTCTCACATCAAAGATTGTCTAAAATTAGTACACCTACCATCACGAAGTGTAGCTTGAAGACATGCATTCATACCAGAAAGGGTCAGGGGTTTAAAAGCAATTTGAATTAAACCAACATGAATAAAGTGATAATTTTTATCCTTTATTTGATCTTTAAGATCATCCCATTTAAAGAGCTCGATAGTCTTATCTTGCTCGTTTAGACTAAGGGTTTGTTCCATAGTCTTAATAGCGTACTTGCTACGAAATTTATACCAGTTAGTGTTATAAATAACTTTCGGATGGACTTTTGGAATAGTCCACCTGTTCAGATCCTTCTGAACATCAAACTCGATCAAAGAAGAGTTCTTCGTGAACTCTTGTGTTGTGTGTGTATCAATGGTGTGTGATTCCATTATACAGATGTTAATATTTAGAATAGTAATAACCCTACCATCACGAAGTGTATCATGAAGATATGCATTCATACCAGAAAGGGTCAGGGGTTTAAAAGCAATTTGAATTAAACCAACATGAATAAAGTGATAATTTTTATCCTTTATATGATCTTTAAGATCATCCCATTTAAAGAGCTCGATAGTCTTATCTTGCTCGTTCAGATTAAGGGTTTGTTCCATAGTCTTAATAGCATACTTGTTACGAAAGTTATACCAGTTAGCGTTATAAATAACTTTCGAATGGACCTTTGGAATAGTCCACCTGTTCAGATCCTTCTGAACATCAAACTCGATCAAAGAAGAGTTCTTTGTGAACTCTTGTGTTGTGTGTGTATCAATGGTGTGTGATTCCATTATATAGATGTTAATATTTAGAATAGTAATAACCCTATGATCTGGAATAGGAAAACATTATACAAATCAAAATTCTATCTTTAAAAGAAAACAATATTCAAATTAGAATTCTAAATCTAAATGAAATTAATATACAAATCAAAATTCTGGATTTAAATGAATATAATAAGCCGAATTAGAAATCACTTTTGATACCCAATGGTCAACGATTTACTACGGGACTAAGCCTCAATGCCTCCCCGGCTAAACGGCAACCCATTTACGCGACAAGTTACCAGTATATCACAACCAGACTTCTATTTCTCCTGATTATTATCATTTAAATTAGGATTTTAATGTGAATAGTAATCATTTAAATTAGGATTTTAATGTGAATAGTAATCATTTAAATTAGGATTTTAATGTGAATAGTAAATTACTATTCACGTCGGTGAATAGTAATATTACTTATTCTGAAGAATAGTAACATTACTATTACGACGACATATCTCAGATCATGAGTATTACTAACCTAAATACTAACACACAAATTAGCCAATCATGGCTCTGATACCAACAAGGGGAGGATCAATATGCGAAATATATTAACTGGAAGATATTACAAACTTATTATTACAGACTAAACTTAAAACAAACTAAAACTTACAGTAAAGGAAGAAGTCCACCGGAATATGACCGGAATGTTCAAGCTTATTACAATATATATATATATATATATATAGATAGAGAGAGAGAGAGAGAGAGTTAAATGTAAGCGTACATAAAAGAGAGGGGAAGCCCTCTATTTATACAAAGAAAAAGGAATCAATAATTCCTAAAAAGGGGCCCTCCAAGTTGAAAGGCTGACAAAGTCTTTTGTCTACTAACGTCGGCTGATGGGCCAAGTGAGTCCACAGAGGTCACGGGCAGCTGCAAGTGGGTCTGTGAGTCACCAGAGGGTCCTACCACTACAACCGAAAGTAGTGAGCCTTGTCCGTATGCGTCAGCGAGCATCTTTCTGGGGCCGACAGGGGCTAGGTGGGCCAACTACCTCAAATCATCTAGGCCATCCGCGTCAGGGCTAGGAAGAGAATCATCCAATCATCGTGTTGGGAAAGCCGAACTCAGTGAGTTTAAGAAAGCCTCCATCGTTGGCTCAGTGGGAATATTGGTGTCAAACATGTCACCAATGTAAGGATCATCTTCTGGGTTCTGGGATTCTCCAGCTAGGCAAAAGAAAGGATTTTCTTTTGAGACAGAAGTCATAGATGTATCATCATCATCATCTGAGAGAAGAGGAATGGGGTTCCTGTTGAGTGTATCGGAGCTAAGACTGGGTTTAGCTGGAACACTAGGAGTGATTCGCTCACCAAAAGCAGATTTGAATTGGTTATGGGTATAATCCATAACTTTCTGCAGAAGCTCCTGCTCCGTTGCGTTGGGATATTGCTTCATCATGGCAGCTTTTAACCTTTCAATGGGGTTAACTGCAGGTGTCATCTTTTCTGCAGGAGGGGGAGAGTCTTCTACCAGGTCCATGTAGTTTCTCAAACTACCTTTTATCTGATTGATGGTAGAAACCAGATCAACGCCACTCCACCATCGATAAAAGAAGATGCGTTCAAGTAGAGGAACATTGAGGTTATTAACTCTACAACACAGATCCTATCTGGAGATCCAAGGAATGCTCATTTCGTAGAAAAAGAGTAGGGTGTTTAATCCTACCGGAGTCTTGTTTTTCCCTCTCAAAAGAGGATGAAATTGAGTCTAAGTAAGTAAAAGTTTGGCCTTGGTAATTTCATCAGGGAGAAAATCAATTCCTGGGCCAAATTTGTCCCACCAATTGATAACCCATCCTGGGTAAGATTTTTTCAAAGAGTTTGGGCACAAAACAAAAAACCAAGTATGCTTGTGCTCAGCATTTTGATAATAAAAATCTTTTGTCCAAGCCTGGACATAATCCCAATAATTATAGGATCCACCAGCATGCGAACTCAATTTTCTCTCTTTTAAAGGATGGATTCCCCATTCTCGGGGAGATATGAATTTTTTCAAAACAGCCTTGCTATAAGCAATGGGGGAATGAGAATTTCCCTGGTGTTTATTAGTATGATTAAACACCACTGATTCAGTTTTCACGAGAATCGCCTCGTATACCGTCCGATATTTGCCTTCTGGAACCTCATAATTATGAGTATCAAGATACAGGGACTTTATTTCCCAAGGAGAAGTCATCTGCTTCTCATCCTCATCATTGAGGATAAGTACCGATTCCGATGTCCTTTGATTAGGAATGAAATTGTACTTAATAGTTTCCAATACCTCTTTAGCAGATTTCTTCTTACTAAAAGGGTCAAGAGGGGGAGCATTCTTCTCCCTGTTCTTCGCGCTCTGGCGAATGAACTCCATATAATCCTGTATCGGAGGATATTGATCTTCATTAATCACAATCTTTTCTTTTCCAGGTCGGTGAGAATACCCACGACCTTTGCCACGCCCACGAGAGGGGCCACTCATCGGTCCTGCAAAAACTCTCTAGTTAGAAAATCGGGAAGAGAGTTATTTTCCCCTTTGATATGTTCTATATCAAAATCAAAAGCCGATAAATTTTCTTGCCATCTGGCAAAAATCTGTTTTGAAACAATATTTTCAACATCTTTTTGCAAAACCTGTTTTACAGCACTACAATCAATTCATAGCAAAAATTTCTGATTTAACAAATCATCCTGAAATTTTGAAATGCATTTAACGACAGAAAAGATTTCTTTCTTAATGGTGGAGTAATTTTTTGAGGCATCTTTCCAAGATCCTGAAGTAAAACGAACAAGTTCTTATTTTTTAGTTAAAGAATTTATTTGTTTTAAAATACCACCAAAACCTAAATCTGAGGCGTCAGTCTCGACGATTTTGAAAAATGAAGGGTTGGCTAAAGCTAGATAAGGAAGTTGCTTGACTTTCAGTTTAATTTTCTGAACAACTTTAGTGTGCTCATCAGTCCAAGGAGCAGGGTTCTTTTTTAATCTTGAATAAAGAATGGCACTGTCTTGTGCAAGATTTTTGTAATAGTCACCAATATAATTGAGACTACCCAGAAATCTTTGAAGTTGAGTTTTCTCTCTAATTTCATCTGGGAATTTAGAGGCAAACTCAATACTTCTATCAATGGGGAGTATTTTCCCCTCTCCAATGTTATGCCCTAAAAATCGAACATTAGTTTGAAAAATTTTCATTTTAGGGGCGGAGACAACTAAACCATTAGTTTTAACAACATCTTTAAAAATCTTTAAATGTTTAAAGTGTTGGTCAATTGAATTACAGAAGATAAGGATATCATCAATATAAACAATTGAGAAATCAGAAAAAGGATTAAAAATATTGTTCATAATATTTTGGAATTCAGAAGGGGCGTTCTTAAGCCCAAAAGGCAAAACATTCCATTGATAATGGCCAAAAGGAACCACAAAAGCAGTTTTATACCGATCCTGTAGAGAAATTTGGATCTGCCAATATCCAGATTTTAAATCAAATTTTGAGAAAATCTTGGCAGAATGTTACTTATCTAACAAATGCTTTTTATTAGGAATTGGATATCTTATCCATTGCAAAACATTTTTAAGAGGCTTATAATTAATTACAAGCCGAGGAACACCTCGTTCTTGCTCAGCAGCCTTGTTAACATAAAAAGCTGTACAACTCCAAGGAGAATAACTCTTAGTTATAAGCTTTTTATTTAAAAGACTCTGGATCTCATTCTTACAAAGGTCAAGAAATTCAGTCTTCATTTGACTGGGTCTGGCCTTAGTAGGGATGGATTTTTCATGAAAATCATTTTCATAAGGAAGAGTAACGATATGCTTCTTCCTATCCCAAAAAGCAATAGGAATATTACTGCAAATTTCTGATGTTAATTGGTTTTTAACAACCTGAATTTTGCTCATGATATAAGGGGATATTAAATTCTTTTTAATGTTAAGATTAGAGATTTCATTTTGAAGAAAATTAAGATGGTTTTCTTTGAAAATAATGTTATTTGTCAAAGAGTTAATTTTCTTAATCTCTGGACGAGTAATAAATTCAAAAACAATTTTTTGATTTTGAATAGTGGTGTATATACCACTAGAATCAATTTTATCTATAGGCATAAGCATAGATAAAAAAGGAGTACCTAAAATTATCTGTTGAGATAAATCTTCAATAAGCAGGAAGGTACTATCTAAACAAATTCCATTGTTACAGATGGCAACATTGTTAATTTAAATTTGATTCCCATGCTATCTCCACTAGCATTAAACAAGGATTGAGTGGTTTTCTCAAAGTATTCAGTAGGGACAATTCCTTCCTGAATACAATTCATATCAGCACCGCTATCAACAAGAGCAATGATGTTACAAAGAGAAAACTCTTTGTTAATCACTAGGTTGATAGTAGTGTACCACTTTTGGCTTGGTACACGGCTGATAACACCCAAATAATCAACAGAATTTTCCGTACTAGGAGTAGTGTTTGAAGTTCCTGGATTAGAATACATCTGTTCATTCTTGAGATTATCAATCTCACATTGCATGTTATTATGCTGAATCCTAAGTTGTCTTAACTCATTTTTTAAAGTGTTAACTTCATGTCTTAGATCATTAAGACTAGCAGGCTTGTTAAATTCTCCAACCTGTTCTAAACGATTTAGTACCTCCTTAAGGCTGTACTCTTTAGAAAGGAAACTTGAAGAATCAGGAATAACCTCTTCCTGGACATAACAAGACTTAATTAATTTTATCTTAACGTCAGGGTCAATAACCTGATTAATGACATCAATCATATTTTGTTGCTGACTAGTAAGGACATTAAGACTTAATCCATTCATTTGGATGATGGATTGGAGATGGTCGCATCTCTTGGTCAATGCATTACACTGATAGTCTCTATTCTCGGAGACATCTGAGTCACTAGAGCTTTGAATATGGTAAAGCTCATAATCGTTCTCAGAGGAGTAATCCTCTTCATCTTCAGAGGAACTGGAATTAAGCAAGAGCTTGATTAATTGGGACTTCAGATGATCATCAATCTGAAGATTGCTAATCTTAGCTTCCATTTTACATTTATTAGCATAGTTGCCATATTTACCACATTTAAAGCATTTAGGGCCAGATTTGTTAACTTTCTTTTTAACAAATTTCTTTTTATGTTTATATTCTTTTTCTTTAGGAATATAAGCCCTTTTCTTCTTACGTTTATAGGTGGATTTTTTAGAGACCTTTTTAGTCTTCTTAGAGACTTTACGAGTGGAAGTCCCCTGAGTATCGAAAGCGAATTGCTCACAAAACTCACCAAGCTATTTCTTTCCTGAAAGATTCTATTTCTTAAGTTGCCTTTGTAACTTGAGGTCATTACAAAGAGAGAGACCCTCTTGAATGACAACACTTATGAGCTGACCATAAGTGTAACTCGAGTAAGGGATAGAGATGCCATCGTTGGCTTCTCTCATCTTCTTACGTACTTTCTCAGCGAAGAAAGTATGAAGGCCATCAATGAACTTGGCTTTCCAATGCTCAGAGTTGGCGTTGCTTCTCTGCGTAACCCTAGCAAGGAACACGTCCTTGTACCACCTAAACTGACTAAAAGTAAGACATCAAAGGTTTGGTAATAATTCTCTATTACGTTCTTTTTGGTAATCTCCACTGCCAACAAAATGATGAATAATAGCGAGCATAATGGTGTAAACAACATCTTGTACTCCCCAGTCTTGCATTTGTTCATCTTTGATAATTTTTACAGCAGTAAGAATCTCATTTCTCTGATGAGCAGTCAGAATATTTTCCCACCATCCTCTGATGGTACCAGTAAATCCAGCCGTGATCAGTTGCGCAATGCTATGATCAGGAGCATCATTATGCTTACATATGGTGGAATACATAGACATTTGATGGAGCATTTCATAAATCTGAGATTCAGATTTTCCATCCAGATTCCAATCATATATAGATTTATCGTGAAAAGTATTCTGCATCACGGTGCTCTCTTCGAAGAGCAAATCCTGAGGTGTTGGCCTATGGTAGTAATTTCTAGCCGGGCCAATGTTATTACTATAAGTAATTTTATTAACCTCAGGAGGACGTCCAAAAGATTGTTCAAAGCCTTGAACATCTTTAAAAGAGACATCTGATTCAAGACCGGAATCAGAATGATTATGGGATAAAGTGTTAATCTTTAACCCTTTGAGATCTTTCTCGATCTCTTTGAGTTGGGATATAAACTCAGTTTTGGTACCCATCTTAAAACCTTTTACTTCAATAGGAGGTTGAATTATAGGTTTAATAAGACTTTTTGCAAAGTCTGGGGGGGACCTAACAGGGTTGTGTGCCTGTGCATTCTCAATTCTATTGAGTTGTTTACCTATCGTATTAAGGATAAGGTTGGTGTAATTACCTTGTTTGGATAAGGGATTCAGATCCTTCTTGTGCGCAAGAAGTCTGTCATCTGTTTCTATCCTAAGAAAGGCACTAGTATCTATGATAGGAGCGGCGCTACTCTGGCTGGTACTACCAGTTTCTATGGATAGGGGCTCAGTCGGAGGGTGAACAGCAGATATAATCTGTTTATTCACAGTGGTCCATTTAGTTTCATGTTTATCTTCAGTTTTAGGTTTATTTTATGTTTCAAGAACAAAAAGTTGCCTATTTTTAGTAAACATAAGAAACCAAACAGCAAAAGAAGTAACCAGCTGGTTCTCTTCCACCCATTTACAAAAAGCATTTTTATAAAATTCTAACATAGTTTTATCATACTTATTAAAGTACCAAGTCCTAAAACTATCCCATTCTGGTAAGTTAAACTCATCACTTATTTCTTTCCTATTAATTGTAAAAATCATTAAAAGAAATTCAGACGGCGTAGGGGATTCCCTGCGCTGAGAAGAATCCTTCTTCTCATAAATACCATGTGGTATTTGGTCATGGGTAAAGGTACCATGAACATTCATATCATCCTGATGTGAAAGGTTTCGAGGGTTATCTTCACAAACAGAGTGTCGTGAAGTGGATGGAGGATAGGTAACAAAAGGGGTTCTAGAAGAGTAACTTCTAGAGGATTGACACCTATTAAATTTTCTAAAATTTAAGAAAACATCTCCATCTTTCTCCTCAATGATGCCTTCAATATCATGATTCTGACGAGGTTGAGGAGGAACAACATTTTTTATAGCCCAAGTCTCTGGGAAGTCAATTTCGTCCCAACTTATAGTTCTAGGTGTATGAACATTAGAATCTATAAGATGTGTGTCAATTAACACAGTTTTACCAAAATGACTCAATTTCTTAATATTGGGAGCCATAGTATTCATTACCTTGTAATAAATCCTATAAATAATCCCAATAGTTTCCGATCCCGGAAGAAAATTATAACCTTTGGTTTGAACCCTAACATTCAAAGATTTATAAAGGTGCATATCGGTTAAAGACAAAGTTATATTTGGAAACACATCAGACAAAGTTATAACTTGGTAAACTGTCAGGTAAAGTTTGAGTTTTAGGAAATGAATTGACATATTGTTTTTACTCTCTTGACATGAATTTAGAAACTTCTTTTCTTCTTTTAATTTATCTATTATGAATTACCATTAGCACAAAAGCACAAATTAAATGAGCACTCAAATATTTCACACTATTGGTTCCCCTCACAGTTTCTCAACCTCCCATCCATCGAATTCTTACTAGTCCCTCACTCACATAAACATTTATAGCTTGAAGAAGACCGTGGTTGGCAACCCAGGTATGGTAATAGTCTTATGTACATCGTTTCCTTATATGATTTGGGGATTCATAAGCTAGGATTTGGGTTTTTATGACTTAACTAGACACTATCATCTTTATGTGTAATGAGTACATTTTTAGTGACACATAAGGTAAATGAAGGCTGGTTTGTTATCAAGCCCAGTTTGGTGATGAAACAATAGCATTTTGTGGTGGCTTGTGCTTAAGTTGGTATTTATGCCTAAATAGATCTATAGAATCTTTATGCCAAAAGATATTCTACAGTTCATCTCTGTTTTTTGTTTTAGAGTTGTTAAATATTCATTTTAGTTCTTGCTCATACTGTTGTGCATTAATGAAGTTAATGAAGAGTGCATGAAATTTTACACAAGCTCAAGTGAAATTCCCTTGTTATGTAACCAAAAGCATTAATATTATATTTCATTAAAAGAAAAAACAAATATTATGCCTTATTCTTTTCTTTTTTTGGCTAAAAGGAACATAGCTTTGCAAATTTAATTGTCCGGGTGAGGGCGTGTGGCATCATTTTATATTAACATTTAAATTTTTGCATGTGCTTATTGACATCATTAGCTATGTTCACATTTCATTATTAGGATGAAGTCATGTCATATTTTCGGACTGTAAAGAGTTAAAACAATTTGGAAATGTTTCCCTGTTAGTGTGTTTTTCTTCGAACTTTTCAAAAGGAATTCAACATTATAAATTCTGTTAGAATAGTGTTGATATTTATGGAAGTCGGTTCAACTTTCTCTTTAGGAAATAATACCCGTTGCATGATATATGTCTCAGCTTCAATGCTTTTTCCGTTAAGTACTCAAACGTGGTTTCTAGTTAATTAGCATATTAATAGAAAAGGAAATTGAGTACTGCCTGAAACTTTAAATTTAGAATTTATAATTAATGCTCGTTGTTACTATTAGAATGAACATTCACGTTATATCCTGGGTATTAACTGATTGCTTGAAAAAAATTCTCATTTTGTCAAAATATTAATGATTATTTCCTTCTGAAGTTAAAGCAACAACTTATCGAATTCTATAGCTATGGCCATATCATTCACTTTATTGACCGTAGGATTATTTTTGGCAGTGGTTTATGCCACAGGGGAACTTGGTTTGAAGTTTGGAATCTCATATTATTTCTTTACTTAAAGTTGTTAGTGTTATATAGGATACTTTCCATCTTGATGCAGAAGTTTTTTTTGTAATAATGCAGTTGATAAATTATTTGTCCTCAAAATATGCAGAAAATTACATACCAATAATATCAATTATCCTAAAGGAAATATGTTTTCCATTGACCACTTATAGAACTGTTCTTTATAATCCTGTGTGCAAATGGCAATTTTGTCCATTGTATAAATTACATTTTTCTTACTAGGTGATAATATTCTAGCTCATCCATAGCTTGAGAACTCTATCCCTACAACAGATGCTACCTTCTCACCATCAGAACTCTAATCAACCGCAAATACCTCATCTACGTTTCCTGGAAGGTCTTGTTTTAACTTCTGTGTTCAAATGTCCCAAACCTTCAGTGTTGAGTCCTTACTACCACTTAAAAGAAGCCTAGTGTCAATGTACCAGCTTATCTGATAAACAGGCCCAACATGGCCCCGAAAAGCAACAAAAAATTTGCTCGTGATGCCATTCCATAACTTGATGGACTTGTCAAATAAGGCACTCGCAATCCATTGCTTGTCAGGAGAAAAGTAAAAATGGTTCACAAGCTGTTTACGACCTGTCGTATGAGTTTTGGGCTGTTTGCTTACAGCAAGATCCCAACGAAATCTATTGAAATCATCAGACCCTGAAACCAATCTTTTAGGTGCAGTTTCTTTCATTTTATTATACTTTTCTAGAGTTGCCTCTTTCATTTCCTCTATAGAAGAGTAATGTTTATGAAAATGATCAAAAGCTCCATTCCGAAGAATTTATTCTGTGCTCAATGCCAGGGAATTAACCCAATGCCCATGGCCCTTCAATTCATGAATTAACTTTCCATGTGAAGTTTCCCACATTTTAATTGTACAATCCTGAGATCCTGTATGTATCACTTCATCTCCTCCCCACTTCACACAAGTCAAGTGTGTGTCCGCTAAGATAAATAACACATTTTTCAATTGAATGTCCCATATACGTGCATCACTATCTTTACTAGAACTAACAAAGCGACGACATGGAGCATTGAGGTTCACCGGCTTCCAAGATGTACAAGTAATCCATTTCTTATGACCAGTAAATTCATGGATTGATGACTTTCCAGTTTATGGATCACAACACTGAAGTTCTCTAGCCTTACTTCCACTAATAAGATTCTTACCATCTGGTGACCATGAAATACAAAGAACCCAGTTCTTTTGCCATTTACAAGTGAACAGTGGTGTATGGGTATCTAAGTTTTGTAATCGAACAGTTGTGTCACCAAACCCACTCGCCAATTGTTGTTCATCAGGACTAAAGGCAACTAAAATTACATCCTCTGCATGACCAGCAATTGTTGAAGAACAATGATTAACTGGAGTGTGTTATATGTGGTTATTGGAGTGACAACCCATACACTTAACTTTTTTTTTTTCGTTCCCTTTTCTAGCAGTTATGTAACATACATGGTGGTTGGTCTGACTGTGTTTGATACATGGTGATTGGAACATATGTAAGAACCTTAATGTTTTACAACTAATTTTTATGATTTAATATTTCATTATTTTATAAAGATGAATATTTTTTCTAGTTGAATTCTCTATTCAGACCTATATGTAGTTTGTCCTGAGGTTGATGCCATTTTTTTACAAGATTAGTAGACATGAACTTATTATAAAATAAGCCAATGAGATCTTTTGAGTCAATAACATGCTAAAAGATCACCCCAAATTGTTGCAATGTTCTACTAAATCCCTTGCAGGATCACTAATTTACCTCAAACTAAACATAAATGGCTACATCAGACTCTTCTGCAGTTAGAAAAACTCTATCATTTAAACCATAGAGGAACCCGATCCATAAATTAGCTCCTACTGTGGGAGCATGTTGAATTTGAGGTGCCAAAATTTTGCAAATGTTTTGGTAAAGTATTTGGGTGAGGTTTTTTCATCCACAAGATGGTGGAGAGGACTAATCATGGCTTCATGTGGGGGTGCACAAAAAACAGCCCATGACATTCTTGTCTTTTCCTTGTTCACCAAGCTCTTGTGTTACTGTGTAGAACACTCTTGTACTTTCCGTTGCTTAGTACCTCAATCTGATCACCAACATGGACAAAAAGTGCATTTGGTAAGTAATCAACAACAACCCAATTTCCATCTTTCCAAACCTGAAGTCCTGGTACCTTATTAGGGAACAAAATTATGAGGCCAGACATGTCAGTGCGGGGTTCAAATCCAAGGTTCAGTTCAAGTTTTGGTCATGGTGGATACATGTTTATTTTCATCTCTAGCTCTATTTTTTCACCTCCCAAACTAGTCTTCAAAACCTTTCCATCCAAACCTAGTTCCCTCTGAGAGCAACTCCAATAACTTATCTGTTACTTTCAGTAGTTCCACATTGTATGCCTCTTATCATTTCCCTATAAGAACGAGGGTTCTTGGGCCATATTTCACAGTCGACCTTAGTAACAGGAGACCTGATAATTGTCAATCCATTAAATCTTTTCTTCAAGATTTTTCGTCATCTTTATCCCATACCCTTCAAACTTGCCACTAGAAGGGTCATTTGCATTACTCTCTTTTTCCTCTTGAGGGAGCTTGAAGAAATCCTGGCCCACCTCTTGCAGTCATTGGATCAATGACGACGGAAGGCCATGATCGATCACGAGGAAAAATCCCCACTCATTACAGGCCTTTGATATTTCGTTTACGAGGCCGCATGCACCTATGATAACGAGATCACATGCATGATGTTGATGCCATTTAGCTCTTGGAAAAGACCATGCTGCATGCTATATGACACTTCACCTTGCTAGTTACTACTGTCTTGGCTTAATAATTCTTGAAAAGAATATCCTTTCCCTTTTAGATTGTTTTTCTGCTAATATCAGATTGATAATTACACTGGTTGCAGTGAAGAGAATAGAATCATCCTGTCTAAACATAGCCTTACGAACAACCAAAATGGTGTAAACCTATGAAATTAGGATGAACAAAATAGCAAATATATATCTTAGCCTGGATGCCTTTTTCATCAAGGACTCGAACATGGTTGTTAGTTAATTAACATATTAATAGAAAAGGAAATTAAGTACTAACTTCATTAATTCCAGATGATAAAATTTCAGAATCATCCCCAACAAAGATTACTTAGTTGTTGCACAATGCATATATACAATATAACTATTGTTGTATATCTATATTTCAGAATCATGCATCGAGTGCTTTATATTTTTTGTTTTAGCATTCAAATGCCACTTGTGTGTTATTGAATTAGCTAAAATATGTGTTATTTTCACTCTTTTTCATATGTATTATTTTTAGCTACTGATTTGATACTAATATTCAAGTGTGGTTGTAACTACATTGTACACATGGACGAAATAGAGGAACACGACATAGATAACTTGGAGCCTTAAGAAGATAATTCCAAAACAACACAAGAAAAGGTCGAGGTATAGCTATCTATCGACATATAACTAAAATGGAAGATGGCAAAAGAGTTTAACTCGATTACAACATATCTGGGCGGTCCTCTGGTAAAACAAGACTTGATTTTGCTAGTTATTGAGGAGTCATAGTTCAGATAATGATTCTAATGCGTTGTGGATCTTGGAAGAGAGTGTTTGTTCATTTGAAAGAAAATTTATAGACAACTTTGCAAGTGAGTATTTGATTTCTCCCATGTGTCTCATATATAAAATACCTTAATCTTGTATTTTCTAATTTATTTTCATCTTTAATTCATAGTCTAAATTTGATATGGATCCGAAAATAAAGAAACAAGTGCTATCTAATATGTCGGTTCAATGGAAGAATTTTAAAGGAGATTTGACTAGGCTTTACATCAGACCATTCAGAGATGAACCTGATCAACTCAAGCATCGACTAGAGATGTATAAAACATATATTAAACAAGAGGATTGGGATGAATTCGTAAGAGTGAGAATCTCAAAGGAGTTTGAGGTATGTAGCAAAGGGTTAAAATTATATATTTTTCTAATTTATATATATAAGTTGTTCTTGATTATAAAACTCATTATGTATTTATTAGGTGTTAAGCACGGTACAAGCCGAAAGTCAGGGAAGAGTATATAT
The DNA here is from genome assembly GCA_949130495.1 of Sambucus nigra. Lineage (NCBI taxonomy): Eukaryota > Viridiplantae > Streptophyta > Magnoliopsida > Dipsacales > Adoxaceae > Sambucus > Sambucus nigra. Next base: position 229,445,612 of record OX422216.1, on the reverse strand, counting down.
AACCATAGGGTGAGTAAGAAAGGAAATCGTAGACTTATCAAAGACCTTGTATGTACTTGTTTTCTTAGTTGACAAAAAAATGATATTTATGAATTAAACTACACATTATAAATTCACCCAATTTTTTATATTTAATATGTTAACAGAAAGAGGCGGGTGATAGGTTTGATGAGGGTGATATGGCTTATCTTTGGAAAAAAGGTCGTCAAGACAAAAGTGAGGGATTTGGTGATGAGTCTATTAAAGAAGTAACATATAAAATTGTGAGTATCATTTATAAGTTTGTCTACATACATATTCAACATCAAATACATCTAACTGAATTATTTTAAATGTTATATATCTTCACTTGATTGATTTTTTTGCAGGATGTGCTAAACAGTCAGGTTAAAGCTGGGAACTTGGTTATCGAACGAACCTCAGACATCCTAACTTTGGGATTAGGGAAACCTGATCATCACGTTCATAGTAGGGGTAAAGGGCAGGGTCCTTTTTCAACCTCGCTAAGCAAGGATCAAATAAGCGTAATAGCGAGTTGGAGTCTAAGCTGCATGCGGAAAGAGAAATGGGCAAAGAAAAATATTGGCGGAGGCAAGATACTGGCAAAGGTGTCGAAGTACGAGAGGGAAATGAAGAAGTCAGGTAACCTTTTTTTCTTCAATCTGATTAATTACTTTGTGTTGATGTTAAGAATGTTGAACATAAAGAATCAAAATACTATATATGAAACCAAAACACTATAAACATATGATGTCAAGAAATTATTGTTATTGTGAGTGAACGGTCGGGGTAGGATCTATATTGTTATTGCTGTTGATGACGTTGAATGACCGGGGTGGGCTCTATATTTTTGTTGATGGTGAATGCTCGAGTTGGGCTTTATATTGTTGTTGTTAGTTAAATATGTTATGTTTAATTTTGGATTATTAAAAAAATAAAGGAAACTCTACTGATTTTTTTATAAAACCTTCCCCATTTATCTCTCCACTGCCTTAATAAAGAATAAAGTAAAAATTAACTTTGAGATTATGCAAATATTTAATTGTGATACCCGTGGTGGCCTTTATATTTTTGTTAATTGTGAATATCGAGGGTGGTCTTTATATTATTATTATTGATAATGAATGTACATGGTGGTATTTATATTGTTATTATTGATAGTGAATGCCTGGGGTGGGATCTATCTTGTTGTTGTTGATGATGTTGAATGCTCAAGTTGGACCTTTTATTGTCGTTGATAGTGAATGTTCGGATTAGACTTTATATTGTTATTGGTTAAATATGTCATATTATTTTATATTATTATACAATACAGGAAACTCTGCTAAATTTTTCATAGAACCTTCCCCATTTATCTCTCCCATGCCTTAATAAAGAATGAAGTAAAAATTAGGATTTTTTTTTACTTCAATACATTACTAATATTTTATTTTAGACTTTAATACAACTTCATCAGTTATTAGACTTTAATACAATTTTTGTCGCTAAATATCACCAAAAATAACTTTTAGTGGTGAAAATTTCACATTTAGCAACGAAATATGTATTAAAGTTTAATAAACTGATAAAGTTGTATTAAAGTCTAAAATAAAAAATTAGTAATGCATTAAAGTAAAAAAAATCCTAAAAATTAATTTTGAGATTAGCAAAGAATTAATTTTTATGCTCAATATTATATTATAATATTATTATTATTTGAGCTATATTCTCTGTATGGTTTATCTATTTTTGTTGTTAACTGCTATTTGTTTCCTCTTTTTGTTCAGATTTTGATCTCGTTGGTACCTATTGCGTATGCGGTGTAGCTATTGCTATTGTGCGTTTCCATGCTACATAAGTGGAGCTAGTGTTGTAGTTTAATTTTTTAGTTTTTAAGTCTATAGTATAGGTCATTTTAGATTTCTTTTTGTTTATGATTTGTCCAAAGTCAGTGGTTAGACCATCGATTTATACTTATTTTCTTTAATTTCAAATAAATGACATTTTTTTATACTTATTATTAAGTTATATTGGTACTTGGAATTTGATACTTTAAGTATGGAAATTTATGCTTGGAATTGAGAGAATGTAGTTTTATGCATAACATGTTTGGAACATTGAATTAATGTAATAGAAATCAACACAAAAAGACAGAAAACCCAACTTTTATAACGATTTTCAGTACACAATCATTATAATGAACAAAAAATAGGTAATTTTTATGACTGTTTTGTATACATTGTCATTATAATGAATAAATTAATCATCATAATATGTATCTTTTATGACTGTTTTATTAACATCCGTCATTTAAAGAAGTTAATAACGACAGTTCAATGAACATGATATTATCGTTAATGACAGTTTGTACGAAAAAGCGTCGTAATAGGATGGTCTGTTTTGATAGTTTTGTTAACACCAATTTTATTACAACACACAACTTTATGACAATTTTTAAAGCTTCGAAAAAACGTCATAAATAACCTTTTATGACACTTTTCCCCATAATAAAAATGTATATTTTTAGTAGTGTCGGGTCATATGTTTAAATGTTCCCTCGTCTTGAGTCATAGGATGATAACCAAATTATTAATTTAAATGAGAGTTTACTCTTGTCCCTAGCCAAGAGCTCACTAAATTTTAATGCACCAAATTAATGATGTTTAATCATAAGTCCCCTCTCGTCGTTTTGAGAGTGTATGGATGAGTGTCGTCTCACCGAGAGAGTTTTTGACTTTAATTCCACTAAATTAATGATGTTTTCAATGAACCATAGTTAAATAATTTTTGAATTTGAATGCACCAAATTAATGGTGTTTAATCATAAGTTCCCTATCGTTGTTTTGAGAGTGTACGGATGAGAATCGTCTCGTCCTATACTGTCATCTTGGCCGAGAGAGTTTTGACTATAATTCTACCAAATTAATGATGTTTAAATGAACCATAATTAAATGATTCTTAATTTTTTCTTTGTGTTTTTCACCAAAAAAGATGATGTTATCACAGTGTTCCCCCCTCTCTGTGTTATGAAGAATGCATGGACGAGGTGAGCCCCGTCTGGATTCTCGTGTCCGAGAGTGAGTTAATGCCATTCCACCATTTAAATGATGTTTTGTTGCTTAGGACAGCTTGTAACATATAGGTTGATCATTTCGTACAAAAAATATGAGGGAACGCTTATAATTTTTCATCCATAACTTTTTCATTACATATATATATATTTTACAATGAGAAAATAAAATCTATACACTATCCTATTGATAGTATTTCTTTAAGTGATCAGCATTCCAAAGGTTTAAAAACGACTCTCCCTTCAAATTTTTAAGCCAATAAGTGCCAGGAACAAATTCTCACTACACCAAAGATGGGATAATGGTCACGGACTTTATCCCTGACGAGGTAGTGTGGGTCGCAGATTTGGTCCGTGACGACCAAATCGGGCGTGACTAATTTCGGTGGCCATGGCCCAAATCCCTGACCCACTGCATGCTCACGTATTTCCCATAGTCATCGATGTGGTCACAACCCATAGCCCTAAACCTATTTATAAGTCTGGTCACGGCCCAAACCCATTACCACCAGGCAATTAAAAAACCATTTGGTCACGGTTCACAGTAATGACAAGTTTTCTGTGCAATCCAACCTTGTCACGGATTTAGGCCATGACCATGCTTACTATATATAAAATATTGTCACGGCTTTGGGCCGTGACTATAATTACTGTGCATAAAACATTGTCACGGCTTTTGGATTTGACCAGTTTTAATAATAATAATAATAAAAAATCCTCGAATCGGGAGGCTAATCGGTCAGTTGCTATAAATGCTCCTTGGGGTGACCTCGAGGGGGTCCTGTGCTCTCAAATCGGGGGTTTCGTGTTCTCAAATCGGGGGGTCCCATGACCACGCGGTGACGGGACCCATGTAGGCATTATGAAATATGGGTCATGCCCTCAAATTCGGGGTCCTGTGACCACGCGGTCGGTTCATGTGGGCTATGTTGGTCCAGTGCGAGGTGTTGGAGTCGCCCTTTAATTGCACATTTTCAAGCCTAAGTGTAGGCATTATAAAATCTGGGCTAATAGTCTCAAACTGAGGGTCCCGTGACCACGCAGTCGATTCGTGCGAGTTACATTGGTCCCGTGCGAGGTGTTAGCGCCGCTCACGGGGTCGTTTGAGGGGCGCTAAGGCTTTCGCCCCCCGACGGCACGTTTTCAAGCCTAAGTCTGGATATTATTTGTTTTGGGCTGTGCTCTCAAACTGAGGGTCCCATGACCATGAAGTCGGTTCGTGTGGGCTATGATGGTCCCGTGCGAGGTGTTGACGCCGCTCACGGGGCCGTTTGGGTGACGCTAAGGTCCCCCCGATGGCACATTTCAGGCCTAAGTGTGGATATTATCTGTTCTGGGCCGTGCTCTCAAACCGAGGGTCCTGTGACCACGCGGTTAGTTCGTGCAGGCTATGTTGGTCCCGTGTGAGGTGTTGACACCGCTCACAGAGATATTTGGGGGGCGCTAAGGGGTTTCGCCCCCCCCCCCCCCGACGACACATTTTCAAGCCTAAGTGTGGATATTCTCTTTTTTGGTCGTGCTCTCAAACCGAGGGCCCTGTGACCACATAGTCGGTTTGTGCTGGCTACGTTGGTCCCGTGCGAGGTGTTAGCACCGCTCATAGGACCTTTTGGGGTGCACTAAGGGGTTTCTCCCCCCCGATGGCATGTTTTCAAGTCTAAGTGTGGATATTCTCTGTTTTGGGTTGTGCTTTCAAATTGAGGGTACCGTGACCACGCGATCGATTCTTATGGGCTACGTTGGTTCGGTGCGAGGTGTTGGCGCCACTTACGGGGCCGTTTGGGGGGGGGGGGTGTTAAGGGGTTTCTCCCCCCCCCGACGGCACGTTTTCAAGCCCAAGTGTGGATATTCTTTATTTTGGGTCGTGCTCTCAAACCAAGGGTCCTGTGACCATGCGGTCGGTTCGTGCGAGCTATGTTGGTCCCGTAAGAGGTGTTGGCACCGCTCACGGGGCATTTTGGGGGGCGCTAAATGGGTTTCTCCTCCCCGACGACACGTTTTCAAGCTTAAGTGTGAATATTCTTTGTTTTGTGTTGTGCTCTCAAATCGAGGATCTCGTGACCATGCGGTCGGTTCATGAGGGCTACGTTAGTCCAGTGCGAGGTATTGGCACCGCTCACGGGGCCGTTTGGGGGGCGCTAAGGGGTTTTGCCCCTCGACGACACATTTTCAAGGCCAAGTGTGGATATTCTCTATTTTGGGTTGTGCTCTCAAACCGAGGGTCCCGTGACCACGTGGTCGATTTATGTGGGCTACGTTGGTCCCATGTGAGGTGTTGGTGCCACTCACAGGGCCGTTTGGGGGGGGGGGGGGGGGGGGGACTAAAGGGTTTCGCCCCCCGACGACACGTTTACAAGCTTAAGCGTGGATATTCTCTGTTTTGGGTCGTGCTCTCAAATCGAGAGTCTCGTGACCATGCGATCGATTCGTGAGGGCTACGTTAGTCTCGTGCGAGGTGTTAGTGCCGCTCATGGGGCCGTTTGGGGGGCGCTAAGGGGTTTTACCCCCCTCCCCCCCCCCGATGGCACATTTTTAATCCTAAGTGTGGATATTCTCTGTTTTGGGCTACGATCTCAAACCGAGGGTCCCGTGACCATGCGATCGGCTCTTACTAGCTACGTTGGACCCGTGCACGGTGATCGTTTCACTAAAAGGTCCGTTTGGGGGGGGGGGGGGGGGGTGTTAAAGGGTTTCCCCTCTAACGGCACTTTTCAAGCCTAAGTCTGGATTTTCTTAAATTATCGTCATTTTCTCAAACCGGGGGTCCCGTGACCACGCGATCGGTTCATGCGAGTTATATTGGTCCCGTGCGCGGTGATCGCTCCCCTAAAGGGGCCGCTTGGGGGAGCTAATGGGTTTCATCCTCTTACGACACGTTTTCAAGCATAAGTGTGGATTTTCTCAAATTATCGTCATTTTCTCAAACCAGGGGTCCCGTGACCACGCGGTCGGTTCCTTCGAGTTAAATTGATCCCGTAATATGGGGCCGTTTGGGAGGTGCTTTTGGTTTTCTCCTTTAAAAGACATGTTTGGTAAGAAAATCTGAACATTCATGGCATGGGAACACTAGAATCGTGCTCTGAATGGTCATTGGAGTTTTGTCTGGACAGTCTTTGAACCAATGAGGCCACGTAGTCTCCCATGAGTGAATCCTTGGCTTTTTAACTCGTAGGAACCGATCGTGTGGTTATGAGACCCCCAGTTTGAGAATATAACGATAATTTGAGAAAATTCAGACTTAGGCTTGAAAATGTACTGTTAGAGGGGAAACCCTTTAACGCCCACCCTCCAACCCCTAAAGAAGTTTGAGCACCTCGCAGGGGACTAACGTAACTCGCAAAAATTGACCGCGTGGTCAAGGGACCCCCGATTTGAGAATATAACGATAATTTGAAAATAGCTAGAGAAAGGTTTAAAAACATGTCGTCAGAGGGCAAAAACCCAAAACATTATCCCGTACTCCTTCTAACATACTATCCAACAACAAGCTAATAACCAATAATTATCCAACAGCCAAACCAAAGAAAACCAATAATTATCCCGTACTCTTTCTAACATACTATCCAACAACAAGCCAACAACCAATAATTATCCAACAGTCAAACCAAACCAAACCAATAATTATCTCGTACTCCTTCTAACATACTATCCAACAACAAGCCAACAACCAATAATTATCCAACAGCCAAACCAAACAAAACCAATAATTATCCCATACATCTAAAATATTTAAAAGATAATTCATATCAATTATATAACTACTTCAGTTAAAGTAAAGAGTACCTGATTCCTGCCATCCAACAAGGTCATTAAATAGAGTCTTCTGAATGTGTGGTTGGACCAAATTGATCCTGAAGCTCCCAACGTATTCTTTTACATGTACATTTGTTGACTAGTTTCTTTAATACAGTCTTCATAAATCAAGCTAATTTAACTTCATTTTATGAACATTGCATCAATGAAACTGATCAACAAATGTATATGTATATGAACATGTTAAAATTGAGCTGGGTCAATTTGATCCAATCACAAAATCAAATGAATCTATTCTCAAACTGAGCGTCTTGTGAAAGTAACTAAATATTTGACTGAGCATAACATATTATCGAAAGTTAACTTATATAAATCATACTAAACATTCGTAAAAGTAACTAAACATTCATACATCAAAGTAGGATACAAATAAGATTGACAAGGTTAACATAATATTTTGATACTCAATCTTCCTCTAAATCAACTAAAAGATCCTTCAAATTAGGGTTGTCATTAAGAGCTGACTTGAACTCTTTTGGAGCCTTCAATGCATCCACTTCAGTAGTCATACCCTTTGGTGCATGCATAATAATATACCAATTGCCATCGTTTATGCACTTTGAATAGAATACCTTCTTTACGTATGTAATCTTTACTCTTCAGCTTTGATAAATCTACCATAATAAGTTTGGAGTCAGGATCAACTTTGCAAGCATTCGTAGTATCCTCCACCTTTACCCAATCACAATAGAATACGGTTTCTGTGAAATCTAAGTAATCAAGTTCTAGGATTTGTTGGACTATCCCATAATAGGTCATCACCCTATTCTTTGGGTTTTTATCACTTTTGCTAGTGATACAGCTGGTCAAGGCAGAAATTGATATTCCACTATTTTGTGTCAAAAGTTTTTCCTCATATGGATATGAAATGAAATCAAAACCGTTGGTGAAGAATTTCTTAAACTCTTTCGCACGAAAATTAGGGTCTTTTGCTAGGCGTGCAAACCTGGAAGAGACATCACCTCTTTTTAGAAGCTACATTTACTAATGAATTTGTATTAATGTATGTTTTTATCATACATGAATAAATAACTGCACACATAAGATGTGAACTTTACCTCTTTTGATACCCATGCCCTAAAATTAGTTATCATACAATTTTTCCTTTGATTTTGGGAAATTTCATTCTCGTACTCCCTATGGGTAAATTATAGAGTTTAGATCGTAAAATATAAAATACATATAATCAAAGAAGAAGAATTCAATAGATACTCACTCTCTCCATTCTTCAACTTCATCTTGCGATTCTAAGACATAACGAGCTGCTTTCTTGTATTGTATATTTATGAGTGACACCTCTTTAGGGTTCTGAAATGGTAATTTTTCCTCAAACTTGTCAGGTTCCTCGATCACTCCTCCTTTACGAGGATTACACCTCCTTACCTCTTGTTTTGGCATATATTCCTTAGCGTATGAAGATGATTCCACAGTTACGTATTCTTCAGCAATTGACCCTCTAATATACCGTGTATTCTTTACGTAATATTTCAAGGTTTTCATCAAGCGCTCAAAAGGATACATCCAATAATACCTAACGGGACCACATAATAAAGCTTCATCGCATAAATGCACAAGCAAGTGGATGTTGATATTGAAGAACGAAGCAGAAAAATATTTCTCTAATACATAAACTGCCTCGGCTAAAGTTGATTTTGCAGCTCTAATGTGCCTTCTGTTTACCACTTGTGCACAAACTAGGGTAAAGCACAAACTTATTTACATAATTTCCCGATGGAGATCTTTATGTTCATAGAAGTAATGCCGAAATAACAAATGAATTAATTGGATGATTACATGCCAGTCGTGAGACTTGACACTACACCAAATCTGCCCATTTGTCAAGGTCATTGACCTTGACAAATCCAACTTGTCAAGGTCAATGATCGTGACATTTTGAGGCGAGACAACTTTTTTTGTCACGGTCGTGTCACGGTCATTGACCTTGACACAAAACTCGCGTTTTGTGTTACGATCGTGTCAAGGTCAATGACCGTGACACGTTTGTCACGGTTTATAACCGTGACAAAGCCGCGACCCTTTTAAAAAAAAAATTCACGGTCATTGACCGTGACACGTCCGTGACAACTTTTATCACGGGCTTGTCACGGTCAATGACCGTGACAATTCTGGGCAGAATTTAAAAAAAATCTGCTGGGCAGTATGGCCACTGCCACTGCCCAGCAGTATATTTGTACCTGTTATAGCAACGTTATACCTATTCCAAACATCATATATCCAACAGAAACTAAAGACAATGCAAATATATATTCATGACGATATAATCCAAATATTCAAAATAGAAATAATATACATGACGTTATAATCCAAATGTAATTAAAATGGAAAAACTTAAAAAAATGTTACTACATGTCTTGGATAAAACTGAGGAGGTGAGTAGGCCACACGACATACGAATTGACACACCCACTAATATACGTCGTGCCGCATTGTTCGCGCAACCACAATAGGGAGTTCTCCTTCCCGGGTATGACATACGTGACGAGCACCCTGGACTCCATCTCTTGAAGCAAACATCCATAGACTATTCCACCCTCGACGATATTCGGGTCCCTCAACCCCCGCCCTATCGGCTGGCCATCAAATACGTCCAATATGAACACGCTCGGCCAACCAAGTGTCGACAATGGTCTGTTGAAGGGCGCCAAATAGGGAAGTGGATCATCGAAGTACGAACGTGTCGGTGATGAAGCAGCGAGGTCCACATCCTCGTCATCCTGCGCCTCGTCCTCCCGCACCTCCTCCTCCACCGCCTTCTCCTTCTCCTTCCCTTTCCCTTTCCCTTTACGGTCTCCACCCAACGTACGCTTCATGAATGCGTACATATCTTGGACTGTCGCCTCCAAACGGGACAGCTTCGCGTCATGTGAATCCACCGTTCGAGCCAACCCGGTGTCGCTCGTCTCCAATCCAATGATCCTAGATTTGGCCACCCGCGAGCTCACTCCCCTTGTCCTCCCCTTGCGATCAGAGCCAAGCACTTGGCTGAGTGCGTCTGTGGACAAAGATGCCTTGTCGGCATCAGACTGCGACTCATGCACTTCCTTAAGCTTTGCCTGAAACGATAAAAAGCACATGATTAGTAAAATAAGTAAACTAAAAAATTATAACGTAATTAACAATAATTAAACTATCCGATTACTTACAATCGTGGCCGCGATGCTCGGGGACACCTCCTTGTCCTTCCCCTTCTTCGTCCGAAGAGCCACATAAGTATCGAGCCTATGTGGCTTACCCCCTGGCCCACTCCCTACCCCCTGAAATAAAATAAAGTAAAGTAAAATTAGTATCGGCCCCGCAAAGTAAAATAATGAAGAATAATATATTTCTGTAGTTATAGATAAATTAAATCTTACCTGCATCCTATGCTCCACCTCAGCGTAAGAGGTCCGGCCGGAGTAGTGCACGTACGTCTTTTTTGCTCGATTTTCTCTCCCCGATTGGCGAGATGCCAATTGTCGATCCTCGATCTCATTGTCAATGAACTTTTGCCATTGTGCCAATGAGATCGGCTCATTGGGCGGGACGGATCCGCGCCATTGTATAATGGACTCTCGTGTTTTCCCAAAGTACCGTGTCCGCATATTTTTCTTCCACGTCTTGTGTTGCTCCCTCAACTGCTCCAAGAGGGAATCGCGTAGCTTTGGATCCAAGTTGAATTGTTCCTGTCCAACAAATACAATGTTAGTTGCGAATAAATATAAATATAAATATAAATATAAATATAAATATAAATATAAATATAAATATAAATATAAATATAAATATGAAATTGAAATTGAAATTGAAATTGAAATTGAAATTGAAATTGAAATTGAAATTGAAATTGAAATTGAAATTGAAATTGAAATTGAAATATTCATATAAATATAAATATAAATATATTACCTGTAGTGCCGCCCAAACAGCTAACTTGAGCTCATATGGCACCTCCTTCCAACTCATAAACCCCGGGCCGATGACCGTCTTTAGCAGCTCGAGGATCTCGCTAATAGCTCCGACTTGTTCTCGACCGTAATCCCAAAATTTTCATATTTGGGGATCCTAGGGGCGGAGGAGCCCTCGTCGCCTCCGCTACCACCGAACCCAGACGACATCATCATAAATAGCATCATCATCTTCGCCTTAATATCTGAAGGAGACATTTTTGCTGTAAAAAAATGTTATTAGTACAGATAAAAAAAAATGTTAATAGTACACATACACACACCCCTACCCCACCCGCCACGCACACACGAACACACCTACGCACACACACACCCCACCCCCACCCCCTCCCCCCACAAATTGTAACAAAATATTATCAGCTCTCCCACCACACCCCACCCCCACTACCCCCTCCCCCACCACACACCACCATACACACACATATACACATACCCCACCCCCACCCCCTCCCCCTCCCCCCTCCCCCCGCCACGCACACACGCACACACCTACGCACACGCACACGCACACGCACACACACACACATACACACCCCACCCCCACCCCACCCCACCCCACCCCACCCCACCCCCACTACCCCCGTCCTCCACCCCGTCCCCCACCCCACCCCCACTACCCCCGTCCCCCACCACACACGACCATACACACACATATACACATACCCCACTCCCCCTCCCCCTCCCCCTACCCCCGCCACACACCACCATAAACACACATTTACACATAATTTTTTTCATGAAATTATGACATGAGATAATTATAATTGGAGCATAAATTTCATTATCATAAAGGGATAAATCCAACCAAGTACAGAGATTCTACAAATTAAAGTGAGAATTAAATTTAAGACTTTCTAACAACATGCATGTGTATGGATTCTAACTAATGATATTCCTAAAAACATACAATTGGCAACATTTTGTGAATTTACTAAACTTTATATAATATTATCAAATTCTGTTAAAAAATTATCTAGGGTTTTACCTAATTGAATTAATTTCATGAAAAAAATTATTATCAATTTAAATGAAAATATCAATTATTATTTACATTGAATTAATTTATCAAATTTCATATAATATTATCAATTTCATATAATATTACATTGAATTTCATATTTCATATAATATTATTTCATATAATATTATTTCATATTATTTCAAATTTCATATAATATTATTTCATATAATATTACATTGAATTTCATATTTCATATAATATTATTATCAATTATTATTATCAATTTCATATAATATTATCAAATTTTGTGAAAATATCAATTATTATCAATTTGAATTAATTTACATTTACATTTTTGGATATTATTTACATTTACATTTTTGGATATATACACACACACACACACACACACACACACACACACACACACACATATATATATATATATATATATATATATATATATATACACACACATATATATACACACAAACATATATATAAATGGAAGAGAGAGAGAGAGAGAGAGAGAGAGAGAGAGAGAGAAAATCGACCTAAAAGTAGAGAGAGAGAGAGCAACGTCGAGAGAGAGAGAGAGAGGGAGGAACGACGGTAGGGAAAAAAGAAGGGGGTAGGGTTTTTGCTGCGAACATTGTCACGATCGTGTCAAGGTCATTGACCGTGACAAGTAAATTTGTCACGGCCTTGTCACGGTCATTGACCGTGACAATTAGTTGTCACGGTCGTGTCAAGGTCAATGACCGTGACATAAAACGCGTGTTTTTTGTCACGGTCAATGACCTTGACAAGGCTGGCCGGCTGAAAGGTGACAATTTGCCCATTTTGGTGTAGTGTGAACTGTTTTAATTCATTTGCTTGGTAGTTTACAATCCTACATAAATTACTAGAATAACCAGTTGGAGTCTTCAAGTTAAATAACATGTCTAAGAGGATCTTCTTCTCATTAGTAGTCAAAGTGAAAGCAGCCGGAGGGGTAGAAATTCTTCTTGTTGTAGGGTCAGTTTTTAACCAGAGTTTTTTCTTTAGCTTCATATCCTGTAGATCTCGACGGGCCCGCTCTCCATCTTCAAAATGAGATCCACCCAGACATATTTCTATCATATGTTCTGCAACATTCTTCTCTGTGTGCATCACATCAATTACATGTCTTACACGATGATCTTTCTAATATGGTAATAAAATAATATTGATCGCCTGGACCATGGTTTTGCTTTTGTAGGGTCGTTAGGATCTCCTCCTTGCTTTATGCTTGAGGTTTACAAACTTGGGGTGTTTGCCTACATACCTATTCCCGGTAGTCACAGTCTTCGCCTTCTCCTCGATCTGTTGAACAAAAAGTCGAGTAAGTTGTATCTGGTGCTCGTGACCAACAGGATAAAAATTAGACTTGTCATTCCTGAAAGGGTGACTAGTCGGCAGAAATCTACAATGACCTGTGTAACTCATCTTACTACTATGTTTTATCCAAATGGCTTCAGTTTCCTCCCCACATATGAGAAATCCATAATAACCATGAACATTACAACTGGACAAGATCCCATAAGCAGGAAGGTTTTGGATCGCCCACATCACCATTGCTTTAAGTGCGAACTCTTCACCCTTGTGAGAGTCGAACGACATCACGCCTCTATCCCAGAACTCTTTAAGTTCTTCAATTATTGGGGCTAAGAATATATCAATATCATCTCCCAGAGCCTTCGGCCCGAGTATTAATAAAGATAATAATGTGAACTCCTTTCTCATGCACAGTGTCGGAGGGAGACTTAAAGGCGCCATTAGAACTGGCCAATAACTTTGACTAGTACTTAAATTATCGAAAGGGTTAAACCCATCTGTTGAGATTACAAGATGAACATTGCGTGGTTCGTTTGCAAATTCATATTGTCGTGCATTTGAAATTTGCCAGACGAGTGAATCAACCGTATTCCCACCCACCTCGCATCGAGCGTGCCATGTCATGACCTACGCTATCCACGGTACACTAAAAAATCATTATAACCATGACCCAAGTGGAAAATACTTCAAAATATTTTGTGGAACTTGCGAGCTCTTTTGATATTTTGCAGGTTTGTTATTTACTTTCTCACAAACAACATATCTAGGCTTACCGCATACTGGGCATTCATCCTTCTCTCCGTGTTCGTTGCGATACAATATGCCACCATACTTGCATGCATGAATAGATTTTTATTTCAATCCCAAGCCCTTCAAGCTCTTCTTCATGGTAGGATAATTGTCTGGTAACGTATTCTCTTTTGGGATAATTTATTTAAGCCACTTAAGAATTTCGGTTACGTTGTTTCCAAACTAGCCAAATTGACTCTTCAAGTTATACAAACCAATCATTGCATATAATACCTAATGATCTTCATCACAATCTTTATACAATGATCTAGCCGCATCAGCTTTCAACCGTATATATTCTCGGTCTCTTGGTAGTTCAGTATCAAATTGTTCATTGTGCGCATTATCTGTCTCCATAGGTTGGTGGTTTTGTTCGTAGTGGACTCCGTAAGCATCGTCAATTAGGTCGGTCAATGGACGATGTGTTGGCGAATCATTTATCACTTTTACTCGTTGGTGTTCTATCACGCGGTCGGTTACCGGTAATTCTTCGGGAATATAAGGTACATATTTTTCACCATGGTATGTCCACTTGTTATAATCTTGACAAATTTCCCACATTATTAAATGTAACTCAACATCTTATAAAGATTTGTATTTTCGTTTATATAATGGGTGTACGGACACGGAATCTTCTCACCTTTAAGGTTCTTAAAAGCGTATCTAATAAATTCTTGAATGCCTTTAACATAACTATTAGCTATTTGGACAGTCCCCCCCATCCACTCTTTGAATTATGGAAAATCCGTTTAATAATCTTTAATTTGCAGTTCTATGTTAACATGATAAAATAAATATCATGTTGCATAGTAAAGCACTAATATAGTACCAAAGAAAATCACTAATATAGTCAACAATGCACGAATCAATTAAACTATGCAATAGCTTAAATACAAGAACACGTCAATCAACGATACTACAAAACCACTTAAACTAAAATTAAATAAATTTGTCTACTGATATTATTACAACATAAGAAAAGTATAACTACATTTTCATCAAGTGATAAACTAGCCAAGTGGTAACAAGAGTCTACATATTTTTTCAAAAAATTCCCTTCTCCACTGTTGACGTGCGCTGGAACAGTTTCACAACCCTCATATATTGTATCAACCATGATCTGACACTAACCCTCTTGAAAATGTCGATTATGTACTAAAGTTCCTATGACAGTGGACATGAGCGTGCAAATCCCAATGACAAATTTACCGCTCAGGTCCTGTATATAGTATTTCTCTCCATAGTCACTGTGGGTTATTGACGATGATCCAAGACATGTGCCATGTTGAGGCGCTGAGGAACCAAAATGTGTGGGGGAAATGGAGAATAAGGAAAATTTTGAGGAATCCCTGGCATTTGTGGAGGGAAACTAGGATGAATTGGGGGCTACAGGGGAATTCTACCGATTAAAATGGACATAATATGTGCAAGTTTATCATTTACACCTACCAATTCATTTCGAAGCCCCATTATATCCCCTTCAGTCCTAGATTGACGTTCATCGGTGGACGCGAAACGCTTATTAACAGAAGAAAGCTCATCCACGAGAGTTGCGGTGTGTTTGAATCTTATTTTTGACATATGCGACCCCAAACCTTTTGTTCTCCCTCTGTAGTCCTTCCAAAAGGTATGTGCGATGGCATCATTGTCAATATCATCGACTGGACTTGAATCTGACTGACTACTAATAGAATCTATTGATTTTAGAGTCTTGGCCAGGTGAGGAGGGAATTTATTATCTTTGTCTCGTCTAGCATGCATGTACAAGTTGACCCTATACGGTGTCTTTCCTTCATTCAGGCTGCCTTTCGTAATGGTCATCCACTCATTCTTTAAATCTTCATAAGATTTTGAGCCAAGCCGATGGACATCAATTTTTTTGGCCCTATTCTGTTTATTTTTCTCCCTCTGCAGCATTTTGGAGTCCTTCGCCTCATTCTCCAGAAAATCATTCCATTGAGAGACTAGCATCTCAACGTTCGAAGGGACTTTATCTTTGAGCACCAAAATGTTGGAGCTTGATGCTCCCTTAGGGAAATACTTCTGCCTAAGGTTTCTCCGATATGTTCGGAGTTATTTAGCAACCCGAAAAGCACCATATTTTTCGAGTTGGGCAAAAATGAAAACTATTTTCTGAGTTGCTCGTAGTTGTCATCTTTAATAGCTTTATCTACGAGGTTCCAATTGTCAGCTCCTCCTGCTCCCAATTTATTTTTACCAAGGACAAATACTGGGCTTTAAACTGTTGAACGTGATTTTTATCCCCCGTGGGGTTATTTCCCAAAAGAGAGAACCCAATGGGCTTTTTCTCAACTGACCCGACAGTTTTAGGAGCGTTGGGCATATCTGTAGGATTAGTGGGAGTACCTTGCATACTTCAACTCGGAGTATGGGAGTTAAAAGTTTGTGGAGTAGGGGAGTGAACATAATTTGGAGTAAGGGAGTGAATAGTTTGTGGAGTTTAGTATTGCTCACCAATTGGTGATGAGAATTCTCCTTGTGGTTGGTTGTTGTTGGTTGAAGCGCTGCTTCCATTACCGCCCGACATTATCTACAAAAATAATAAAATTTAAATGTGTATATATAATAATAGATGCATAATTTCAAAGTTCAATATGAAAATATAAATAACAAAATAATTTTTTGACCATATATTATAATCTACCTGTTCATGGTAAGACTTAAACAAAAGTTCAATGTGTCTGATCTCCATCCATTCTGGATTTTTTTTTAAAAACCTATGGATTTTTGCACGTGGCCAATTAGGAGGAAGCGTATCTATAATGGATGCATAGATGTCAGCGATATGAACTCAAAATCTCATCCTCTTCAGTCTATTGGAAAGATCGAGTTTGACGTGCATATATCGTGAGACATCATAGTCTTCGTCAATGCTCTTTGTGCATAATTCTATCCATAATGGGTGAATTTTTTTTCCAGCCATCTCTAACAACGTAAGTAAGGTCAGTGATCTATCGGGATTATGTACGCGATATATATATATATATATATATATATATATATATATATATATATATATATATTGTACAACTTCATCCCAATATTGTGACAGGGAAAACAAAATATGATCGAACAAGTACTCTTGCTGGAAATTAACTCCACGATTTACAAGGTAGTTAAATTGTTCGATCTTCCTATTCCCATACCAATAAATCGGAGTACCCACTTTATGAGGATCATTAATGAAAGAGGTACGAGTGCGGACCAATTGCAACATTTCATACTCTTGTTGCCATCGATTATTACCGTGACTCATTTTTCCTGAGAAAAATGAAAGAAGGCGCGAATATGATTCCTATAAATAATGGCTCTAATGAATCATTAACTAGTTATTATGTACGAGGGTGTGGATATGATTCCTATAAACAACGGCTCTAGTTAATCATCAACCGTTAATATATTATGTTTTGAATACCAACTTTTGTCATTTAAGCCAACAATCCCTAAAATTAACCCTTATGTTTGGTATTTTTTTAATGGAGAGGTATTTTTTTAATGGCCCGGTATTTTTTTAATGGAGAGGTATTTTTTTATATTTCAGCCTGACGCGACTAAGAATGTGTCTCAGAAATACGTTCACTCTAGGCTCAAGTGCAAGCCTGTCACTCAAGTAATAATTCGATAAGTTGGGTATCGATCCTCAGGGAACTAAGACAACGAAGTTGTGACGACGGGAAAAGACGAAGGAATCCTAACTTTGACTCTAAAAAGAAAAAGAGAAAATGATTTGGTTTTGGGATTGATTAAACTAAATGCAATTGTGAAATTATGAAAAGATGAAATTATACTAAATTACATAAACTTCTAATGAAAATTGATTTAAAACTTAAAACTATGTATGATAAAAACAGGACGGGAATACAATCCCCCAACACTAGTGTATTGCAGTTATAATACTAATCGTAAATTTAACTGATTAATTTGACCCAGAATTTAGTACTCCCAAGCATTATGTATACGAGGTTCAAGCTCGCATCATACTTAATCCGAGGACGAGTAAATCGGTATCGCAATAGTGACACTCGAATTGCATTCTAAATCATCCCGGTTACCCAGAGGCAAAACGAGATATAAAGATCTACAATTGTTGTGTTACTACACAATACGCTTGTAATCAATCACTAAATTTAGAGGATTAATGTTATACACATTCAACTAACAAATCAAGTTGGGTTCATGTATCCCGGCCTTAGAAAGTCTAGCCTAGCATGCTGAAAGTAATGAAAACAATGTTTGATGTGCAGAAAACCATGATTAATCTAAGGAAAACTTGTGAATTGATGTATAACAAAATTGAAAAGAAGAAATAACTCACTAATATCACCAAAGCAGTAACAAAAACAATTAATAAAACTGGTAATCAAATAACTTCTGAATAATCTTCAACTATTGGAATTAAAACTGTAAAATTGTATCTAAACTAGGGTTTCTGAAAAAGAATAAAAAATTAACTAAAATTCTCCGTGCAAATAATGATAATAAAACGAGTTTTTATACCTTTCAACAATTCAAGAGTTTCGGCTTCACTAGGACTCTTTTTAGGAGAAGATAAGATTTGAGAATCTCGATGGCCGGACCGGTCCGAGGCTTAGGCGGACCGGTCTGTCTCCAATGCATATCAGTTCCTTTTATTTTCTGGCGGACCGATCCGGGGAAGACCGGTCTGCCTTTTTGACTTTTTTTTCTCAACTTTGACTGCTCATATATTTTGTTCCGGGATTCCGATTGAGGTGCCACTTCTTCCTATGTGCTCATGAGTGTGATATCTTCAACTTCTCTTTAGGTACCTCATCCGAATTCCGGATAGAATTTATGCTTTTTCCCTTTTGACTTTCCTTCTTTTCTTCCTTTATTCTTTCGGTTTCTTTCTTTTGTTTCTTGACATCAAATACCTGTAAAAGCAATACGAAATACCAGAAACTCGGTGTACTCGTTAGGATAAGTCAGTAGCAAGATTATGAGTTAAAGTCAACTCGATTACGTTGTTCGAGGTGCTAAAAGTAACTAAATTAAGGGATAAATTGGGAAGAATTTATGCCTAATCAAACCCCCTATTTTAGAACTTTGCGCGTCGTGAGCAATGTAAAAGAATCCTAGCATGGCATAACTCTTGAAAAACATTTTATTAAGATAGAATATCTTTTTCGCAGGCAAGCGATTGCATTTAGCGTATGCAACAAGCCTTTAAACCCCTAGGTTACCCTAGTAGGACGAGTTGTGTCTCGTGAGAGTTTGCAGTGAATATACCCACAAAATTCGACTCAAATAAAGAATTCAAAATACCTAAAAATTATATAATTCAAACTTTCCCAGAAAAAAGTCATTATCAAGTCATATTTACAAGTCTCAAACCGTAGTGTGTGTGTGCGAAGCCGGAAATATAACCGCGAATTTCCACCGATTGACCATTACGTTACTTATCCGAAAATTCATTTTGATTTCAAAATCTCACGGAATGCTCTCTCAAACGAATCACTCGGAATGTGGCTATTCCCTTGGTATGCGTGATATAAAGAGTAAATTTAATGGACGCAAAGTCACGCATACAAATTGAAAGACGAAAATTTTATGGTAAAAGGATCCCATCAACGGATTACGGTTTCAAAAATGGGAACATTGCATCTTTTTCGCTCATTTAATCTCCTTTATTATCTTTTGGTGTATTAGCTCTCTACGCGGTAATCATTTTCACAATTTGGACTCGGTTAAGACTTTTCGGGTTTTAAGGTATATGGGGTAAACTGAAAATGGTAGGAAAGATTGGAATTGGAAAAGTCATTTGTGATGTCCCTTTGTGCTTTTTTCAGGGCTATTGCTCGTTTTTTCTTCTTTTTTTCCCTATTTTTTTTCACTTCTTTTCTTTTCTTGCTATTTTTGTTGAGCATATCTATTTTTTTTGCTTTCCCCTTTTAATGCACTTTTTGGATTTAGTTCTGAATTTTTTTATTTTTCACAATTTCGGGATATTTGGGTTTTTCGGGTTGTCAAACGAAAGGAAAAATTTATTCGGCTCAATTTGGGTTGCAAAACGGGTGATTTTTTCACTACTTTTTCTGGCCAATATTTTTGGGTGACAAACGAGGGCCTACTTTATTGTCCAAAATACCAACTGCGTTACCATATGCGTTTCGAGATGAATTTAAGTTTAGAGATCAATTTTTGGCACGTTTTTCAAATCAATATCACACACGTTTTTCATAACCGATCAAAATGAAAGGTTTGAGATCTTCGACGACTTTTTAGGCGCTGAAAAGAACTTTGAGTTAACAATTAACTCGGATTGATTTAAAAACTCACAAAAAATGATAGGCTTGAATCTCACCGGGTTTGTTAATCTCCACACTTATTCGTTAAGTCGTCAATTTTCGCTCAATTTCCACCTTTAGTCAATTTCGGCTTTCTGTATGTTGGATTTTTACAACTTGAGACTTTGAACCGACTTTTAATGATATTTTTGAAAAATTTGAATTCCAATTTTTATTTATTTTGAACAAAAATATTTTTTGGATTTTTCAAAATTTTATGATTTTTTTGGAAAATTCTGGGTATTTTTTGAAAATTTGTGAAGTTTTAGAAATATGCACTTGTGACCCCCCCTAACTTAGACTTTTGCATTGTCCTCAAGTAAAAAGGACTAAAATCTAAACAAGGCAAAATAATAAGTGCGATAAATAAAACAAACAAATGGAGAAAAATGTAGATTTTATAGCGAACAAGACTGTGGTACGATTATAGGAAAAATAGACAACAATGTGAACAGGGAAAAGTACATAAAAACTGCCATAAACACATCAAGCTTCACTGGGGCGGGGGATGGGAAGAACCAGGCGCATCGGGGCCATAGGGATCATAAAAATAAGGTGGCAATGGCTCATTAGGATCCCATTGGTGTCGATATATGTCCGCTTGGAAATGGAGTATCAAGCTCGTGTCGCGACGGTAATCGATCAAAAAGTTGCCAAAGTTCGTCTCGAGTGCCGCCATTCGGTTGGTGAGATCACTATCCGCCCACTCAAAATTCGGGTCGTCCTCCTCGTCCGTCGACTCTTCATCCGGACCAACATCCCCCATTTCGACATCCGCACCGACTGCCTCTTCTTCCTCGTCGCTATCGCTCGAGGCAGCCTCTTCTTCACTATCATCTCCTCGCCGTGACCGTAGGATAGCTAGCTGTTTGGTGCTCTTAGTGCGGGTCCCTTGTCCAAAAGGGCCGAAAATGCGAGTATGATCGAGCGGTGCCGATATGCCAGCATTCTTAAGGATGGAAGTAATCAATCTTGCATAGGGAAGTGGGGCAGCACCCTTTTCATCCAAGGACGCGTTGATGATATCGGCGTATAAGGTGCAGGCCAAGTGGATGGAAGTGTGGGGGTCAAAGAGGTGATAGGTTAAAGTGGCTTGCCGGGGACGCATGGCGGAATCGTTGGACGTTTGTAATATGTTGGCGCACACAATCTGAAAAGTAAGGCGCGCCTTCTCGTTAAGGCTTCCAACGGCGATGGTTTGCCCCGTCCAAGCCACATCCGGTGCAATGCGTGCCATGATAATGTCTTTGGCGACCGGGGGGACGTTTCATGGATAGGTGAATTCTTGAACGTCCGGAACATCGTACTCGGCCAACTTGTCCGTGAGAAGAGCCAATGAAAATGGGATGACATTCCCATCCACGTAAGCTTGGGCCTCGAATTGGCCTGTCCGAATAAGGGTGCCATAAAAGTATCGGACTTCGGTTGGCCAAACCGCTTCGTAGGGTTCATTGAGGAATCGACACCAACCTCTAGCCATGAATAGGTCGATGACGGAGTTGGGCAGCCCGGTCCATTAGACAGCGCGCTCCATATGGAGTTTGTGATCCAAACCGAAGAACCGATGGCACCATAGTTCCTCTTAGCAGGAGCGGAATTCTCCATGGCTGGAGGGTTCGATGTCGGTGGAGTCATACTTGGTGGGGGCAGCGCGTTGGGCCATGATAACAAGAGGGTGCTTGGAAAACTAGGGAGGGAGAAGAGAGGATTTTAGTTGAAGGTGTTAAGAGAAAGGAAGGGTATGGGTGTGTATATATAGGTGAAGGGGTGAGTGTAGGGGTTGGAATTGGAGGGAAAGGGTTTAGAGGGAAAAGGGGGTGAATTTGGGAGGGAAAGGGTAGGGTTGGGAGTTGGGAAGACGAATTGGTGGGAATGAAGAGGATTGGGGAGAAGGGGGGTGAACCTTGGGAAGGGTTAAAAACATATCTGCAGAATGCATCCGGTCCTTTAATATTCAGGCAAATTCGATTAGCGGATCGGTCCGCCTTAAAATTAAAGAAACCAGTCCGGGGCGGACCGGTCCGGTCCTAAAATAAAGGAACCGGTCCGGCCCAGGGTTTTTGGGCTAGATTTTCCCCCTAACTTGGTTTCGAACGCTCTTCTCCGAAAATTTTCACTTTCGCAACATACTCCCGATCAATTTTGGTCCAAAACCTCTCGATACCAATGGTCAACGTGATTTGACTCAATTACTCTGAAAATGTGAATGCTCTTTCCCGAAATGCACCTTAGTCCTATCGACTCTCACTACACACACGACTCTCACCCCATACGCATCGAGGGTGCGACGACCTCGCTGTAACAACTCACTCTACCCCGTAAACGGGGTCCGATAACCATATGGTGTCGACTTCTTCCACACACGCCTCTAGATATGGCTTTAGGCGTTGTCCATTTACTTTGAATGTATTTCCCCTTTTTAAATCGTCTAATTCAACAGCTCCGTGGGGGAAAACATTCTTCATAACGAATGGACCAGACCATCGTGACCGTAACTTGCCCGAAAATAGATGAAGCCGAGAGTTATAGAGAAGAACTTTTTTCCTGAGAAGAAACTCTTTGAGTCGAATGATGTTATCGTGTGCAAGTTTCATCCTTTCTTTAGAAATTTTAGCATTCTTATACGCATCATTGCGTAGTTCTTCTAACTCATTCAATTGAAGCTTGCGGGCTTCACCGGCCTTATCCATGGCATAATTCAATTGATTAATTGCCCAATATGCCTTGTGCTCTAATTCAACGGGAAGATGGCAAGGTTTGCCATACACAAAGAGGAAAGGGGACATGCCTAGTTGATTTTTATATGCGTTACAATAGGCCCATAGCGAATCGTTCAATCTAAGTGACCAATCTTTCCGAGTAGGATTGACGGTCTTTTTAAGAATGTTCTTGATCTCCCGATTTGCTAGTTTGGCCTTCCCATTATTTTGTGGGTGATAAGTCGTTCCAACCTTGTGAACGACACCATACTTTCTCATGATATTCGTGAATGGCCTATTGCAAAAGTGTGTGCCATTATCGCTGATTATTGCTTTCGGAGCATCGAAGCGGGAAAGTATGTGTTCCTGCAGGAATTTAATCACCACTTTGTTGTCATTCGTATTGGTAGCTATAGCTTCCACCCATTTAGAAACGTAATCTACCGCGACAAGGATATATAGGAAACCAAAGGACGGGGGGAAGGGACTCATGGAGTTAATACCCCAACAGTCGAAGATATCAATGATGAGTATGGGGGTAAGAGGCATCACGTCTCATCGAGTAATGGGTCCCATCCGTTGGCACCTATTGCAAGATTTGCAAGCATCATTTATATCCCGTAATATTGTGGGCTAATAGAGGCCCCATTGCATAATTTTAGCAACCGTCTTTTTCATCGAAAAGTGGCCTCCACAAGCTTTCGAATGACAAAACCGGATGACTTTTGGGATCTCGTCATCCGGTGCACATCGTCGGATGATTTGATCGGCGAAATATTTAAAAAGGAACGGATCGTCATAGAAGAACATGCGCGACCAAGTAATAAACCTCTTCTTATCTTGCGGTGTCCAGTCGGGAGGGACGTCTCCCATGACAAGGTAGTTCATTATATTCGCAAACCAGGGCAAAGGAGAGGTGGCAAAGAGTCGCTCATCCAGAAAGTATTCGTCTATGGGTATGGGATCACTAGGTACGTCGGACGAAAGCTGTGATAAGTGGTCGACAACAACATTTTCTACTCCTTTCTTATATTTAATGGATAGATTGAACTCTTGTATGAGTAGGATCCACCTTATGAGGCGCGGCTTGGCATCTTTCTTTGTAAGTAAGTATTTCAATGCCGCATGGTCGGTGAAGCAAGTTATGGGAGAACCGATAAGATATGACCTGAATTTATCAAGGGCAAAGACTACCGCTAGCAACTCTTTCTCCGTGGTCGAGTAGTTGAGTTGTGGTCCGGTAAGAGTCTGGCTAGCGTAGTAGATGACATGAGCTTGCTTATCTTTTCTTTGGCCCAAAACAGCCCCTAACGCATAATCTCTAGCATCACACATAAGTTCGAATGGCAAAGACCAATCCGAAACTTGCATGATGGGAGCGAACACAAACATGGTTTTCAGTTTTTCAAAAGAGCTTTGGCACGCTTCCGTCCACTCTAATGGGGTGTCCTTCATGAGTAGGTTGCTTAAAGGTCTAGCGATGGCGCTAAAGTCCTTAATGAACCTTCGATAAAACCCCGCATGGCCCAAGAAAGAGCGCACGTACTTAAGCGATTTTGGTGGGGGAAGATCAGCTATGACATCGATTTTCACCTTATCAACTTCTATCCCATTGGATGATACTATGTGGCCAAGAACTATTCCCTCGGTGACCATGAAATGACATTTCTCCCAATTCAACACTAAGTTCTTTTCCACACACCGGACAAGTACTTTTTCCAGTTTCTCTAGACAATGATCGAAAGAGGTGCCACAAACACTGAAATTGTCCATGAACACTTCGAGTCCTCTCTCGACCATGTCGCTAAATAATCTCAACATGCACCTTTGGAAGGTCGCGGATGCATTACACAAGACGAATGGCATACGTTTGTAGGCAAACGTACCAAAAGGGCAAGTGAAGGTTGTTTTCTCCTGGTCAAGAACATCTATCTCAATCTGGTTATATTCGGAATAACCATCAAGGAAGCATTAGTAAGGGTGGGACACTACTCTCTCAACCATTTGATCAATGAATGGTAAGGGGAAATGGTCTTTCCTAGTTCCCGCATTGAGTTATCGATAATTAATGCAAATGCGCCACCCGGTGGTCGTACGTTGGGGAACTAGCTCTCCTTTAGCATTCTCAATCACTGTCATGCCCGAATTCTTCGGGACGACTTGAATGGGGCTCACCCACTTATTATCCGAGATTGGGTAGATAATCCCAGCATCTAATAACTTGATAATCTCGGTTCTCACTACTTCTTTCATGTTGGGATTTAACCTTCTTTTCATTTTTCTTGAGGGTTTAACATCCTCTTCGAGATGTATCTTGTGAGTGAAAATCAAAGGACTTATCCCCTTCAAATCAACAATGCACCAACCAAAAGCACTTAAGTGCTTCCTCAAAATTTTCAACAATTTTCCCTCCTACTCTTTGTCTAGGCTAGAGGAGACAACAACAGGAAATGTCTCATCCTCTCCTAGGTATGCATATTTAATATGGGAGGGGAGTTTCTTTAATTCAAGGGTTGGAAACTTTTCGTCGGAGGGAACCATGCGTGTATCCCTCAGTGGTAATTCCTCGAATCTAGAAACCCAATTAACATCTCTCGCATCCTCGTCCGACGCTCTCTCATCGAGTAATTCTCTCAACTCCCTAACCTCCCTCTCTAAGTCGGTGTACGTCCCCTCACTCTCGTGGTTTGACACTAGACAGGACCCTAAGGAATCGCCGCAATAATTCTCCTCAAAGTACTCCTCTACT
This sequence comes from Sambucus nigra, assembly GCA_949130495.1. Classification (NCBI taxonomy): domain Eukaryota; kingdom Viridiplantae; phylum Streptophyta; class Magnoliopsida; order Dipsacales; family Adoxaceae; genus Sambucus; species Sambucus nigra. The sequence goes on along the minus strand of OX422216.1, from coordinate 229,419,905 downwards.
ATCTCATTTATGAAGCTCACCGCGTGAAGATCATCTTCCTCTCCCGTATGTTGGGTTATGTGGAAGATGTTTGTTTCCAAGGTCATGTTCCCAAAGGTGAGTTGCATTCACCCATTCTTAGTATTGATGATTGCGTTAGCCGTAGCTGAGAAAGGGCACCCAAGGATGATGGTAACATGATTTATCGAGTTAAAGGAAGGCTCCGTGTCCCAAATGATAAAATCTACTGAGAAGTAAAAAGTGTCAACTTGGACGATCACGTCCTCGACTATGCCTCTTGGGATCTTCACTGTTCGATCCGCTAATTGGAGAGTGAACTTTGTGGGCTTGAGGTCTCCCAAATCAAGTTGCCTATAGATGGAGTAAGGGAGGATATTTACGCTTGCTCCCAAATCAAGTAAGGCCTTTTCGATTTTATTTTCTCCAATGATGCAATAAATGGTGGGTGCACCGGGATCTTTGAATTTTGGCGGGAGATCATTTAGTAGAATGGAGCTCACGCTCTGGGCTAGAAAGACATTCTTCTGTACCTTCATCTTTCTCTTTACCGTCAACAAGTCCTTGATGACTTTAGCATAAGCTGGAATTTTCTTAATGACATCAAGGAAAGGTAAATTCAGTTTTACTTGTTTTAGCAATTCTATCACGTCTTCACGTGGGTTTCCTTTATGGGAAGGAATCAACCTTTGAGGAAATGGTGCCGCGAAGGGTGGTTTCACTACTACCTTGATCTCACTAGCGTCTTCTTTGCCACTCTCATTTAAGGGGACATCTTCGGCCTCTTTTGTGCCGGGCGAAATCTCCTTGTCTTTCATTGTGTCATGTGGGGGAGGTGATAAATCAACGACTCTCCCACTACGAAGAGTGGTCACAGCTTGACATTTCTCCTGATATTCAGTAGAAGTGGAGCTAACACTATTTTGACCTTGGGGAGGTCTTTGGCCCTGGGCAGGAAACTTGCTTTTCTCTTGGACACTCAACGAGGATTATATTTTTGATAGATTTGCATTTATATCGCTAATCAGACGATCATATTTAGCATTGGTTGCAGTCTGTCTTGCGATAAATTTATTCATGGTATCCTCGAGAGTTCTCCGCGGTGTCGGGATATAAGATCCTTGAGGTGGCGGTGCTTGCACATGTCCTTGCATGTGTGGGGCTTGTTAAAAGTTTTGTGGTGGAGGAGGGGTAACATGGGAATTAGGGTTCATCGCAGCATGTTGTTGCCCATAGCTAAAACTAGGATGGTTTTTCCATGAAGGGTTGTAAGAGTTCCCGTGTGGTGCACCGAAATTACCCTTAAAACCTCCTATACCACTAACTTGCTCTTAAAGCATCACTTTGTAGGCGGGTATAGTCGGGCATTCCTCAGTTGAATGACCCACCTCACAAATTTCACACACCTTTTCAACGGGGTTTGGTAGGGATCCAGTTGGTCCTCTTCCACATATCCCACGTAGGTCTCGCACTTCTTTCTCAAGTATATCGATCCGACTGTCCACTATAGAACTCTTTTCTACAGAAAATAGGTCGAACGCTGACGGAGTGGTGGTCACTTGATGATTTCGATTTTGAGCATTAGGGTCAGATGTATCCCAGGATTGGGTAGTCTCGGCGACATACCTCAGGTGAAGCTCAGCATCGTGGGCGTCTAAGTCGACAAAGGGACCACTTCCTATGGTTTCAACAAGTTACTTAGTGTTAAGATTCAACCCATTATAGAGAAAATAGATGATTTGCGCTGAATCAAATCCATGATGGGGGCATGAAGTAACTAACTCATTGAAACGCTCGTAACAACGATGAAATGGCTCATTTTCAGGTTGTCTGAACGCTTGAATTTGAGCCTTTATGGAGATTGTTCGATGTGGTGGGAAGAATTTCTTGAGAAATCTCGATTGCAACTCGTTCCAAGATGGAATCGAGCTTGGAGGTAAAGACCATAGCCAGGTATTAGCTTTATCTTTTAGCGAGAAGGGGAAGAGTTTGAGGCGGATCACCTCTTGTGTGCAAGTTTGATCATTGAGAGTATCGCACACATCCTCAAATTCCCTAATGTGGAGGTATGGCTTTTCAGAATCCATACCTTGGTAATGTGGTAACATCTGGATCATCCCGCTTTTAAAAGCGAAATTGTCCAGCATTATATGGAAGTATAATGCATCCTGGAGTGACAGTGCGCTCGGGATATAAAAAATCTCTTAGCGGGCGGTACGGGGCCTCTTCCTTACCGGCAGGTGCATTACTGTGTTGTGACATCTCTCTCTCACTTGGTGTGCTCGAAGTGTGCTCGGAGGTGTGTCCTAAGAAGGAAAATGGAGTGTTATTGGAGATTGAGTGTGACGATGTGGGAGGTGGAATCTAGAACTGTGGGGCGTTAGGAGTGTGGGGGCTATCGGGGTTATACTCAACGATTGAATTTCGTGAATGCTGGTTGGAGTATTGTGGGTGTGGGAGTGAGTTCAGAGTTTTGCATTAAAAGCTTATGAGAGATGGTGGTGAATCTTTTTATGCTTTTTGAAGATTTTCTTATGTTTTTGGATTTTTTGAAATTTTTGGTCAAAGTTTTAGATTGATTCGATCTGATCCTAAGTCTACCTAATTCCTCGGCAACGGCGCCAAAAACTTGACGCAACTAAGAATGTGTCTCAGAAATGAGTTCACTCTAGGCTCAAGTGCAAGCCCATCACTCAAGTAATAATCCGATAAGTCGGGTATCGATCCTCAGGGAACTAAGACAACGAAGTTGTGACGACGGGAAAAGACGAAGGAATCCTAACTTTGACTCTAAAAAGAAAAAGAGAAAATGATTTGGTTTTGGGATTGATTAAACTAAATGCAATTGTGAAATTATGAAAAGATGGAATTATACTAAATTACTTAAACTGCTAATGAAAATTGATTTAAAACTTTAAACTATGTATGATAAAAACAGGACGGGAATACAATCCCCCAACCCTAGTGTATTGCAGTTATAATACTAATCGTAAATTTAACTGAATAATTTGACCCAGAATTTAGTACTCCCAAGAATTACGTATACAAGGTTCAAGCCCGCGTCATACTTAATCTGAGGACGAGTAAATCGGTATCGCGATAGTGACACTCGGATTGCATTCTAAATCATCCCGGTTACCCATAGGCAAAAGAGATATAAAGATCTACAATTATTGTGTTACTACGCAATACGGTCGTAATCAATCACTAAATTCAGCGGATTAATGTTATACACATGCAACTAACACATCAGGCTGGGTTCATGTTTACCGGCCTTAGAAAATCTAGGCTAGCATGCTTAAAGTAATGAAAACAATGTTTGATGTGCAGAAAACCATGATTAATCTAAGGAAAACTTGTGAATTGATGTAGAACATAATTGAAAAGAAGAAATACCCCATTAATCTCACCAAAGCAGTAACAACAACAATTAATAAAACTGGTAATCAAAGAACTTCTGAATAATCTTCAACTATTGGAATTAAGACTGTAAAATTGTATCTAAACTAGGGTTTCTGAAAAAGAATGGAAAATTAACTAAAATTCTCCGTGCAAATAATGATAATAAAATGGGTTTTTATAACCTACAACAATTCAAGAGTTTCAGCTGCACTAGGACTCTTTTAAGGAGAAGATAAGATTTGAGAATCTCGATGGCCAGACCGGTCCGGGCTTAGGCGGACCGGTCTGCCTCTAATGCAGATCGGTTCCTTTTATTTTCTGGCAGACCGGTCCGGAGCGAACCGATTCTTTTACTTTTAACCCTTCTTCTATTTGCTTTCGATCCGGGGTCTTCTGGAGTTTTGCACAGCGGACCGGTCTGCCTTTTTGACTTTCTTTCTCAACTTTGACTGCTCATATCTTTTGTTCCGGGATTCTGATTGAGGTGCCGCTTCTTCCTATGTGCTCATGAGTGTGATATCTTAAACCTCTCATTAGGTACGTCATCCGAATTTCGGATAGAATTTACGCTTTTGCCCTTTTGACTTTCCTTCTTTTCTTCCTTTATTCTTCCGGTTTCTTTCTTTCGTTTCTTGATATCAAATACCTGTAAAAGTAATACGAAATACCAGAAACTCGGTGTACTCGTTAGGATAAGTCAGTAGCAAGATTATGAGATAAAGTCAACTGGATTACGTTGTTCGAGGTGCTAAAAGTAACTAAATTAAGGGATAAATTGGGAAGAATTTATGCCTAATCACAACCCCAAACTTAAGCTAATAATATCCATTTAATTAAAATTTGCCCTAGTTTGAAAATTAAACCAACAATATCCATAAAATTAAATTTTCCCTAGTTTGAAACTTAAACCAACAATATCCATTAAATTAAAATTTCCCTAGTTTGAAACTTAAACCAACATTAGTTATACATATGTATTTTTTTCTATAATACACACACACATACACATTATAGTATACATACATACATATACACAATACACACAATGACAATGTATACAGAACTACATATATATACACTATACACACACGTATACACACACACACACACACATACATAGATGTATACACACATATACATGCACACATACACAGATGTATACACACACACACACACACACATATATTTACAGTATACACACACAGAGAAATATATATTTACCTTTGAGATTGAGAGAAGGAAATTGCCGGAAGAGAAGGAGGGAAATCGCCAGAGAGAGGGAGGGAAAATAAGGGTTTAAAAGTTTTTGAGGGAAATGAAAACCTGTTTCGTGTTTTTTAAGTATAAAAACCATGGTCACGGCTAATGTGTGTGACCCTATGACTTTGTAGACACCCCATTCTGTTACCCCCTAACTCTCTTTAAGTCCCTAGTACCTCCCTTCATCACTACAAACCCAGATCATACCCCGAGTACTGACCTAGAAGCCATCGGGCACTCCTAGGCTCCGTTTGACCAAAAAGTCAAACTCTTCAGGTCGACCGAGACTGAATGAATCTTCGAAGGGCACTGAAATCCTTTTCTAATGGTCCATCCCGTGCGCGATTCCGACTTACCATGCGGACGAACGACCCATTTGACTCCAAGAGGTCACAAAATGCTTCCAAGGCCCAGTTGACCAAAGTCAACTTCCCAAACCGGGTCAAACTCTTTGGAATGTCTAAGTACATCTCCTAACCTTTCCAATGGTATGCCCCGTGCACGATTCGGACTTACCATGCGGATGAACGATCCGTTTATGTCCGAATGATTCCTCGTCCAATGGACCGACAAACGCTTCTGAGCTATATTTGACCTAAAGTCAACTCCCAAACCCGGGAGAGTTCCAAGGGACTTTCGAAGGTCTCTGAATTAACTTTCCAACGGTCCACCCCGTGCAGGATTCTCACCAACGGTTTGCCCTCGGTAGCCAATTTTTCGAAAAGGCCTGAAACACACTGCCAAATGGCAGGTTCCAGACCCTGCCTATCGGCAGGTGCCGATAGGCAGGACCAGGTCTTTGCCAATTGGCAGTGACCCGGGCCTATAAAAGGTGGCCTTCACCTCGTTTTCAAAGGGAGCCCAGATTTGATAAAAATCGCTCTCAGCGAATCCCGAAAACCTCTTACGAAAATAACGCGATTTCAATATCCAAATCCCTTTCTAACTTCCACTTTTCACCATCCTTTTCATCAAACTTGGTGAATTAGACACTCTCCATCATCATCCAAGTGTAAGGGCTTCTCTCCAAAATTCAAGATCAAGATCAAGATCTTCAAGAAGGTTCAACTTTCTCTTTAAATTCTCTTAAATTCGCAATAACTTGTTTTATTACCTAGGACTTCTATTATCTCATCTCACACATCCTAATATATACTTTTTATTTAGTATTATTGCTCACCTCTTATTTTAATATAACTAAAACTCAAAAAACAAGAAAAGGAGGGTTTGCTCATAAATTCCAAATAGGGATTCTCATATTTTTCTCACACTTTTCTCACAACTAAAACACTTTTTATACACACACACACTCACAAATAAGAGATCCCCCACTTGGATTTATGGGATAAACTGATATGCCCTATATGTACCCCACAACTCAGAGACACCAACCTCGGCCAGGGATACAGATGAGGTTAGAAGGGCTCCAGTTTGGCAACCAACGATCTCATCCTTTAGAAGGTCGACCATGGCCGACGTTACTAGCTGCCTTACAGTCAGACAACGGCTAAGGTCTCCATAATCCATGGAGGCAGTTATTCATTAGGGCGCCCAAGGTCGACATCACGTTTACCTCATACAGTAACCTCGGCTAGGTATAAGCCGAGGAAGCAAGGACTACACCATCATCATAACCAAACTCAATTGGGAATCAGCCGATGTTCCAATACTCCTACATAACCTCGGCCCAGGCCGACGTTATGGCTCCTCTTGTCTTACCTCGACTTTCTTACTGAGTCGAGACCATCATGAATAATCTCAGATTGGGTAACAACTAGACTTCACCAACCTCGTACTCTTCCAAACCGAGGTTGGTATTAATCGAAGACAGTTGAGCCTTTACTCGCATATGTGTGGCTAAGAACACGTGTACTAAAATCTGTTGTAACAAATCAATCCCCTCAGGGGGGGGGGGGATATTTCATCATCATTCTCTACATGTGACAGTGACAGATGTCTTCATCAGATTGGCTAGACCAACGCACACATGCTTATGGCATGCATGAGGGGTGCATTACACCCCCCACACTATATATGCTTGCCTTATCCTACATGGAGGGGGATCCAAAAAATTACAACCCTAGCTGAAACTCTGTCCAAATATACAGTAGAGGGAGAAAGCTTGAGAGATTGTATCCATGGCCGTTAGTGCCTAGTTCCAGTGACTACACTCATTCACTTGCACAGTGGACGTAGGCCTAATTGGATAAACCACTTATATGTCTGTGTTAATCCTCTTCTCCTCACCTCCTTCTACTATGTATTCACATACTCTTATGTTGCCATTGTTAACACTGAATTAAGCTCACAAACACCTTGAAGGGGTGGTGATGTTTCTAGCATCATCATTTTGGCGCCGTCTGTGGGAATGAGAAGTTGTATCTTTCTCATTTTTTGCTTAACCTCACCAGAGACTTTGTTGGTGAACCAGGCCTCACCGCATGCGTGGAGATGTTTCACTATTGAAAGAGGTCCTTTAAGGTATTAAGCTCATCTACTACACCAACTCTTTAGTGTTAAGGTATGGAACCAAAATTACCACCACCTCTTCCACCGCCTGGTGCTGGAGGACTTAGTTCCAGCCAGGCACTGCCTCAGTTCGAAATGGCGGAGGTGGCAGCAGCCTTGAGGTCTTTGGTTGCAACGCAACAAGCAATGAAGGAGCAGTTTGCATAACTCAGTCAAAATATAATGAGACCACCCAGAGTCTCACCGGAGATGATTACTCCGGCGGCTGTTCAGCCCCATCCTGAGGCCAGGGTACCACCCCAGGCACTACGGAAAGACCAACCTACGCCCCAGGGGAGCAGGGACGTTGCTGACCCTAGGCGTTTATGCCTGGGGAGGCAAGGACACCCTTGCCCGAATGATAGGTATGACGATTTGGAGGCGAAAGATGTTCCAGAAGATTGTTGGGAGGCGTATGAGGTTTCAAATAACACAGTTTGACCTATCCAACAGAGCCGAGGTTGTGGGGGTAGAAGAGGTGAAGAAGCCCAAAAAAGAGGATAAGCTTTTGATCGATTGAGCTGAGGGTCAGCCTTTGAAAGGCTTGGCCCAGTAAATGACCTAAGACAGAGGTTGTACAGGTCGATAAGTGAAGCCGGCTCACAAAGGGAAGAGGGGAAACGTCGACCTCATCAAGGCCGACCCCACATAGGACGAGGTAGAGACCAAGAAGAGGTCAACAGTCGACGTCGTGCTGCAACTGGGGAACCTTCAGTCCACCTTTTAGAGGTGGCTGGGAACAACCTCAGCCAGGCCGACGTAACAAGACTATGGAATAACTCCATACAACGTATTGAAGAAAAGATAGGAGACCTCATCAAATGCCGAGACCCACTGCAAAGAGGTTTCTCAGAAGGCTCCCCATTCGTGGCTAGGATAGTGAGTTTTCCAACCCCTGCTAAGTTTAAACTGCCCACGGTGTCTCCCAAGTATAACGGTAGCACCAACCCTGTACATCATATTGGGATGTACCAGTTAACGGCGAACATTTATTCAATACCAGATGAGATGAAGTGTCGGACCTTCTTCGGGACTTTGACGGGAGCAGTACACATCTAGTTTACTTCTATTCCGAAGAATTCAATTGAGAACTTCAAGGGCTTGGCTGAACAATTAATTCACAATTTCTATTTTGGGGTAAGACCTCAAAAGAAGACCACCCATATGTTATATGTCAAGCAAGGCAAGAACGAGAGCCTAAGAGACTACATCGCTAAATTCAAGAAAGAAAAACTTGAGGTGGAAGACTACGAAGAGAATATAACCATGACCGCCCTCATATAGGAGGTCTTCAGAAAGGAAAGTTGTTGTGGAAACTCGCGAAAGACCCTCCCAAGTCCATGGCGGAGCTATTGGCAACTGCGGATAAGGTCGTGAACACAAAAGAGGCCATGGACGCAAAATATGAGGATGAGAACGGTGGTAGCAGCGGTAAGTTCCAAAAAAAAAAAGACGAAAAGAAGAGGTCAGCTAACGATAAGTTCGCACACTATACCCCTCTAACTGTGAGCTGTGAACACATCCTTAATGAGATCAAGAATGATCGGTCTCTAAGATGGCCAGAGAAACTTTAGGCTCCTCCGCATAAGAGGAACAAGAACTTGTGGTGCGAGTTCCACCAAGACTATGGCCATGTTACAGACAAGTGCTTCGCCTTAAAGGATGAGATTGAGAAGATGTTGAAATCTGAAAAGTTGAGGAAATATATTGATGGCAAGGCTGCTAAAAGGGGAAGAGATGATTCTAAAAAGAAGAGAAACGATAGATGTCGTGACGATACCCCAACAAGAAGAGACGATAACTCGGGTGGTGATGATGAGGATGATCCAGACGTCCCACCAAAAGATGACAATGCCCCAGTGAAGAGGGTTGGTATGATCTCCTTTGGTGTTAACACCATATGCAGAGGACTCGCAGGGGGTGGTTCTGAAGTGGCAGATCGAAAAACTCATGTGGCAGAGGCCAAGTCAGTGGCCAAGATTAAAGTGGTAAATCTGACGTCTTTCGAAACCAAGCAGAAGAAAAAGAAGGTGAATATGGACACTCTTATAGTCGTGTTCTCCCGACTCGACTTCAAAGGCATCCTAGCTCCACATGATGACCCTTTGGTAATCACAACAAGAGTGCATGGATGCTAGGTACAACGAATTCTTGTAGATGGAGGAAGTTCAACAGATGTGATGTTCTGGCCTTACCTCAAAAGCCTAGGCCTTAGCAGAGCTAGGCTGGTACCCTATAATCATTCGTTAATGGGATTCAGCGGTGAAAAGGTCCATCCATTGGGCATGTATGATATGGAAGTGCTAATGGGCGATGAGGGGCCTAAGAGGTTAACCCGAAAGATTAATTTTTTCGTTATAGACAAAAATGTCTTCTCAGCCTATAACCTCATCATAGGAAGAGTAGACCTTAAGGAGTTCGAGGCCGTGCCATCGACGGTCCACCAGATGCTAAAATTATCGACCCCCTATGGGGTAGGGGAAGTGCAGGGCTACCAGACCATAGCACGAGAATGCTACTTCAACTCAGCCGAAGAGAGAGGGGCCCATAAGAGAGCAACTACCACGTATAACATTGATACACTTGACCCTTGAGATGAAATAAAGTTGAAGAAAGGAGAGGCCTCAGAAGAAGTAGAATCCATCATCCTCAATGAGGACGAATCGGAAAAAACCATCCAGGTCGGCAAAGCCTTAAAAGCAAAAATTAAGGAAGAACTGACAAACTTCTTGAGGAAGAGGCAGAGTGTCTTCGCTTGGAGTCTCGCGGACATGCCTGGTGATATGCCCAAGTATAACCTTGGCCCCGGGATACTTACCTCGGCCGAGATAATGACCGAGACATGGATCGACCCAGTGAGGGGTAAGGGCCCACGATATCATCCCTCGGCCAGGCCTACCTCGGCCCAGGCCGACACTACTACATACACCTCTCCAAGGACACTACGCGCATTGCAGGCATCAACAACATCCTCAAGTACCTAGGAATAGCAACCTCGGCCATCAGTAGGCCGAGGTGACAAGGAGTCACTGATCATCTTCAACATGGAACCAGAGGTATTAATAATCATCAGTAGTCCTACCTCGGCTTGGGCTGAGGTTACCAGAGGTATTAATAATCATCAGCATGCATCATATCCCTACCTCGGCTGAGGCCGACTCAGCATAATGTCTCGGCTGAGATCAGGCCGAGACTCCTCATGACATTTCGGATTGAACGGACATCAAGCTTTTACAGCTCGGCCTCTCCCAGACCGAGGTCATTCACCAACATGACTGCCGAGCATCTGTTGACATTTGGATAAGGACACCTGGGCACAAATCAGTTGTAACAAGATTATTCTCCACATGTGGGAGAATATTTCATCATCATTGCTTACATGTGACAGTGACAGGTGGCACTCCCCCATTGGTGAGGATACCACACACATGCACATTACATGCATAGGGGGTACACTACACCCCCTAGGCACTATATAAAGGGATCATCCCCTACCTTGCAAGAGGATCCAATTATTAAAAACCCTAGCAAAAGCTGTGTCTAAATATACAGTAGAGAGAGAGAGAGAGCTTGAGTGAATTGTATCTACGGCCATTAGTGCCTTTGTTCAGCGATATTACTCACACACTCACAGTGGACGTAGGCCAGATTGGCTGAACCACTCATATTCCGGTGTTGATTCTTCATATCCTCATCTCCTTCTCTTATCTCCTTATACAGCTGTGCCACCGTTGTTACTAATATATTGAGCTTGCAAACACCTCACCTGGTGGTGATGATTCATAGCATCATCATTTTGGCGTCGTCTGTGGGAATTTGAGAGGTTATCTCTTCCTCTTTTTCTGCTTTACCTCACCGGAGACTCTGGTGGTGAACCAGGAACCACCCCTTGTGTGGAGCTGTTTCACCATTGAAAGAGGTCCTTTAAGGTATTAAGCTCACTTGCTGTTCAAGCTCTTTATTATTAACACATGGCACCAGAATTACCACCGCCTCTTCCGCCGCCCGGAGGTGGAGGGGCTAGCTCCAGTCAGGCTCCTCCCCAGTCCGAAATGGCGGAGGTGGCAACAACTTTGAAATCTTTAGCTGCAACACAACAAGCCATGAAGGAGCAATTTGCCCAGCTCAGCCAAACCATGATGATGAGGCCACCTGGAGTCTCCCCGGACATGATAACTCCGGCGGCAGTTCAACCCCATCCTGATGCCAGGGGACCACCCCAGGGGCCCATGAAGGACCAACCTGCACCCCAACGGAGGAGGGACGTTGCTGACCCTAGGCGCTTGCGCCTGGGGAGGCAGGGAAACCCTTGCCCAGAGGACAGGTATGATGACCTAGAAGCTGAAGAGGCCCCGAAAGACTGCTGGGAGCCGTATGAGGTGTCAGATAACACCGTACGACCCCTTAGGAAGAGCCAAGGATGTTTCAGCCGAAGAAGAGACGAGGCCCAACAAAGGGGGTCGGCCTTTGATAGGCAGAGTCAAGGATGTGTCGGCCGAGGAAGAGATGATGCCCAGCAGAGAGGGTCGGACTTTAACAGGTTGAGCAGAGGGTCGGCCTTCGAGAGGATAGGCCCAGTCAATGACCTGAGGCAGAGGCTATCGAGGTCAAGGAGCGCGGAAGGATCTCAAAGAGGGAATAGGCAGGCTCGGCCAGATCAAGGCCAACCCATGGAGAGAAGATCCAGGGAGCAGGAAGAAGTCAATAGTCAGCGTGTTGTGGCTGGGGAACCCTCTGTCCATCGTAGGGAGGTGGCAGGGGATAACCTCGGCCTAGCTGAAGAGAGAAGACCCTGGAATGACTCAATTCAACGTCTCGAGGAGAAGATAGGGGACCTCATAAAGAGCAGGGAACCACTACAGAGGGGCTACTCGGAGGGCTCCCCGTTTGTATCTAGGATAGTGGGGTTCCTAACCCCAGCTAAATTCAAGCCTCCTACCGTGACTCCTAAGTATGATGGCAGCACTAACCCAGTGCACCATATCGAGATGTATCAAGCGGCGGTAGATATTTACTCGATACCTGATGAGATGAAGTGCAGGGCCTTCTCAGGAACCTTGACAGGGGCAGCGCACAGCTGGTTCACCTCTTTTCCGAAGAACTCGATCGAAAACTTCAAAGGCCTAGCAGAGCAGTTCATCCACAACTTCTGCTTTGGGGTAAGACCACAGAAGAAGACTACCCACCTCCTATATGTCAAACAGGCTAAGGGAGAAAGCCTAAGAGACTATATAGCAAGATTTAACAAGGAGAAGTTGGAGGTAGAGGATTACGAGGAGAGCATAACCATGACTGCCCTGATAGGAGGCCTCCAGAAGGGGAAGTTATTGTGGAAGCTGGCGGAAGACCCCCCCAAGTCTATGGCAGAGCTGTTGTCCACCGCAGAGAAAGTGATGAATGCGAAAGAGGCAATGGCCGCCAAATATGAGGAGGAGAACCGTGGTAGCACTGGGAGGTCCCAGGGTAAGAAAGAGGGGAAGAAGAGGTCAGGAGATGACAAGTTCGCTCATTACACTCCTCTGACTGCGAGCTGTGAACACATCCTTAATGAGATCAAGGCTGACCGGGCTCTGAGGTGGCCAGAGAAATTGAAGGCCCCACCACATAAGAGGAATAAAAACCTCTGGTGTGGGTTCCATCAGGATCGCGACCATGTCACAGATAGATGCTTTGCTCTGAAGGATGAGATTGAGAAGATGCTGAAATCCGGGAAGCTAAGAAAGTATGTGGATGGCAAGGCCCCAAAGGGTGGAAGAGAAGACCCTAGGAAGAGAAGAGATGACAGGTTCCGTGGCGATATCCCGGCTAAAAGGCATGATGATTCAGAGGGAGATAATGGAGATGACCCGAATTTCCCCCCTAAGGATGACGACACCCCAGTGAAGAGGGTAGGGATGATCTCCTTTGGTGTTAGCACCATATGTGGGGGATTCGCAGGAGGTGGCTTTGAGGTAGCCGACAGGAAAGCTCATGTAGCGGAGGCCAAGTCAGTGGTCAAACCTGAGGTTGTGAATCTGACCTCTTCTGATGCAGTACAGAAGAGAAAGAAGGTAGACATGGACACCCTAGTGGTGGGATTCTCCAGACTCGACTTCAAGGGCATCTTAGCCCCCCATGATGACCCTTTAGTCATAACAAGAAGGGTGCATGGGTGCGATGTAGGGAGAATCCTCATAGATGGCGAAAGCTCGACATATGTGATGTTCTGGCCTTGTTTCAAGAGCTTGGGTCTTAGCAGGGCAAGGCTGGTGCCCTACCATCACCCATTGATAGGCTTCAGTGGTGAGAAGGTACACCCATTGGGCATGTATGAAATGGATGTACGGATGGGAGATGAGTGGCCTAAGAGGCTGACTAAGAAGATAAACTTTTTTGTGATAGACGAAAATGTCTTCTCGGCCTACAACCTCATCATCGGAAGAGTGTCCCTCAAAGAGTTTGAAGCCGTGCCGTCAACGGTCCACCAGATGCTAAAATTCCCGACTCCTTATGGGGTAGGGGAAGTGAAAGGGGACCAAACCACGGCGCGGGAGTGTTATTTCAACTCGGCCGAAGAGCGAGAGGCCCATAAGAGAGCAACCGCCACTTACAGCATCGACACTCTTGATCCCAGAGACGAAACAAAATTAAAGAAGGGCGAGGACGCGGAAGAGGTAGAATGCATCATCCTCAATGAGGACGAGCCGAAAAAAACTGTCCAGGTCGGCAAGGCCCTGGAAAAAGGGATCAAGGAGGAGCTGATAAACTTCCTTAGGAGGAGGCAGAGCGTTTTCGCGTGGAGTCATGCAGATATGCCTGGTATCGGCCCCGAGATCATGACCCACAAGCTCAACGTAGACAGAGATGCTAGGACTATTAAACAGAGGCGAAGGATCTACTCCAGAGAGAAGTATGAGGTCATCCGAGAAGAGGTGAAGAAGTTGGAAGAGGCCGAGTTCATAAGAGAGGTTACTTATCCAGAGTGGCTCTCAAATGCAGTCATCGTACCTTAGGCCAATGGAAAGTGGCGGATGTGTGTAGACTTCATAGACCTGAACAGGTCTTGCCCGAAAGACAGCTATCCCTTGCCTAGGATAGACCAGATGGTGGACGCGACTGTAGGGCACGAGCTCATGAGTTTCATGGATGCTTATTCAGGCTATAACCAAATCTTCATGGATGCCGAGGACTCTGAGAAGACAACCTTCATCACTGACAAGGGGACGTACTGTTACAAGGTGATGCCCTTTGGTTTGAAAAATGCGGGTGCGACCTATCAACGTCTTATCAATAAGATGTTCGAGGAGCAGATAGGTAAGACCATGGAGGTATACGTGGACGATATGCTAACGAAGAGCCTGAAAGCATGTACTTATGTAGCGGACCTTGAGAAGACCTTTGACGTCATGGACTCCTACATAATGAAGCTCAACCCAGCGAAATGTGTCTTCGGGGTAGGAGCCGGGAAGTTCTTGGGGTTCATCATTAATCAGAGGGGGATTGAAGAAAACCCGGAGAAAATTAAGGCAGTACTCGACATGAAGACTCCTAGGAGTATCAAGGATGTTCAGAGACTCACTGGAAGGGTGGCGGCCCTTAACAGGTTTGTTTCCAGAGCCACGGACAAGTGTCTTTCGTTCTTTAAAGTTTTGAGAAAGGCCTTCCAGTGGGACGAAGAGTGTGAAAAAGCCTTTGATCAACTTAAGTCCTACTTGGGGTCTCCCTTGCTGCTGTCCCAACCTATCGCAGGGGAGAGGTTGTTTGTGTGCCTGGCAGTCTCTGAGTCAGCCATTAGCGCGGCCATCATACGGGAAGAGGATGGGATTCAGAGATCTGTGTACTTCAATAGCAAGGCCCTTCATGGGTCTGAACAAAACTATCCCCGCATGGAGAAGTTGGCTTATGCTCTGATACACGCCTCTAGGAAGATGAAGCCTTACTTCCAAGCTCACTCCATGGTAGTCCTCACCGACTCACCACTACGGCAGGTTCTGCACAAGCCTGAGAAGTTCGGAAGGTTGATGACCTGGGCCATCGAGCTAGGAGAGTATGATCTTACCTACCAGCTCAGGATAGCCATCAAGGGGAAGGCCCTGGCAGACTTTGTCGCAGAATTCACTCGGGAAGAGATCGAGACAGAGAAGGGCTTGGATGGTGGCGAAGAGATGAACCGAAATGTCTTCCGAGATTCGGAAGAGACTGCCCCATACATCTTCCGAGGCCGAGAAGAGGTTGTCCCAGGCCAAGCTCGGAGCAGAGTAGAAGAAAACGAAGAGGATCGGTACCTCTTCGAAAAGGGGGTTATGAGAGAAGGAGTCTTCTCATCAGATACAAACGTATGGAACCTCTTCGTTGATGGATCTTCTTGTGACAATGGAAGCGGCGAGGGGCTAGTACTCACGGATCCAGATGGCGCCAACATTGAGTACGTCTTGAGATTCAACTTCAAGGCCTCCAACAACGAGTCTGAGTATGAGGCCATGATAGCAGGTCTCTTATTGGCAACCACTCTTCGGGTAAAGCGACTCCTGCTTCATAGCGACTCAAGATTGGTTGTCAATCAAGTGCTGGGGGCATACGAGGCCAAAGATGAAAGGATGGCCAAATACCTGAAGAAGGTAAGAGGGTTGCTAGAGTATTTTGAAGAGGTAAAGCTGAAGAGAGTACCTCGGCTGAGCAACAACCACGCCGATGCATTGGCAAGACTGGCCTCGACAATGAAGACAGACTTGGGAAGAACCATCCCAATTGAAGTCTTAGGAAAGGCAAGTATTGAGGAGGATGAGGTATGTAACCCTTGTCACAATGTAAACCTGGGAGACTCGTGGATTGACCCGCTTGTCAGATACCTAAAAGAGGGGGATCTACCTGAGTCCAGGATGGAGAGAAGAAAGTTGAGATACAGGGCTGCAAAGTTCTCATTGGTAGGAGACGTCTTGTACAAAAAGGGGTTTCTACTTCCTCTCCTCAGATGTGTGCACCCTGCAGAAGTGCCCCAGGTCTTAAGGGAGGTTCATGAGGGTTCTTGCTCTAGCCACATTGGGGGAAGACCCTTAGCCAAGAGGATCATCACTCAGGGATACTGGTGGCCTACCCTGTCTAAGGACACCGCAGATTATGTGAAGAGGTGCGACAAATGTCAAAGGTTCGCCACCATCCCTCACCAACCCCATCAGCCTATGACGTCGATCTCGTCTCCATGGCCATTTGCGGTATGGGGAATTGACTTGGTAGGACCTTTGCTAAGAGCAGTCAACAATTATAGATTCTTGATAGTTGCCATTGACTACTTTTCAAAATGGGTAGAGGCAGAGCCGATGATAACCATTACAGAACAGAAGACCTTCCATTTCATCTGGAAGAACATCATATGTAGATATGGCCTCCCGAACACGCTCATCTCGGACAACGGGACCCAGTTCAAGAATGCCTCCTTGGAGAAGTATTGCCAAAGTGTGGGGATCAGACAGTTCTTCTCATCTCCTGGTCGACCTCAAGCAAATGGCCAAACCGAGGTCACGAACAGAACCATCTTGGATGGAATCAAGAAGAGGTTAGAAGACGCGAAGGGGAGATGGATAGAAGAAGTCTATGCTGTGCTATGGGCTTACAGAACTACGGTAAGGACACCCACAGGAGAAACCCCATTCATGCTGGCACATGGATCTGAGGCAGTCATACCAACGGAGGTAGGACTACCAACTCACCGGATTCAGACCTACGACCCTGACAACAATGGGGAGAAGAGAAGGCTAGACCTGGATCTCATTGAAGAGAGAATAGAAGACGCAGAGGTCAGGAAAGCAGCCTATCAGCAGAGGGCAGCAAGATTCTACAATCAAAGGGTGAAGTCAAGACCCATTGCGGTGGGAGACCTAGTGCTTAAGAAGACCCTACAGAAGGCAAACAAGCTACACCCGAACTGGCATGGCCCCTACAAAGTAACGGAAGAGGTTGTGCCTGGAACGTATAGGCTAGAGAACCTAGAGGGAGAACCTTTCACCAACCCGTGGAATGCTGATCACCTGAAGAGATATTTCATATGATGTTGCATAGAATTTGTAATTTGTAAATGTACCATCTTATCGAGAAGAGGTTATTAATAAAGAACAGTTTCCATGACAAGCTCTTGTTCCATTCTCAGATTAGAGATATTCATTATGAGGCTAACCTCTTAGGTGATGACCTCAGACCCTCATAACATCACTCGGTGGTGACGAGGTTTGAGCTCAGACACCTGGGTTAGATCACCTCAGACCCTTAACATCATTAATTTGGTGATATTCATTATGAGGCTAACCTCTTAGGTGATGACCTCAGACCCTCATAACATCACTCGGTGGTGACGAGGTTTGAACTCAGACACCTGGGTTAGATCACCTCAGACCCTTAACATCATTAATTTGGTGATATTCATTATGAGGCTAACCTCTTAGGTGATGACCTCAGACCCTCATAACATCACTCGGTGGTGACGAGGTCTGAGCTCAGACACCTGGGTTAGATCACCTCAGACCCTTAACATCATTAATTTGGTGATATTCATTATGAGGCTAACCTCTTAGGTGATGACCTCAGACCCTCATAACATCACTCGGCGGTGACAAGGTATGGGCTCAGACACCTGGGTTAGATGACCTCAGACCCCTAACATCATTAATTTGGTGATATTTATTATGAGGCTAACCTCTTAGGTGATGACCTCAGACCCTCATAACATCACTCGGTGGTGACAAGGTCTGAGCTCAGACACCTGGGTTAGATAACCTCAGACCCTTAACATCATTAACTTGGTTATATGGTTATGACAACATCATATTAAGTAATGACTTCAGAGATCATATAGCATTCAAATACATTCAGAGGTCAAGATAAAGGATGAAATTGGCATTCAATAAAAGAAGAGGTTACATAACATTTAGATGTCTGATAAATTACAAGTTCAAAATTACAAGTCAAAAAATACAAAATACAAGTCCAAGTTAAACATCCGAGGGAGGAACATTTGAAGTCTCGACTGGGTTGACCTGTTCAGCATTGGTCACCTCAGCCACATCATTAGCAGGGTCAGTTCCTCCCAGATCAGTCCCTTCCAGAGTAGCAGTCTGACCAGGGGCAGCAGCCTCGTCTTCTATCTCTTACAGGGCTTGGGCAAACTGGGGGTCGGCGAAGCCGAGGCTCTCAAAGTCAGAGGCCTTTATAGTGCCAACCTCCTTCTCCCTGACCTCGGCCCATTTGGTGGTGGCTTTGATACCTCTTTCGAGGTATTCAAAACCAAAACCTACGAACTCCTCAGAGACTTTATAATCAGCAATTATTTTCTCTGAAGCATCTGCAAGGGCGACCTTCACAGCAGCATTGACCTTCCTCTGCAAGGCATCGTCCTTATCCTGCAGGGCCTTGGCGTGGCTTTGGACGAGTGCAGAGATATTTTTTTCCAGACCCTGGGCCTTATTCTCAGAATTCTTGCCCTTGGTCTCGGCATTCTGCAACTCTGACCTCAGACGGTCAACCTCGGCCTTCAGGGTGCTCTCAACTTTCTCAACCTCCTGCCCCTTCTGAATGAGAGGCAGCTTCCTCATGGCCCAGTTAGATAGCTGGTACATGGCAGTGGCACCCTGCGCAGATAATGAAGAGGTTAGATGGGGGTAGTAGCAGACGTTGAACTTGAAAAATTATGGACAAAAGGAACAAGTCATACCTGGGCGACCCTGTGGAGGCCGAACTCAACAAGCATGGAAGTGTCCATGGCCCTGTAAAAACGCCTGTCAGCCTCGGTCATCATATTGGCAAGGGCATCCATGGCCTGTCGGCTGTGGCCGACCACGCTATCGGTAAGTTTCAGCTGGTCCAGACGAGCCGACAAGGTGTCGGCTGTGATAGGGATCGCAGCGTCTGAAGTCTTCTTTTGCCTGGAGGTCGGCCTCTGATCCTCAGAGGCCGGGACCTCAGGGGCCCTCTTCTTGGATTTGGATGTTGAGGGAGCAGGTGGAGGAGCATTCAAACCAGTCTTCTTGGCAAGTCTAGCCAAACTAGGAGCTGCCATCTCCCACAACTCGTCCGGAACGCCTGGTGGTCTCTCTGCAAAAGTGAAAAGATAAGAGTCAGAAATCAAATATGAATGATCAGAGTTTAAACTTGAAATAAAAAGAAAAATCCTTACCAAAGTCAGCAAGGGGACTTCCACCTAAGCTCGTCCCCGAGAGATACTGGGGGGTCAGCAGATGTTCGAACTTGACAAACAACCCATGTGCCCCTTGGTCTTGCAGGGCCTTCACCTTTTTGCTATTTTGAACACTTAGTCCAGGATCGGCCCTTGCAGACATGGTGACTTTACTCCATCTGAGGGGTATTCTCGGCTCAAAAATGGAAGAGGGAATAGATGAGCCAAATTCCCACGGCCCCGAGGAGAAAAAATACCGAGGTTTCCAATTATGATTCGAGGTCTGAGTGACCAAGAGCATCTTCTTCTCAGGCCTCCGAGCCACGAAGTGATAGTAGCTCGGATGATTCTTGGCCGAGGTGGGGACGTAACAACCAGCAAAGACCTGAACTGGGAGGTCAGAGTGGTGGACTGCCCTCCACAAGATGATGGCCCCTATAATAACTCTCCAAGCATTGGGAGAGAGCTGCGAGGGGGCCAAGTTGATGAAGGAAAGAATGGACCTAATGAAAGGGTGAAAGGGAAGACAAAAACCTAACTTGAACATCTGCTCGTACAAGAAGATTTCTCCATCTTGACCGTGGTAGGCCCTCTCTTCCCTCAGAGGCCTCCTTAATTGGATTGAGGGACTGATGGAGTATAAGTATCTGAAGTGCAATAGATCCACCTCAGTGACTGTGCTCTCATACTCGGCCGCCTCAGATCCGTCAACATCACTTTCGGCGTCCTCATCATCGTCAGGCTCAACGTCGGCTGGAGCAGACGTGGACGGGTGACCGGGGAACCTCTGAGCAAACTCAGCCCCAGTAACGGCCGACAGGGGGATAGCATCTAGAATGGGTGTCACAGCCACACTTGGCTCAACAAGTTCAACCTCGGAAGAAGAACCTGAGGTACCTGTGCTGTTTTGGGACGAGGCGCGGCTGGAGACCTCGGCCTGGTCAGGGTCCTGACCAGGCCAAGGAGTAAAATCCATGGCCTCTTGGAAAGAGTCCACAGACATTGGGTCGGAGGTGGAAGACTCAGACTCAGACATAGGCAAGTTATTGGCAGAGACGTCTGTCTGATAGAAAATCTCGGGAGGGTCAGGATATACCACCTTGAGGGGTGGAGGAAAGAGGGGTCTGACAGGGAACTCCTGTGACCTACGAGCTTCTTCCTGAGCTCTCTCTATTTGCCTAATTTTCTCTAAGGTCTTCTCTTTAAGAGAAGGGAAGTCCTCAAGAAGCTGGTACAGGGGTCTGAGCATCAGAGGACGACCCAAAACTTTGATCGACCCTAAACTTGAGGAAAACTCCTAAAGTTACAAACAAGTTTTGCTTATGAAATAAAGAAGCCCAAAGATCAAACTAAGGAGTTTTTAAGAAAACCTAGTTCGCCTGGATCAATGACGCTCGCCGGAAAACTCAAACAATCACCGAAAAACTCAAAACCTCGCCGAAAAATTCAAAGCAAATGTCAAAAACAAAAGAAATGGGGAGGGAGAGGTACCTGAAGATGAGTTGATGGATGGAGCGAAGAAATTTCGCAAGAAACTAAGAGAATCCTCTGCAGAAAAAGCGGTGGATTGAAGAGGCTCTAGAGAGAGGAAATTTGCAGGAAAGCGTGCGCGGGAGAAAAATGAGGAAGAAGAAAGAGGAAGAAACGGTTTAACCCTTAAATACTTGGGCACATTTCCCAAGGCTCATCATTGCCTTGGGAAACCCAAGGGATAACTAACAGCGCACGCAAGCCAAGTGGGCACGCCTTAGCCTGGGACAGGTGTCACGCAGGTGTTAGCCTTGGGACGAACAGGCCTCGGAGGTGAGAATCCCCTAGCCACCTGCTCTCGCAAATGACTAAGGGCTGGGGGGTGATTGATATGCCCAAGTATAACCTCAGCCCCGGGATACTTACCTCGGCCGAGATAATGACCGAGACATGGATCGACCCAGTGAGGGGTAAGGGCCCACGATATCATCCCTCAGCCAGGCCTACCTCGGCCCAGGCCGACACTACTACATACACCTCTCCAAGGACACTACGCACATTGCAGGCATCAACAACATCCTCAAGTACCTAGGAATAGCAACCTCGGCCATCAGTAGGAGTCACTGATCATCTTCAACATGGAACCAGAGGTATTAATAATCATTAGTAGTCCTACCTCGGCTTGGGCCGAGGTTACCAGAGGTATTAATAATCATCAGCATGCAGCATATCCCTACCTCGGCTGAGGCCGACTCAGCATAATGTCTCGGCTGAGATCAGGCCGAGACTCCTCATGACATTTCGGATTGAACGGACATCAAGCTTTTACAGCTCGGCCTCTCCCAGACCGAGGTCATTCACCAACATGACTGCCAAGCATCTGTTGACATTTGATTAAGGACACCTGGGCATAAATCAGTTGTAACAAGATTATTCTCCACATGTGGGAGAATATTTCATCATCATTGCTTACATGTGACAGTGACAGGTGGCACTCCCCCATTGGTGAGGATACCACACACATGCACATTACATGCATAGGGGGTACACTACACCCCCTAGGCACTATATAAAGGGATCATCACCTACCTTGCAAGAGGATCCAGTTATTAAAAACCGTAGCAAAAGCTGTGTCTAAATATACAGTAGAGAGAGAGAGAGAGAGCTTGAGTGAATTGTATCCATGGCCATTAGTGACTTTGTTCAGTGATATTACTCACACACTCACAGTGGACGTAGGCCAGATTGGCTGAACCACTCATATTCCCGTGTTAATTCTTCATATCCTCACCTCCTTCTCTTATATCCTTATACAACTGTGCCACCATTGTTACTAATATATTGAGCTTGCAAACACCTCACCTGGTGGTGCTGATTCATAGCATCATCACCTGGCATAAACCCTGAGGTTATATGCCATAAGCTTAATGTGACTAAGGATGCTAGGCCAATCAAACAAAGACGAAAAGTTTACTCTACGGAGAAGTCCGACGTCATCCTGGAAGAAGTCCGAAAGTTGGAAGAGGCTGAGTTTATCAGGGAAGTCATATATCCGGAGTGGTTATCAAACGCAGTCATTATGCCCAAAGCCAACCAAAAATGGAGGATGTGCGTAGATTTTACCGACATGAACAAGTCTTTCCCAAAAGACAGCTATCCCTTACCTCGGATCGACCAGATGGTAGATGCCACTGCAGGGCATGAGCTCATGAGATTCATGGACGTGTATTCAGGATACAACCAGATCTTCATGGATGCCGAAGACTCAAAGAAGGCAGCCTTCATCACAGACAAAGGGATATATTGCTACAAGGTTATGCCCTTCGACTTGAAAAATGCGGGGGCAACGTACCAACGTCTTGTGAATAAGATGTTTGAAAATCAAATAGGCAAGACTGTGGAGGTGTACGTAGACGATATGTTAACGAAGAGCTTAAATGCCTGCACTCACATGGCAGACCTAGAAAAGACCTTCGATACCATGGACTTGTATAGAATGAAACTCAACCCTACGAAGTGTGTCTTTGGGGTAGGAGCTGGGAAATTCCTTAGATTCATTATCAATCAGAGAGGAATAGAGGCAAACCCTGAGAAAATCAAGGTTTTACTTGACATGAAGACGCCAAGAAGTATCAAGGACGTTCAGAGGCTCACTGGAAGAGTAGCTGCACTCAACAGATTTCTTTTTAGAGCGATGAACAAGTGTCTTCCGTTCTTTAAGGTGCTTAGAAAGGACTTAGAGTGGGACAAAGTGTGTGATGAGGCTTTTAACCAACTAAAGTCCTACCTTGAATTTCCCTTTCTCTTATCTCGGCCCATAGTGGGAGAGAAGTTGTATGTTTATTTAGCAGTCTTTGAATCAGGTATAAGTGCAACCATAGTATGAGAAGACGTTGGGGTCCAAAGGCCTGTATACTTCAACAGTAAGGCCCTTCAAGGGTCTGAACAGAATTATCCTCGGATGGAAAAGTTAGCCTATTCCTTGATACATGCTTCTAGGAAGATGAGGACCTACTTTCAAGCCCATTCAATGGTCATCCTCACTGACTCCCCACTAAGATAGGTCCTCCACAAATCCGAGAAATTGGGTAGATTGATGACATGGGCCATTGAGTTGGGGGAGTATGACCTTACTTATCAACCCAGGGTGGCCATTAAAGGGCAAGCACTTGCAGATTTTATTGCTGAGTTCACATGGGAAGATACTGAGGTTGAGAATAACCTAGAGATTGCAGAGGGATCAAACAACAACGTCTTCCGAGACCTGAAAGAGGTTACATCCAAGAGAGCCAAAAATGGAGTAGATGAGAATGAGGAAGACCGGTACCTCTTCAAGCATGGAATCATGTTAGAAGGGAGCTTCGCATCAGATAAAGATATCTGGAACCTCTTTGTTGACGGGTCTTCTTACGAAAGTGGAAGCGGTGCAGGGCTAATACTTTCAGCTCCAGATGGTACCAATGTTGAATACGCCCTAAGGTTTAACTTCAAGGCATTAAACAATGAGTCAGAATATGAGGTCATGATAGCAGGCCTCTTCTTGGCAAAGACCCTTAGGGTAAGACGACTCCTACTTCATAGTGACTCGAGGTTAGTTGTTAACCAAATATTGGGAGTTTATGAGGCCAAGGATGAAAGGATGGCCAAATACCTGAAGAGGGTAAGAATGATACTAGAAGGTTTCGAAGAGGTAAAGATGAAAAGAATACCTCAACAAAATAACAGCCATGCAGATGCATTAGCAAGGCTGGCTTCAGCAATAAGGATAGACATTAGAAGGACAGCTCCAGTTGAGATCTTGCCCAAGGCAACCATTGAAGAAGAAGAGGTTAGTAACCCTTGCCTCAATTTGAACCTAGGGAACTCATGGATGGCCCCCCTTATCAGATATATCAGAGAGGGAGAACTGTCAAAATTAAATCTAGAGAGGAGGAAATTAAGGTACAGAGCTGTAAAGTTCTCAATAATAGGAGACATCCTCTATAAGAAAGGATTTCTGTTACCTCTCCTCAGATGTGTCCATCCCACAGAAGTTTCCCGCATCCTACAGGAGGTACACGAGGGTTCTTGCTCCAGTCACATAAGAGGAAGACCTTTGTCCAAGAGGATTATTATGCAAGGATATTGGTGGCCAACCTTAGCCAAGGATGCTGCGGCCTACGTGAAAAGGTGAGACAATGTCAAAGATTCTCCACTATCCCCCATCAACCTCATTAGCCTATGACGTCAATCAGTTCCCCTTGGCCATTCGCAGTATGGTGGATTGACTTAGTGGGTCCCCTGCCAAGGGATGCAAATAATTATTGATTTTTGATAGTTTCCATTGATTACTTCTCGAAATGGGTAGAGGCCGAGCCGATGATCACGATTACAGAGCAGAAGGCCTTCCAATTTATCTGGAAGAACATCATATGCAAACATGGCCTCCCAAACACCCTCATCTCGGATAATGGAACCCAGTTCAAGAACTCCTCCTTAGAAAAATATTGCGAAAGAGCTTGGATAAAGCAATTTTTCTCTTCTCTTGGCCGACCTCAGGCAAACGGTCAGACTGAAGTCACAAACAGAACAATCCTCGACGGGATCAAGAAGAGGTTAGAAGAAGCTAAGGAAAGATGGACTGAAGAGGTTTATGTTGTGTTATGGGCCTACAGAGCAATGGCTAGGACACCAACGGGGGAAATCCCATTTATGTTAGCACATGGCTCAGAGACCGTCATACCCACAGAGGTAGGACTCCCTACTTACAGGGTTCAGACCTATGATCCCGAGAAAAATGGGGAGAAGAGATGACTTGACCTAGATTTGATTGAATAGAGAAGGGAAGATGTAGAGATCAGGCAGGCAGCTTACCAGCAGAGAACAACAAAGTTCTAAAATCAAAGGGTACAATCAAGACCCATAGCCATAGGAGACCAGTGCTGAAGAAGACGTTACAGAAAGCAAACAAGCTTCATCCAAATTGGCATGGTCCTTACAAAGTGATTGGGGAGGTTGTACCCGAGACCTACATGCTAGAAAATCTTGAAGGGGAACCTTTCTCCAATCCTTGGAATGCTGATCATTTAAAAAAGTATTACATATAATGTTACAAGAGTTTCTATGTAAATGTATCATCTTATGAAGAGATTATTGATGAGAAGATCAGTTTTCATGTCAATTCTTGGTTTATTACGCTCTAATGGTAGAATTTATGAGGATAACATCTTAGTCGGTGACCTCAGACCTTATAACATCATGATTTGGTGATAAAGTCTGAGGTGAGACACCATACTTGTATGACCTCAGACCTTAGACATCATTAATTTGGTGAAAAAATTATTTATGAGGATAACATGTTAGTCGATGACCTCAAACCTTATAACATCATGATTTGGTGACAAGGTCTGAGGTGAGACATCATACTTGGATGAGCTCAGACCTTAGACATCATTAATTTGGTGAAAAATTATTTCTGAGGATAACATCTTAGTCGATGACCTCAGACCCTATAACATCATGATTTAGTGACAAGGTCTGAGGTGAGACATCATACTTGGATGACCTCAGACCTTAGACATCATTAATTTGGTGAAAAAATTATTTATGAGGATAGAATCTTAGTCGATGACCTCAGACCTTATAACATCATGATTTGGTGACAAGGTTTGAGGTAAGACATCATACCCGGATGACCTCAGACCTTAGACATAATTAATTTGGTGAAAAATTATTTATGAGGATAACATCTTAGTCGATGACCTCATACCTTATAACATCATGATTTGGTGACAAGGTCTGAGGTGAGACATCATACTTGGATGACCTCAGACCTTAGACATCATTAATTTGGTGAAAAAATTATTTATGAGGATAACATCTTAGTCAATGACCTCAGACCTTATAACATCATGATTTGGTGACAAGGTTTGAGGTAAGACATCATACTTGGATGAGCTCAGACCTTAGACATCATTAATTTGGTGAAAAATTATTTATGGCGATAACATCTTAGTTGATGACCTCGGACTTTATGACATCATAATTTGGTGACAAGGTCTAAGGTGAGACATCATACTTGGATGAGCTCAGACCTTAGACATCATTAATTTGGTGAAAATTTATTTATGGGGCTTATAAAGACACCATTATATTGAGGCTTCAAGCCTTAACACAAACACATTGCATGGCATAGAAAACCATTCAAAGAACATTTAGAAACTAAAGAAATAAAGCCCTCTTCAGAGGTTGATATAACATGAAGTTAAAAATTGCAAGCCAAAAGGTACAAGAAATTGTCATCAGAAGCTATAAATTGAGTCAGAAATAATAAATTACAAGAGCTTCACAACATGGACTTAGGTGTCGGTAATCTCAGGGTTAGCAGCCATGCACCCATCTCCCTGACCGAGGTTGGTCACTTCTACCCTATCATCTTGGGAAGAATGTCTTCAGTCCTGGTATCTTCTTGAGGAGCAGTCTCGATAGGGGTGGCACCTCCTTCCTCCTCCACCTCTTGTAACGCCTGAGCGAAATAAGGATCGACATAACCCAGACCAACGAAGTCAGAAGCTTCCAGTCTCCCTAACTCTTTCTCCTTCATCATAACCCATTTGCCAGTGGCCTTAACACCCCTTTCGAGGTACTTGAAGCCGAAGTTGACGAACTCATCAGAGACCTTGTAGTCTTCCAAAATCTTCTCTGAGGCGTCATCCAAAGCATCCTTCACAGCGACATCGACCTTGTGTTGAAGAGAGTCAGCCCGAGTCTTCAGGGTAGAGCTATAATCCTTATTAAGCTTGTCCATGTCCTTCTCCAACCGCTTAACACTAGCATCAAACTTCTCTAAGGAGGCCTTCAGACGCTCCACTTCAGCATTCAGAGTAGCCTAGATCCTTTGGGCCTCTTTGCCCTTATCAATCAGAGGAAGTTTCCTCAGAGTCCAGTCAACAAACTAATGCATATTGAGGAGACCCTGCAAAACATGTGCAGAAATGTCAGTTTAAAATTTGATATAATTCAAAGCCGATGTTACACTTGGATATAATTCAGTAGCAAAATAATAAATCCAAGGTCTTACATGGATAGATTGATGGAGGGTGAACTCGGCCAGCAAAGGGGTGTCTAGAGAGCGACATAAGCATTTGTCACAGTCGCTCATGACTGAGCCGATAGCATCCAAGGACTTAGGACTTTGGACGATAAGACTATCGCCAATATTCAGTTACTCCAGACGAGTAATTAACACGTCCTCAGAGGAGATGGGGATAACACGATCCCCCTTTTGAGTTTTCTTCTTTTGCCTCTGATTCTCAAGGGCAGGGTCAGTAGATCTCCTCTTCTTGGAGGCCTCATCCCTTGAAGTTGTAGGAGGAGGAGGAGGTGCAGTTAGACCTTCTTTGTTCACAAGTTTGGTAAGACTAGGGGCTGCTATCTCTCAGAGGTCATCAAAAATTCCTTTTGGGCGCTCTGCAAAGAGAAAGGTCTGAGTTAGAAAATCAGAGACATGACAAAGTCAGAGGTATAACTTATTGTAATAATAAAATAACTTAAGGAGCTCGGTCAGAGGACTCCCCCTAAGGCCAGTCTCAGAGAGGTAGTAAGGGGTCATAAAATGCTCGTACTTGACCAGCAGACCATGCTCTCCCTGATCCTGAAGGTCTTTAACCTTCTGAAGGTTATTTTGGCTTGGCCCAGGGTCGGCCCTACTATCCATTGACAAATTTCCCCATTTTAGGGGTATTCTCGGCTCTAGGGATGAAGAGGGGCACAAGGAGAAAACTCCCACGGCCCTAACGCGAGGAAGTATTGTGGTTTCCAATTGTGGTTTGAAGTTTGGGTAACCGCAACATCTTCTTATTTGACTTCCGAGCTAAAAAGTGGTAGTAACTCGGATTATTCCTGGCAGAGGAGGGGACATAGCACCCTGTGAAGACCTGGACGGGAAGGTCTGAATGATGGACTGCCCTCCATAAGACTATAGCTCCAATTATCACCCTGCATGCAATGGGTGATAATTGGGAATGAGCTAAGTTAACTTAGGACAATATAGGCCTGATTATTGGATGAATGGGAAGACAAAATCCTAACTTAAACATCTGCTCATATAATAAGATCTCACCATCTCGTCCACCAAAGGCCCTCTCGTCCCTCAAATGTCTCCTAAGTTTTATGGATGGACTTTTAGAATACAAGTGTCTGAAGGCTAGAAGGTCGATTTCGCTGATAGTACTCTCTATCTCGGTTGCCTTCGAGGTGTCAACATCGCTTTTGCTATCATCATCCTCATCTCAATCAACGTCGGCTTAAGCAGACGAGGGAGAACCACCAGGGAACCTTTGAGAAAACTCAACTCCTGTGGCGGTCGACAGGGGAATATCGTCAAGTATTGGGGGAACAGCCACACTAGGCCCTATAATTTCGGCATCGGAGGAATAATGAGAGGTGCTAGAACTCTTATGAGACGAGGCGCGGCTAGAAACTTCTGCTTGGTCAGGGGCTTGGTCCATCGGGATGGAACAGTCCATGGCCTTTTGGAAAGCATCCACAGACATAGGGTCTGAGGTTGACGACTCAGACTCAGACATCAGAACAGGTTCTACTGGGACCTCTGCAGGCACAGAGGGCTTAGGGTATATCACTTTCAAAGGGAGGGGAAATATAGTACTGAGAGGGAATGCCTCTGCCCTACGAGCTTCCTCTTGGTCTCGTTCTATTTGCCTAATCTTATATAAGGTTTTTTCCATAAGAGAAGGGAATTCATCTAAGAGTTGATAAAGGGGTCTGAGCATATGGGGAAGACCTTACACTTGTAGACTCAAGCTAAAAACAAACAACTTGACTCAACCTAACTAAGGATCAAGCTGGAATTTTAAACAAGAATAATTAAGAACAATAAAGAATAAGGGCCACTGGAAAAATCAAACAGTCATCGAAAAATGCAAAACAGTGGCCGAAAAACCTAAAAAACTCATCGAAAAATGAAGAAACAAGAATTAAAGGCTGAAAATGGCAAAGTAGAGTGAAGACAATACCTATAGAAGTGCGAAATAAAGGAGAATAGGAATGGAAACAAGGAAACCTCTGAAATGCAGCAGCCAAGTTCTTGTAGAGAGAGAGAGTTGCAGAGATAACCAAGGCGGGAGAAAGAGAGGAATGAAGAAGAAAAAGAAAGAAATGGGGTTTAAACCCTTAAATGTGTGCGCACGTCTCCCAAGGCCCATCATTGCCTTGGGATCCCAAAAGACAATCAACGTCATCACACTTGTCAGGCACACTATCCACTTCAGTAGTTGACACTTGTCAAGAAAGTATTGGCATTTAAAGAAATCCAACCTCGGACATACATACCCCTTAGTCACCTGTTCACAAAGGTAACTAAGGGCTAGGGATGATTGATATGCCCTATATGTACCCCACAGCTCAGAGACACCAACCTCGGCCAGAGAGACGACCGAGGTTAGAAGGTCCCCAGATTGGCAACCAGCGGTATCGTCCTTTACAAGGTCTACCATGGTCGACGTTACTAGCTGCCTCACAGTCAGACAACGACTAAGGTCTCCATGATCCATGGAGGAAGTTATTCATCAGGGCGCCCAAGGCCGACATCACTTTTACCTCATACAGCAACTCGACTGGGTATAAGCCGAGGAAGCAAGGACTACACCATCATCATAATCAACCTCGGCTAGGAATCAGTCGATGTACCAATACTCCTACATAACCTCGGCCCAGGCCGACGTTATGGCTCCTCTTGTCTTACCTCGGCTTTTTTACTGAGCCGAGACCATCATGAATAATCTCAGATTGGGCAACAGCCAGACTTCACCAACCTCATACTCTTTCTGGACGAGGTTGGTATCAATCGAAGACAGCTGAGCCTTTACTCACATATGTGTGACTGGGAACACGTGTACTAAAATCAGTTGTAACAAATCAATCCCCTTACGTGGGGGAATATTTCATCATCATTCTCTACATGTGACAGTGACAGATGTCTTCATCAGATTGGCTAGATCAACGAACACATTCTCATGGCATGCATGAGGGGTGCATTACACCCCCCACACTATATATGCTTTCCTTTTCCTACATGGAGGGGGATCCAAAAATTACAGCCCTAGCTGGAACTCTGTCCAAATATACAGTAAAGGGAGAAAGATTGAGAGATTGTATCCATGGCCGTTAGTGCCTAGTTCCAGTGACTAGACTCATTCACTTGCACAGTGGACGTAGGCCTAATTGGCTGAACCACTTATATTTCTCTGTTCATCCTCTTCTCCTCACCTCCTTCTACTATGTATTAACATACTCATATGCTGCCATTGTTAACACTGAATTAAGCTCACAAACACCTTGAAGGGTGGTGCTGTTTCTAGCATCATCATAAACCCCACCCCTCATTTTGTATGCGAACTACGTGGACTTTGATGCCTTTATAGGCTACGTAGGCGTCTCGGGGTAAAACCCGAGACTCGAGTCCTATTATCACTTTCTCTCTCATTTTCAATCTTCTCTAAATCCAATTTTCTTATATTCTATATACTTGTTGTTACTGATGTATCACTCCATATGCGTTATCGTTCCATTATAATGATCAACATAAGAATAATCGCATAAATCTTATTTTCTAATATTATTTTTATACCTTCCTTCGGATGACTCGCTTTATCTCTCCCATGATACAAGTCGAGGATTCCTATCTCCACTATATATATACACATGCACACATATCACGAGGAAAATAAAAAAGGAAAATAGCAAACATCCATGAGAGACCGAAAGGGTGGAATGGGTGCCTAACACTTTCCCATTTCGTAACTTAGCCTCCAAACCCTTCTCGAATCATTTTGGTTTCGTATGCACCAGTATGTCTTTGGATGACGTCCTTCAGGATGGCTTCCCCTTTTTCTTTTGTCTATTTTGAGTAAAATAGATTGGCAACTCTAAATCTCTTTACATTTTTACACCTCATCTCAAACGACACTGGTCGAAGCGCTCTCGAAAGGGAGCGCGGGACCCGAGGATCCTCCTTCACGCGCCCGCTCGTGGTTAGGATCGGGGATGGCCACAGTGGCGACTCCGCTAGGGATATGTATATTTTGAGGGCTTGACTTTATTTACATGGATGTTATATTTATTTTTATTTCCCCTATATCTGCATGTCCCCCTTTTCCACATGTATCCCATGCTTAGGCTTCTGTTCACACACTTGTAGAAAATTCTTCATGTACACTTCACACCATGTGCACCTAGGATCACATATCCACATGTTGCACGCATCACCCATCCATACTTGGTGTAACTTTGGTACTTGTACTTTTCTCCCTATTTGGCATAATTAAGAAAAGCCTTCTCATCATAAGATACTAATAAGAGAGTTATGCATGATTCACACGATATCACCAAAGAGCATTGTTATTGACCAAATTTTACCCAGTAATTGGAGGGTCACTTCATGATGGGCGCTGGTCCGACAGGGCGTAGTTAGCCTAAGCGATATGACTCTCACCTTCTATTGGCCAAGTAACTTCGATGTATATCGAACGGTTCTCCTGCATCGTACCGCTTGACCGAAGTCATGATGGGAGGTATTTCGCAGGGAATTAGTTCACGCACACCGAGTATATCGAATTCACTCTCACACGTACCATCCCCACGAGGTATATAGTGAGGCAATTCATGTACACTCAGGTATATCAAATGGCTTGTCCACACGTAGCGATTGCCCGCAAGAGCAATACATATATCGTGAAAATCATGCCAAAGGGGGGAACCCATTCCGATTCACCCAACCAACTGCATACCTGCATATAGGTGTCAAACCTAGGACACGCGCCTTAGATTGCCAGTTTCAACCCAAAACTCTGCCGAAATTCTGGGTCGGACTGCCGCCCAAATTTTTGTGCATTTTTAAAATGGGACCCTATCCGCGAGCCTGGTTACAAGTCCATCCATAGCTTCGCATATATTAAAAACTCAACTTTTCCAGGCTCTGGTCCCGTCCGGCATTGCATTTAAGAGAATGAAATATAAGTGAGAACATAATAATCGTAATAATCATGCCGAGTTCTGTCTCTAAAAACATTTCTCCCTTCTTTATCAAAAATCCAAAAATAGTTTCTTCTCTTTTTCTCAAAAATAAATCCCATTCTATACCTTCTCAGGTCAATCGCAAGCCCTTGGTCTGGCTCCCTATTGGCTTCGGTCTTCAGTCAAATCACCCCAGAGTTTCGTCTGTTCCTCTACTACTTCTTTCAAGTTCAGAATCCATCCACTCTCCATGGAGAATACAATTCAAGTACCAGTCATACAACTGGATCTGATGACAGTCCTAGCTTAGCTTGTGTCCAAGATTGACAACCTCCAAACTAAGGTCCGAGAGATGTAACGAAACCAGATTCCTATTCCTCAAGAGCCTGAGGCCCTATTCCCTCGTGTTATGGGTCCGTCTGAGCCTATATGGGTTCCCAAAGAATATCATCACACTCCACATGCCCCTCCTATCAATGGGCCGCTGCCTGCCCAGCTTTCGATGCCAAACATTGCCCAGCCTGTGGCTAACCTGCCTATGGTCGCTGATCCAAAAGAGGAGGAGTTGAATAAAGTTAAAGAGGATCTCCAGATGTTCACCAAGAAGTTTGACTAAGTCATAATCTTTGGGAATTACATAGAATACACCCATATGTCTCCTTATCCTAAAGAGAGGTTACCCGAGAAGTTCAAGATGCCAAATATCGAGAAGTTCGGAGGAGTGGACCCCCGATTGTTCATCTTCGTAGTTATCATCATTCCATGACTCTACTAGTTGCTTCTGAAGAAGTGATAGACCAATTATTTCAGCAAACTTTGAAGGGTAGTGCCCCCCAATGGTTTTTGTCTCTCTAGGAATACATAATCCGTAGCTGGGAGGAGGTAGCTCGAGAATTCATGTCGCAGTACAAATACAACGAAGAGCTTGAGGTCACCCATCGTGATTTAGAGCTGCTTAAACAGAACCCTGGGGAACCAGTCAGTAACTTCAGAACCCGGTGGAGGGAGCAAGCAGCTACCATGACCAATCGGCCATCTGAGGAAGAACATGTCAACATAGTGAAGAAGAACTTTTTGCCCCATATCCGAGTGACGATGGGAGGACAATACTATCCCCACTTCTGAGCTCTCAGATAAGCGAGAGTAGAAATCGAGGAAAGCCTTGTTAAAACAGAGGTTGAACCGAAGAAGGTGTCCAACAGTTTACCCCTAGAAAGTATGACAAGCTTGCCAGTGTTACAGTCTCAACCATCAACAACATCTCTCAACCAACCACATCATGGGCACTAGAAAACCACCCTGCCCCCATCCGATGGGAATACACTGAGCTCGATGCTCCCCTCTCCAAAGTTTACCAAGGCTTGTTAAGCCAAAACCTCATCAAACCCTTGGATCCCCATCCATTGTCAAATCCAGTCCTAAGAAACTTCAAGGCCGATGCTCATTGCGCCTTTCACCAAACTGCTGGCCATATCACCGACCAATACTTTTACCTCCGAAACATAATCCAAGATCTCATTGACCGGGGTACCATCGACCCACCATCCAATCCTAAGCCAAACACTACTCATAGTCCACTCCCAAATCATGCCAATGCCATCTTCTTAGAAGAAAACCCAGATTTTGATCCCTCAACTCAAATCACACCCATATACTCTCCTAAACCTCTTCAAATTTGCCTATATTTCCTCCTACACCCTACTAGCCTCGCTAATCAAGCACTGTCACTCCTTACCAGAGCATACATCACTGTCTGTACCCATTCTGAAAATGGAAATATGGAATTGTCAGAGGTGTTAAACCAACTCCTAGAGTTCGGGCTAAAATTGCCCTCACAGATGGTCATCGATTGCCAAAGGTTCAGTACACTGTTCTTGGAAGCACGAAAATGGGCCCGAGATTCAAAAAAGTGGGTGGTACCAACCGATAAAGTCAGACTAGATGATGTTTTCCAGATTATGGCAGAATTATTCGGGCAAACCAACAGCATTTGTAGTATCACCGGGTTACTTAACATTTTGAAGCTATAAGGGGGCTTGGTCCCTTCAACCATACATATTCCCACAGAATGGGAAGACCTGTATGAAGAAGCCATTAAAGTTGTGGAATGAATTAACTTTACATGGAAACACATATTTATTTCCACCGGATGGGGGGAAGAATTATAAGATTCAAGTGAAGAACAAGCTTCAGGAAGAACTGGCGCAGTAGCCGACATATGTGGGATGATATCATTTAAAGAACTCCTTGAAGAAATAAACAGGGTGACAGAACAACATGAGATTAATGGGAAAATGGGGTTCATGATCTTCCCTTCTTCAGTAAATCACATGACCAGATCAGGGAGACATTACCAGGTTCCAAGCTCACTACTAGCTAATGACAAAGGGAAGGGCGTTGAAAACCTTCCTACGCCAGAGATGACCATCGAGGAGAGCAAGATCCTCGATCAACTGAAGAAAACTCAAGCTAACATCACTCTATGGGGGCTTTTCATGTCTTCCCAGATGCACAGAAATGCTTTAATCAAGCTGCTCACTGGACCACAATTCCTCCTTCTACCACACCAGAAGAAGCAGTAAATCTGGTCGAATCCTTGACCTCTACCTGAATGCTATCATTTTCTGAAGAAGAAATCCCCATACTTGGGCTAAATCACAATCATGCACTCAACATCTTCGTCGAAGTTATGGGGAAGGCCGTGCTACTCTCTTTTGTCGATAACGGATCCTCCTTGAATGTCTGCCCACTGAAAACCTTCAAGTGTTTAGGCCTGAAAGAAAGAGACCTCACTCCAACCTCCATCGCTATACGTGCCTACGATAATACCTGTCGGGAGGTGATGGGATCCATAAAACTTATAATAGGGGTTGACCCTATAAACCCTGTCATTGAATTCCAAGTCGTAGATATCCCAACTTGTTTCAACCTATTGCTTGGACGACCCTGGCTCCACAATATCAAGGGTGTGTCTTCCTCACTCCAATAGAAATTGAAGTTCTTCACCGATGAGCGAGTCATCACCATTTTGGGCGACGATGAAAGTGTCGAGGGTGCAAGCACCAGCAGTCCAATCCTTGAGATACAATACGGGTCAAATGATATGCTCCTATCAAGATCCTGAGTTGATCCACTCCTACTCCCGGCAGGGGACAATTTTAAAGAAAGGGTTTGTCTAGAATATGACCCTCATGGCAATGTCAATGTGATTCAGATGTTCATAAACATGCACTTCATACCGAGACTGGGTCTAGGGCAAAGGCAAAGGCAACAAGGGATACTTGAGCCCATTGAACTGAAAAAAGCTTTCCCTCCTTGTGGCTTGGGGTATCAACCATCAGAACAAGAGCTCAGAATGATCCACCAGTATCGAACAAAGAGAAGATTAGACTGCATTCGAACTATCCCAGGAGACTCCTTGAATGGACGATTCATCAAAGAAGGCGAAGACTTCCCCTTTTATGATTTTCTAGAACCATGGTATGACCACACAAACAAGAAAATGAATCCTGGAATGGAGATCTTTTTCCAAGATAGCTACCCATGGTCCGAAAGTTTCCAACATCTAGTACAACTGCTCATCAAAGATACCGAAGAGACTGAGGAAAGTGATTCTGAAGATTTTTTCAACTTACAAACACTGGGGCTGGCACCTTGCATGGTTCATTCAGGCACTACCTCAATGGATCCATCCGATATGATTAAAGCTGCTGATACACCCCTCCTCAATTGGCATACTGCGCCAGTTCTACCTCTTGAAATCTCCCCTAACCCCAATGTTTACCCTATTTCTTCTTCTGTTGTCTATCCTTGTTCAAATGTAATCAAGACCTCTTTTGATAAGGTTCTCAATGTTGTTTTTCCTATCAATGAAATAAACGAAGATTTTGAGTATCTTGTCGTGCCTTACATTAATTGTTTGGATTCTAATCAAACTTTTGACGATGATGATTTTGTAAATAAACAATTCTTAACTGATCTAAATAAGGTTAGTAATAAACAACATAATCGTGTTCAAGTTAATGAAGAGGAAACTATTGTTATTAATCTCGGTTCTAGTAGCCAACTACACGAGATTAGGATAGGGGCCACCCTTGACGAGCATGAGCATGCATAACTCAAAGAATTGCTAAAGGAATTCGTGGATGTCTTCACATGGTCCTATGATGATATGCCCGACATTGATCCTGAAATAGCTCATCACGAGATCCCCACTCTCCCAGATTACAAGCCGGTTAAATAAAAATTGAGAAAGCTCTGCACCGAATGGTCGTTCAAGGTCAAAGAAGAGGTGGTCAAACAGTTGAACGTGGGCTTTATTCATGTGATCGAATATCCCACATGGCTAGCCAATATTGTACCTGTGCTGAAATCAGGAGGGAAGGTTCGAATGTATGTGGACTACCGAGATTTAAACAATGCTTCTCCAAAGGATGATTATCCGCTACCCAATATCGACATGATCGTGGACAACACAGGCAGTCATGCTCTCAAGTAATTCGTCGATGGGTTTATCGGATATAACCAAATCAAAATGCACTCAGACCACCAAGAAAAAACCGCATTCATCACCCCATAGGGAACCTTTTGCTACACTGTTATGCCATTGGTCTCAAGAATGCTGGGGCCACCTACTAAAGAGCTGCCACAACCATCCTGCATGATATGATTCACAAAGAAGTCGAGGTTTATGTGGATGATATGATTATCATGCCCAAAATTAGAGAATGTTATGTTCCCGTTCTCCGGAAGTTCTTCGAACGACTACAATGGTATCAGATGAGACTCAATCTACAGAAATGCGTCTTCGGTGTTACAAAGGGAAAACTCTTGGGATTTATGGTCATTGAGAAAGGGATAGAAGTAGATCCTGCAAAGATAAAGGCCATACTTGAGATGCCACTGCCCCGAACAGAGAAAGAAGTTCGAGGTATTTTTGGAAAATTACAATATATCAGCCGGTTCATCAGCCAGCTAACCTCCATCTGTGAACCGATCTTCAAGCTCTTTCGAAAGGATTTAACCAACGTTTGGAACGAGGCCTTCCAAGAAGCTTTTGACCGAATCAAACAATATCTGACCCAACCTCTAGTGCTCATGCCACCACAGCCTAGTCTCCCTTTGCTCATATACCTAACCATAACTGACACTGCAGCTGGGGCTTTGCTCGCCAAATACCTTGAAAACTCCCGCAAAGAAATAGCCAACTATTACGCCAGTCGCAAATTAATCGGGTACGAGGTTAACTACACTCTTTGGAATAGGCGTGTGCCGCACTTGTTTGGGTCACCCAAAAGTTGCGACACTACATGCTCGCCTTCCCCATTAAACTTGTATCCTGAATGGATCCCATTATATACCTGCTTGAGAAACCCGCCTTATCCAGTCGAATGGCCCGATGGTTGATGCTCTTAACAGAGTTTAATATCATGTACCTCACACATAAAGCCATTAAAGGAAGAGACATCTTTGACTACCTCGCTGATTACTCCGTAGAAGAAGCAGATGTCTGGATCTCCGAATTCCCAAATGAAAATATCCTCTGCACTGCTCAAAACAACCTTCGATGGCAAATGTCCTTTTACGGCGCTGCCAATAAAAAGGGATATGGCGTTGGGATACTCCTGATCGCCCCAGATGACTCCCACACTCCCATCGCCATCAAATTGGATTTCCCTTGCACCAACAACATGACAGAATACGAGGCATGCACAGTAGGCCTAAAAGTTGCTCTCAATAAAGGTATTCAATACCTTGATGTCTACGGGGATTCTGCCCTCATCATCGATCAAGTGCTCAGAAAGTGGAGAGTCAATGACGAAAAGCTCTAACCCTTCTGTGCCCACTTAGAAGACTTAGCCTCCCGATTTCGAGATATCACCTTCCATTACCTATCTTGAGCAAAGAATAACCTAACCGATGCTCTCGCTACCTTGGCCTCCATGGTCGACATGCCCAGAAGAATAACAATGACCCACTTACTAGTTCAAAAGTAAGACAAACCAACCCACTGCTACCATATTGAGCTTGTCTCCATCGAAGATCCTGAACTAGCCGATTGTTGGTACTATGATATCTGGTGCCTCCTTAAATATGGTAGGTATCCCGAGGGTTCCAACAAGAAAGACCGAACGACCCTTCGAAGACTGGGCGCCTAGTACATCATCTGTCATAAAGCTCTATTCAAGAGGAACTTCAATGAAACTCATCTACATTGGATCGCAGGGGCTGAGATTGAGAAAATAATGCAGAAGATCCACAGCGGGGAATGCGGGCCCCACATGAACGGTCACATGCTTGTTAAGAAGATCGTCCGACAGGGCTACTACTGGACCACCATGGCCCAAGATTGCACCGCCTATGTCCGAAGATGCCTCAAATGACGATAATTCTCCAATCTTCAACAACTGCCTCCGCGAGAATTATACAACATGACCTCTCCCTGGCTATTCTCCACCTAGGGTGTCGAAATCATAGGGAAGGTTACACCAAAGGCTTTAAGAAGACATGAATTCATCCTAGTTGCCATTGATTACTCCACTAAATGGGTCGAAGCTGAGTCATACACAGTATTGAACACCAAGAAAGTGGCCAAATTCCTTGAGAAAAATATCATCTGCCGATATGGGGCCGCGCACGAGTTAGTGTCAGATAACGGGTTGCACTTTAAAGCAGAAGTCACAGAAGTAGTCAAAGAGTACGGGATTCAGAGATACAAATCTTCTCCCTACCGACCTCAGACCAATGGTGCAGTTGAAGCCATAAATAAGAACCTCAAAGCCATCATCATCAAGATGATCGGAAATTGTAGGGATTGGGCCGACCGGATCCCGTACACCCTCTGGGGCTATCGAACCTCAATCCGAGCCTCTACTGGGGCTACCCCTTACTCTATGGTCTACGTCATGGAAGCAGTCCTACATGTGGAGTTGGAAATACCCTCGCTACGTATCATGCTCAAAAGCAAAGTTAGCGAAGAAGACTGGTGCCAAAGCCGTCTCGACGAGATGACCCTCCTAGATGAAAGGAGATTGAAAGCTCTTTACCATATACAAGGGTACCATCGGCAAATCGCGCGATCATTCAATAAGAGAGTCAAAGATTGCGGTGTCCGGGAAGGGAATTTATCCCTCAAGGAGATAATAGAACCCATCTGGGACCCCAGAGGGAAATTCAAGCCCAATTGGAGCAGCCCCTACATTATGAAGAAAATCGTATTCGACGGTGTTGTCGTGCTCACTGACCTAGATGGGGAGGAGATGGCTCGTCCAGTCAACCTGGACCATCTCAAGAAATTTTACCCCTAGTCTAGAATATCGACGCGCTATGACTCTTCCCATCTCCCTTCTATTCTAAAAAAAAACAAAAAACTCTCTTCATTTCCCTCTACCCAGAACTACGTGGACCTGATCCTTTGCAAAAAACCATTTTTCAAGAAAAATAAAAAATTTTCAAAATCCCCAGAGGTACGTAGGCGGCTCATACATCTTACAAGAGCACAACCCTTTCTTTTTCACAAAATACTATTCTTTTCTTATCTCCAAGAACGACAGTTCATTCTAACAAATACTTGAACAAAAGGATTATGTATGCCTTAGCGATCGGTATAGATAATTCAAAATTACAAAATTCATCGAAAGGCACATCTGGATGATCAGAAACTTGCTTATTTCATTAATAAGAAAGTACAACACATATTACATAAAAAAAGGAATGGATAACTCCCTTCCCCCTACTACTATAAAAGGCCAAATAAAATCCCCACATCTATTCCCTATTACATAAATAAACTCTCCAAGAGTCCTACCCACAGCTACTAGAGGAGCCTGCATCCTCATCATCTACATCCTGGGGTCCCCAAATTTCCCCTGCCTGAATAGAGTGCCGTAAACACTCCATGGACCGATAAGCCTGAACCAGCTTCGAAAAAACCACAACACCCCCTTCCATGGTGTTAAATAAAACAAATCACCTTTGTTCAGTCTCCACTGCCAACAACTTGCTAACTACTCTCCTCCACAACCACTTTATATAATCCCGAGGGACATGCCAAACTCTCCCAACAGACTGAGAAGGACGGGTCGACGGAAGCTAATTTTCCCACAAGGAGCCAAGCCGCATGCGCAGACGCTCAGTCAAATATTCCATCGGAAAGAAATTTTCCATCCAAGGTGGCACGACCTGTGCCCAGCCAAATTGGCTCAGAAGCCGCTAAGGGAAATAAAAAGAGGTCTGCTTGAGACTAACCAGCCGCACATATGAGTAATCTCCTAGCTCCAGAACAGGCAGCAACTGTCCCCACCAAGGCACTGACCAATACAGATTTCGAGCCCCATTCTCCACAAACCAGTTCTCCCAGCTCTCAATATCCAAGCCAACGCTGAAGAAGTAACGTGAAAAAAAATTGAGTACAGCCGACAAAGGATACTATGGAAGGGCCACCAAGCGGAGTCTTTCAGATAACCACATGAACAGCATCACGGGGCTACCCCTCAGAAAGTCAGAACGACCTTCTCTCCAGGCATCCAGGCCATTCAGGGTCGCCAGTATCACCGTCGCAGGATTGCGACGGTATGACATCCACGAAGTAATGGCTGTAAGTTACTGGTCCACCAGCAGTTCCCCAGTCACCAGCAGTAATTTTGAAACCAGACCCAGAGCAATGGATCCAGCATAGCCAGCATCACCTACTTCCCACAAATGCACGAACTGCAGCACTGCCGGGAGGGAGATAATTCCTCCAGCAACCAGTGATCTGGTCGCCGAAGGCAAAATATGAAGAAGCCCGACCCGACCAATAAATCCCTGGGAGAACGATAAAATTCGAGCAAAGCCACAGCAACACTGGGATTTATATCCAGCATGGTAGAAAATTCCTCATCAGTAGGACAAACTTCATCCAATCCAAAGTGGAATACATGGCCTTTGGGGTACCAGAATTGTACTACCGCCATCAGCATGTTCCACTCAATAGGCCGATTACGCCACAAGGAGACTCGACGCATGTTGAAAGCATCATAGTCGACATTATAAGAGCACATTGCTTCCAAGGCTTCGAGGTAGTTAGCAAACTCAATGCTACCAGGGAGAGCCATCTTGCAAAGCTAAGAGATAGTGGGCAAGTAAGTAAGAATGCAAAGGTGTGATGAAAACACTCCACCCTTACCCCTTTTTATACTTGAGAACCCTCACAAGAGACATAATCCCTACAGAAATCGAAGGAAATCCTACCCCACAAAATACAAAAGGCTGAAGAGGGTACCAATCAAAGCTTTAAATTAATGGGACTGGACTGAACTGCCAATAGGCAGGACAGGGTGCTTGCCGATCGACAACCTCCCATTTTTAGAAATTTCCCTTTTTTCCTCTTTTGTTAAATCAGAACTCAATAAAAATAAATTGATATTGTCAACAGAATTTCAAAATCCCTTTTCCTCCTTATATAATTTCCCCTTTTAATTAAAAACTTTCCTTCAAAAATTAAAAAAACACTCATTTTTACGGTCTCAGCAGCAAAGTAAAAAGTGCATGTGCATGCATTCATTCATCATTAATAAAAGATAATAAAAAAACTCCATTGCATTGCATCTATTTGTTTTCTGTGTTACATCAATTTTGCATGAAATACAAAGAAAAAGCAAAAACAACGGGACTCAACCGAACCCACATTCTCTCTCTCTCTCTCTCTCTCTCACCTGCTTTTCTCTCTAAGAGCTTCCACCCCTGCGATGTGCTCTCTTTCCCCTACGGAGAGACGATGCACCACCACTAATTGAGCCAGAGTCTTATCCAGACGAAGCAGATGGCACCAAGTAAGAAGGAACAAGAATCGCATCTCGAATATGGGCAGTTGCCGAAGATATCTAGTCTCTGATGTCTCTTAGCCAAGTGGTCGACACTCGAACTTGCTGCAAGAAAAAGGCAAAATCAGTATCAAAGCAGAGATGACCAAAACAAAAAAGAAAGAAAGAGAAGGACAAAAAGGTATACCGCAGGTTGGAGGACCTCCTCTGTCAAACCCAACTCCTCCGGATCCATCACATGAGGACGATGAAGCTAGGCACTATCCCTCCATCGGCCTGCCGAATGTTATATGGAGGAGTGTACAATTACACGGGAGGAACCTTCGAGGTCACCGTCGCCGCAGATGCCGTCGGACCTCCGTCACCGTGAAAAGATCCCACCGCCTGACTCGAACCCGCAGGAAGGAAAGGCAGGGCACCATATATGCTGGGTGCCATCAACTAGCTCGTCACAAAGTCTATATAGTCATACGGTGCAGCCGTATCAGTGTACAATAAGTAGGACTTGCCGACAATCACCGCGATCCTCTCATCCTCTGACAGCAGTTGCTCCCGCCTCATAGATGTAGGAGGATGCGCAGGTGGCACCACCACCTCCTCCTTAGTAATCTAGCGAACCACCCTCTCCCCAAGATACCAGGAATGGCCGAACTCATGCGCCAATAAATGCCTCATCTGCGCGTTCACCCCGTTCGTCCCCGCATCCTGAATAGTCGTCCCCCAGGGATAAAAGGTCACCTGAAAATCTCCAAGTAGACATAAATCAATACAAGATCAGAAGGTGTAAAAACCAAGACTCAAAATGGAAAGAGTCTTACCCTACCTCTGGTCAGGTCATTCAAGACCTGACGCACCGCCTCTAGAGAGAGAGATCCCTTCGACTGTCGATTGGCCTTACGCCATCGATACAATCGGCAGGAGTCCCCAAAAGTGTTATCCTTCAGAGCGATCAGCAGGGTATTGCACCCAATCACCTCATAAAACCACGTCTGTCAAAGATAACAATTCACAAACAAAAAGAGACGCATAAGGAAAATGCGAATGCATGAAAAGAAATGCGCAAATTGAAGAATACCTCAAGAAGGTACTTGGCTCCAGTAAAGGTCCACCGGCAGCACCGGCTGAATGCATCCAGAGAAGAGTAAAGGGTCGCTAAAGTCAGACTCCCCCATCCACAAGTACGGCAAGAACCATAAATAGACGACGTCACCGCTCGACGCCACCATGAAACCTCCCAACACCAGTAAAATAAATAATCGGGACACCTGCCACACTTGCAGCCCGTCCTCCACATCAATCACCCTGCCTAACAGAACATCCTTCAGTAGGGACAGCCAGATAGAATCCCCAGAAACTATCCTCCCTACATCACCAAGTGCCGCACGCACTGCCTCCGGTCTCACCCGCAAAGAGAGATCCAACTCTATCCGCTCTCCATCATAATCCAGCCCCAAGAGCTACTGTATGTCTATGGGAGTCACAGTCATCCCCCCGAGGCCGAAATAGAAAGTGTGGGTAGTATCCCACCACCTCTCCCCTAAAGCGCACATGACCGCTATCGAACGA
Organism: Sambucus nigra; assembly: GCA_949130495.1. Classification (NCBI taxonomy): domain Eukaryota; kingdom Viridiplantae; phylum Streptophyta; class Magnoliopsida; order Dipsacales; family Adoxaceae; genus Sambucus; species Sambucus nigra. Next base: position 229,376,246 of record OX422216.1, on the reverse strand, counting down.
GGTGCCTCATCTAGCCCAGATGCCAACCTCCCAAAACCCGCTGATGATATCACCCAACGCACCACAGGTGGGAGATGCTCCCAAACATCCCTGAGCCCCGTCGTCCCGCGAGCGCACATGTTCTTCAAAGAAATATCAAACTGGCAAAAAGGAAAAAATATCATCAGAAGTCAAGAAAGAAAGAAAAATCACCAAAAAGAGAGGAATTCCAAAGGTCGGGTTACTTACATAACCGCCAGGATTCACTCTCGAAGAGCGATGACGCGACGAATCCCGTAGAAAAGTCCGCTCATCCGCAACAGGCTCAAACGCATCAAAGGAGTTCTCACTCCCCAAAGCAAGAGGCGCCCTGGCCCTCTACTCCACATTTGCCCAGTCATCAACGGTCAACCACTCCCTATGGACTGCAGTGCTCATAAAAGTGGCCATTTCTTAAAGATCAGAATGCTAGAACGAATTGCAGAGAAATCGCAGAAAGAGAGAAAGCAAAGAAGCTGTGAAAAAATGAAGGGATTCGCCCCTTTATATAGGATGCCAAACGCCATGACGATCGGCACTGACCCCAACCATATCGATCGGCACTGACTCCTTACCTTCCCGAGGCAGTCCAAAAGTCTGTTCCACTGTCGAATGGCACCCCTCATACCATGCCAATCGGCACTCCCCTTAAATTTCGTACAAAAATTTTCAAAAAATACCAGAAAGCCCCAAAAAATCCTCAAAAAATTCCTATAAATCCCAGGAAGGATTTAGAACATTTTTACCAGGAAAATTTCACATTTCCTCAAGTGGAACCTCTCTTTCCCAGTGAAATCCTCAAAAAACCAAGTGAATCTCCTCCCGAAAAAGCCCTGGAGGATCTCTAAGGATCGCCTGATCACTTCCCCAGCGGAGTTTTTACAGCACCAAAATTGGTTGTTCCCCCTTGTGAGGCCTCCTAAAGAAACAAAAGCTCCCCCAACTATCACCTCCCCAGCTCAGATCAAAATCACAAGGCACTTTCTCCCGCAGAATCAAAATCCAATCTTTATCCAATCTTAGGTCAGAATTGACCTTGGTCTTGTATCGTCACCTGAGTTAGGTCAGAATTGACCTCGGTCCTCGTTTATTACCACTCTTAGGTCAGAATTGACCTCGATCTTGGATCGTCACCTGAGTTAGGTCAGAAATGGCCTCGATCCTTAGTCGTCACCATTCTTAGGTTAGAATTGACCTCAGTCTTGGATCGTCACCTGAGTTAGGTCAGAAATGACCTCGGTCCTCGATCTTCACCACTATTAGGTCAGAATTGACCTCGGTCTTGGATCGTCACCTGAGTTAGTCAGAAATGACCTCGGTCCTCGATCGTCACCACTCTTAGGTCAGAATTAACCTTGGTCTTGGATTGTCACCTGAGTTAGGTTAGAATTGACCTCGGTCCTCGGTCGTCACCACTCTTAGGTCAAAATTGACATTGATTATTAGATCTTCACCTAAAACCGCAGATTTGGCTTTGACCCACAAAATTGGTCATCCCCCAACATCACTTCACATCCTCAGAATATACCTAAACCTTTGATCTTCATTCAAACCATCTCCAGTACACCCCTCAGGTCCTCAGAATCAACCTCAACCCTCTGAATCGGTTATGCTCCCTCAAAAGCATCATGTGGTGTTTATTCGACGGTTATCATTTGTTCCAAACTCATCCCTCGAGGGGCTCTGTAGACACCCCATTCTGTTACCCCCAACTCTTCTTAGGTCCCTAGTACCTCCCTTCATCACTACAAACCTAGGTCATACCCCGAGTACTAACCTAAAAGCCATCGAGCACTCCCAAGCTTTGTTTGACCAAAAATTCAAACTCTCCAGCTCAATCGAGACTGAATGAATCTTCGAAGGTCACTGAAATCCCTTTCCAACGGTCCATCCCGTTCGCGATTCTGACTTACCATGCAGACAAACGACCCGTTTGACTCCAAGAGGTCAACAAATGCTTTCAGGGCCCGGTTGACCAAAGCTAACTCCCTAACTGGGTCAAACTCTTTGGAATGTTAAAGTACATCTCCTAAACTTTCTAACGGTCCACCCCGTGCATGATTCGGACTTACCATGCGGACGAACGATCCGTTTGCGTCCGAACGATTCCCCGTCCAATGGATCGACAAACGCTTCCGAGCCATATTTGACCCAAAGTCAACTCCCAAACCCTATAGCGGTCCAAGAGACTTTAAAAGGTCTCCAAATTAACTTTCCAACGGTCCACCCCGTGTACAATTCTGACCAAAGATTTGCCCTCGACAACTAATTTTTCGAAAAGGACTGAAACACACTACCAAATGGCAGGTTCCAGACCCTACCTATTGGCAGGTGTCGATAGGCAGGACCAGGTCTATACTGATTGGCAGTGACTTAGGCCTATAAAAGGAGGCCTTCACCTCATTTTCAAAGGGATCCTAGATCTGATAAAAATCGCTCTCATGTCACACCCCGCCTAATTCTGGCGTCGACCGCCACCAAAACTAAGCCGGGCGTGAGTAAATAAAATACCATCCTTAGCATGTGACATATATGAGACATCAAATTTTAATCCAAAATATAATATTTTTTAATCAAACCCAAATATGAAATGACATTCACCCTATAAAGCTCCAAAATGCGATTAAATCCATCACATAATCTCCCAACATCTCAATAATGAAATAAATCAATCCAACTGAAAACTTAAAACAACTCTAGAACCAAAAAGGCCCAATAACTCCAAAATAGTCTCATAAATAAAACGACTGAATGGAAAGAGAAAATCCAACTACTAAAGCGATAACATAAATCCAGCTGCACCTCCAAAAGATCTCCAATGAATCCTATGCAGCAACTCCCAAAAATCCTGAAAAAGATTAGTCAATGCATGTGTCAGAGCCAAATCCCCGAGCATGTGAACCGGCTACTCTCCTCAAATAGGGTCCTTGAACCCAGACAATAGTTCTATATATATCTACTATAACAATAGAATCTTTTAATTACGAGATTAATAATCACCATAAATAAATTCACAATTACCCGCAAGGTTTTCATAAAAGCCACACCAATATGATTTTAATTAACCCACCTTCCCACAATGTTAAATTTAATTGATTTAACCGTGAAGAATATTACCAATACCCATCCCCTTGTCAAGTCCGCTGTCTGATCCATTTTTATCCTGCGATCCTCGTGATATGACAAGGTTCCACACACGCACCCGTCCCCTTGTCAAGTCCGCCGTCTGGTCCATTTTTATCTTGCGACCCTCGCGATATGACAAGGTTCCACACACGACATGACATAACTCGTCCTCTGACCTGTTCAAACTGTCGGCTCTAGACACATTATGTCGCCAATAAATTTTTAATATCCGTTTTAGTCCTGCGATATTAAATTCCACATTCCTTGTTTTCGTTAATCACATTAATTTCCCCCACCCTTAAAAGCGATGAGAAAATCCTCAAAATAACCTTTAGTCCCAACTAAGAGTTCCCAAAACACAATATCGTCCTATCCTAAGCAAAGAATGATTACAAAATTTCACTCCACCTAGTATATCCTAGGCTATCACAACAAAGGTATAATATAGAAAATTACCCCCCACCCCAAATTATATAATCCGCATAGACTTACACTAACTAGTCCCATACCTAATTAGCATAAATCGTAATTAAGGCTCACTTACTAGTCCCATACCTAACAAGTGTACTATAACAAGGGTGAAAACCAATTATCTACCATACCTAATCTTCTTGAAAAATTATCATATTTCCATAGAGTAACACAATTCCAAATTATAACAACATTCATAATAATACTAAATTCCCATATAAATAATTCAATTTAAAAGGTGGAAATCAAAGACACCTAAATATTATGATTTTCAGAATAATTGCTACATGCAAGTCCTATCATGATCCTTATTTTCCAACACAAGAAATTAAATTAAACTAGGGTTTTCACATGAAATATCAAAATTTACTTTTAAAAGGGCTCCTCTACATGCACATGCCCATAGAAAAATCGACTACACCGACACGACCCAAAGAATACACAGTTATAAGTATTCGGTATCATTAAATTTTTTCATGTAAAACAGCCCCGAAATTTATCTCTTCAATCTTTATATTCATATCTTATTTTAGAAAACATGAGTTTAATGGAGGCTACAATCAAGACACATAACACTAAAGGAAAAGAATAGGGTCAACATGCCTGGGATTAGTTCGACAGAAAAATCTGATTACGTGAATGTGTTCCTCTCGAAAAATGGGTCAAAACCCCTTCTTGAACCGACTCGGGACAGATTAGCCTTGGCCTTCAAAACTGAGCTTGAAAAGTTATTTTAATGGTGGCTAGGGTTTTGAGGTAGAAGAAGATGGAGAAAATATAGTTTTCTTCTCTTAGGGTTTTCACAAATGAGTGTTTAAAAATCTAGCCCCGTCCCTTTAATTATATATAAGAGAAAGAGTTTTAAAGTAAGTCAAATTCGTCCAAAAATGGATTGCAGCGCACGTTTTCTGAAGGCATCGATCGATCGATTCCCAGGCGTCGATCGATCGATCACCCCGAAAAACTGACAATTTTGCTTAAAAATGCCATAAGGCAAAATATTAAAAAAAATCATATAAAATCCGTTTTAACTCCGATTTCAATTCCGCTTGAAGTTTTATTCTTCTAAAATCATAACCAACATATTTAACCAATAAAAATTATAAAATTTATTTTTTTCGAGTTTTCCAATTAATTAATTAAATTAAATAATAAAAAATGGGGTGTTACATCTCAGCGAATCCCAAAAACCTCTCTCGAAGACAACGCGATTTCAACATCCAAATCCCTTTCTAACTTCCACTTTTCACCATCATTTTCATCAAACTTGGTGAATTAGCCACTCTCCATCATCATCCAAGTGCAAGTGATGCTATCCAACATTCAAGATCAAGCTCAAGATCTTCAAGAAGGTCCAACTTTCTCAACTTTCTCTTCAAATTCTCTTAAATTCGCAATAATTTATTTTATTACCTAGCACTTCTATTATCTCATCTCACACATCCTAATATATACTTTTTATTTAGTATTATTGCACACCTCTTATTTTCATATAAATAAAACCCAAAAAATAAGAAAAAGAGGGTTTGCTCATAGATTCCAAATAGGGATTCTCATATTTTTCCCACACTTTTCTCATAACTAAAACACTTTTTCTACACACATACACACACTCATAAATAAGAGATCCCCCACTTGGATTTATGGGATAAACCCCACCCCTCGTTTTGTATGCGAACTACGTGGACTTTGATGCCTTTATAGGCTACGTTGGCATCTCGGGGTAAAACCCGCGACTTGAGTCCTATTCTCACTTTCTCTCTCATTTTCTATCTTCTCTAAATCCAATTTTCTTATATTCTATATACTTGTTCATACTGACGTATCACTCCATATGCGTTATCGTTCCATTATAACGATCAACGTAAGAGTAATCACGTAAATCTTATTTTCTAATATTATTTTTATACCTTCCTTAAAATGACTCGCTTTATCTCTCCCATGATACAAGTCAAGGATTCCTATCTCCACTATATATATACACATGCATACATATCACGCGGAAAATAAAAAAGGAAAATAGCAAACATCCATGAGAGACCGAAAGGGCGGAATGGGTGCCTAACACCTTCCCATTTCATAACTTAGCCTCCGAACCCTTCTCGAATCATTTTGGTTTTGTATGCACCAGTATGTCTTTGGATACCGTCCTTCAGGATGGCATCCCCTTTTTCTCTTGTTTGTTTTGAGTAAAATAGACTGGAGACTCTAAATCACTCTATATTTTTACACCTCATCTCAAACGACGTCGGTCGAAGCGCTCCCAAGAGGGACGCACGGGACCCGAGGATCCTTCTTCACGTGCCCGCCCGCGGTGAGGATCGGGGATGGCCACAGATGTGACCCTTTAATTTTTTTACACGTTAGTGAGGAAATAAGGCCATGGTCACGGCCCAAATCTGTGACAAGTAATTTACTAGTCAGGGACTTAAGCCGTGACCATGTCATTGTGTAATGAGGTTTATGGTCATGGCTAAGGGTCGTGACTCGTCCCTGACCAAAATTGGAGGGAAACTTGGCACCATAATGGTCACGACTGGGTCAGGGTCTAAAGTCGTAACCGAAGGGAGTCAGGGTCTAGAGCTATGACCAACCACAAGACGACCCATAACCACACAAATTCATGAATTTGGTTCGGATCATTTTGATAATAGTCACGATTTTGGGTTGTAACCACCTAGTTACGGCTGTGAGCCGTGACCCCATCTCCGTGACCATTTTTAGTATTTGGTGTAGTGTCTTCAGTAACTCTGTAGGGGTCGTGTCGGTTTACATTGAGATTATTTGGTTTCTTCTAAGCTTTCTTCAAAACTAAGTCTCCAACGGCTATTGGCCTAGCCTTAACGCTTTTGTTTTAGAATTTTACAGTCCTCTACTGATAAGAAACCTTCCTAACCTCTGTGTCCTCTTTCCTTTCTTCAATGAGGTCTAAATCTAACCTTCGCTCCTTGGCATTTTCTTCTAGGTTATACGTTTGAACTGTATGACTTGGTATGCCAATCTTGATAGGTATTACTGCCTCAGAGCCGTAGGCAAGCATGAATGGGGTTTCCTCTATTAGCGTTCATTCCGTCACCCTGTATGCTCATAGGATAATGTGTACCTCTTCCCTTCAAAGACCTTTGGCATCTTCCATTTTCTTCTTGATCCCTTATAAGATGGCTCTATTTTTCACCTCAGTTTGTCCATTTTCTTGAGGTCGACCTGGAGCTGAAAAAAATTATTTAATGCCAGCCATCTTGCATTAATCCTCTAAAGACAAATTCTTGAATTATTTGTCATTATTTGAGATCCAGGTGTGGGGAAGACAATAACTACAAATAATGTTCTCCTAATGAATTTGAAGGTCTTCATCTCAGTGATGGTTATTATGGCCTCTGCCTCAACCTATTTGGAGAAATAGTCGATTGCCAAAATAAGATACTTATAATTAGTTATTGCCTTTAGAAAGGGTCCTACCAAGTCAATCCCCTAAACTGCAAATGACCAGCGGGAAGTAATAAATGTTAAAGGTTGGTGAGGTTGATGAGGGATTCTGGCATATCTTTGACATTTGTCCCATCTCTTCACGTAGCTAGCTGCATCTTTGGCCAAGGTCGGCCACCAGTACCCTTAAGTGACTATTCTTTTTACATGCAATCTCCCTCCTATATGGCTGGAACAAGAGACCTCATGTACATCTTTCAGTTTGTATTCGAGCTATGTTATATGGACGCATCATAATAAAGGGAGGAGGAACCCTTTCATGTATAAAACATCCCAAATGATTGAGAACTTAACCGCTTTCTACCTCAACTTATTTCTCTCTAACTTTGACTCTGGCAGTTACCATCCCTTATGTATCAGATGAGAGGGTCTATGTAGGATGCACCTAGGTTCAGGTTCAAGCAGAACTCCAATGTAGTGTCTTCCTCTTCAATGGTCGGCCGACGTAGAATCTTTATAGGCACCGACCTTCTAATCTGTGTTCTATTCACAAAGGTTAATATCGTTAAGGCATCGTCTTAGCTGTTGTCTAGACGATAGATCCTTTTCAGATTCACCTCATTAAAGCTCTTCAGTATTACTTTTACCCTTTCTATATACTTATCTATCCTCTCATCTTTTGCCTCGTACATCCTTAGGATATGGTTCACCACTAATCGTGAGTCACTATGAACTATCATCTGCCCAACATTCAATGCCCTCGCGAGGGAGAGTATCGTCAGAAGAACCTTATATTCTAACTCAATGTTGGATGCCTTGAAACTGAATGTCAGAGCATATTCAATGCCGATCCCGTCTGGGGCCGATACCATCAAATTGACATCACTCCTAGTCTCGCAAGAAGAGCCATCTATAAACAGGCTCCAAATATTATCTTATTTAGAGAAAGTGCCCTCATCCAACACTCCATCCTAAACAGGAATTTCTCTTCTTCATTCTCGACCACCACAGTTTTGGCCACACCTGTCTCAGCTCAGTCGGGCTATCAGTTACTTTTTGGGCTCATCAGATCTACAAACTCTTCTATATCGACCTCGTTCCATGTAAACTTGACTATAAAATAGGCTAAAGCCTACCCTTTGATGGCTATTATTTGCTGATAGATAATGTTAAATTCCTCCAACTCTATCAACCAGGCTATCAGCCTACCCTATTTCTCAGGTTTATGGTTGACCTGCCTAAGAGGAGAGTCTGTAAGGATGACCATCGTATGGGCCTAGAAATAATGTTTTATTTTCCTCGATCCATGTATCAAAGCATAAGCCTTTTTTTTCCATCTTCGGATACCTCCTTTAGGCCCTTGAAGGGCCTTGCTGTTGAAATAGACTGACTTTTGTACCCCATCATCGTCCCGTATAATGGCTACATTGATGGCCGACTCAAATGTGTCCAGGTATAGGTATAGCTTCTCATCCTCAATAGGCCTGGATAACAAAAGTGGGGAGCCGAGGTAAGCCTTTAACTCCTGTAAGTCTCTCTCACACTCCTTATTCCACTCAAATGCTTTTCTCAACACTTTGAAGAATGGTAGACACTTGTCTGTTTCCCTTGACATAAACCTATTTAACATAGCAACTCCTCAAGTTAGTCTCTGAATGTCTTTTATGGTTTTTGGAGTCTTCACCTCCACCAATGACTTAATTTTTTTTGGGTTATCCTCTATCCCTTGTTTATTGATGATGAACCTTAGGAACTTGCCTGCCTCAACCCCGAATATACATTTGGTAGGATTAAGCTTCATTCGATATTGGTCCATTATGTTCAAAGTGCGCTTGAGGTCGAACCCGTGCATCTCGACCTTGATGCTCTTAGTTAACATGTCATAAACATATACCTCCATGGTCTTTCTTATTTTGTCCTTAAACATCTTATTTACTTGCCTCTGATACTTTTCCTCAACATTCTTGAGCCCGAAGGGAATGACCTTATAGCAGTATGTACCATTATTAGTGATGAATGAGGTCTTTTCGACATCGTGTGGATCCATAAATATCTGATTTTATTCTCAGTAGGAATACATAAAACTCATTAGTTCATGATTAGTCGTGGCATCAACCATTTGATCTATTCTCGATAGGGGGAAGTTATCTTTTGGGCATGTATTGTTTAAATCCGTGAAGTTAACACACATCCTCTACTTATCATTAAACTTAGGCATAATGATCACATTAGTCATCCATTCTGGATAGATGACCTCCCTTACGAACTTTACCTTCTCCAACTTCTTCACTTCATCTCTTATAACTTTATATTTCTCCCTAGAGCAGATCCTCCGCCTCTGTCTGACAGGCTTGGCTCCTTTGTCTACATTCAATTTATAACACAGGATCTTCGAATCAATCCCCAGCATGTCTGCGTGACTCCATGAAAAAATACTTTATCTCACCCTCAGAAGTTTGATAAATTCTTCCTTGATTTATTTTTTTAGGGCTTTGCCGATTTGGACTGTGTTTTTGGCTCGTCCTCATTGAGGACGATGGATTCTACCTCCTTGGTAACCTTGCATTTTTTTAGTTTCTCCTCATCCCTAGGGTCAAGAGTGTCAAAATTGTAAGTGGTAATGACCCTCTTATGTGATTCTTTTTCCTCAGCAAAATTGAAGTAGGATTCACACGCCTCAACTTGGTCACCCTAAACTTCCCCTATAAGGAGTCGAGAATTTTATCATTTAGTGAACGGTTAAGGGCACTACCTTAAATTATTTTAGGGTTACTCGTCCCATTAAGATGTTGTAGGTGGAATAAATGTTCTCGTTCATTCCGAAGAAATTTATCTTCTTTGTAAGACACCTCAGCCAAGTCTCCCCCATACTGATGTCCATCTCATATATCCCAAAAGGATGGCATTTTTCTCCACTGAAGCCAATTGGGGGTTGATGATATTGGACGAGCCTCTTCTTTCTTAATCCCAGACCTTTGAAACACTCCCAGAACATTACATCAGCCGAACTTCCACCTTCGACCAATATCCTAGGGACATCATACCCATGCACTCTCGTAGTGATTACCAGTGGGTCATCCTGTGGGGATAAAATCCCCTTGAAGCCCAACCTTGAGAACCCTATTACTAAGGTGTTCGTGTCAACTTCTTTCTCTTACCCGACTTTGAATCAACATTGCTCAAGTTTATTACTTTCGGCTTGGGGAGAACCTTATCCTCTGCTACGAGAGCCTTCCGGTCAGCTATGTCTTTACCACCACCTGCTAAATTTCCCCATATCATTTTTACCCCCAAAAAGATTGTATGTAGTCAACATTTCATATCAATTATCTTCATCAAAAGATTTGGGTTGGCCTCATCATCGTCATTTGAGGCATCATCGTCTATGTTTACTAGGCATTTTCTTTACACCTGTCGTTTCTTATCTTTCGGGTGTCATCTCGGCCACTCGTCGTATCCACATATTTTATAAGCTTCCCTTGCTTTAGAATTTTTCTATCTCATCCTTGAGCGCAAAACATTTATCAGTCGTGTGTCTGTGATCCTTATAGAAATCGCACCATTTACTTTTATCCCTTTTGTGATTAGGGGCCTTTAACTTTTTCATCCATCTTAAGGATCGATCAATCTTGATTTTATTCAAAATTATCTCTGGGATGACAGTCAACGGGGTATAGTCAGCAAACTTATCGTTCACTAATATTTTCTTATCTTCCTTCCTTTTGAATTTATGGGATTTTATTCCACTTTCACCTTTCTCATCATCTCCTTTGGCCGCCATGGACTTTGAAGGATCTTCAACTAGCTTCCACATCAGCTTTGCCTTTTGTAATCCTCCCATCAGGGCAGTCATCGCACTACTTTTATTATAGTTTTCCACCTTCAGTTTATCTTTGTTAAAGCGGGTAATGTAGTCCCTCGGAGATTCATTTTTACCTGGTCAGACATAAAACAAGTGAGTGGTCTTCTTTCAAGATTTTTCTCCAAAACAAAAGCTATGGATGAACGTCTCGGCTAATTATTTGAAATTATCTATTGAGTTTCTGGGAAGGGAGATGTATCATATGTGAGTAGCACCAGTGAGGGTGCTTGAGAAGTCTTAACACCTTATCTTGAGATTGAGAAGATGTCTGCAGCAGATTGATACATTTCCATATAGTGGACTTGGTTGGTGCTCCCATCATACTTTAGTGTGACTATTGGTGACTTAAATTTAGCCGAGGTAGGGTAGCTAACTATTTCAGTGATGAATGGTGAACCTTCCATGTAACCCCTCTCCAAAGGGTCTCGTCTCTTCAGAATGTCTCTAATCTTGTCTTTAATCCTCCGAATATAAGTATTACAAGGTTTTTCGACTGTAGTTGCAGCTTCTACCTTGACCACAATAACATTATCACCGACCCTTTCTCTGTCAGTCAGTTGCTGTACTGGTTCTCTGCCAGCTGTTCTTTGATGACTATTGACTTCTCTCTGCTCCTCATCTCAGCCACATGGGGGTCGATGGCCAACACATCCACCATTTCTCCTGAAAATATCTATGCTCCGTGACTTGGAGAGTTGGTCTCTTAAATATCCAATCGAGCCGAGTCTATTAAAGCCAAACCCTCTGCTGAGTCTGTCAAGCACCGAAGCACGAGGTTGGCCTTCTTGAGTCGGCCTAGCACTATTTCCCTTATTGACATGAATAAGGCGCATAATATACCTAGAGATTTCATAGGGTTCTCAATATTCCACATCATCATCACATGGGTCATCTTGAGACTCACGGGCTTGCCTCCCCAGGTGTAACCACTTAGGGTCAACTACATTCCTTCATCTCTGATGTTACATTGCCTCTTTATGTGGGGTCGGGGGTGGTACCCCTATCGCCAAATTACCACCCTCCCTGAAGGCCGGAGTTATCATCCCCACTTCTACGCCAATGGGCCTAGTTAGTATGTTTAGGCTGAAAGCAACCAGTTACTCCTGCATCTTTATCTGGATGGTCGCCAATGAGCGTAGCGCCACCACGACTTCAGCCATTTCTAAATGAGGTGGTGCCTGGCTAGAATTGGGGCCAATGCCCGGTCGAAGTTCCGAAGACATTGAATCCAGTGAAAGGAATGAACAGGAGGTGCAGTGGAAGAGTTAAATCAACTAGAAGAAAGCTTGAACAACCCACACCAGAGCTCTTTTAATAGTGGTTCAAGCCCAGCCAAATGTGGGATTGGACCACCACCTGATAATCCGGTGAGGAGTAAGTAATAAATGAGAGGAAGAAGATGATGATCTCGCTTCCCACAGACGGCGCCAACTGATGATACCAGTTATGGTACCACTGATTAACATAGTGAGAGCTCAATCGAGAACATCCTTGAAGGCGCAACATGACAGATACCACACACACACACACACACACACACACACACACATATATATATATAAGAACTTACATCAAGATAAGGGTGACTTTAATGAGAAATTTCGCATGCAGTTAAATCCCTACAATCAAATTTCACTTTCAAACCAACAACTAAATTACATTTGGATACATAGTATCAAAAGAAATATTTTTTGGAATTATGAAAGAGTTTTAATAACTTTTGCAAAATACAAACAATTTTGCAAAGGCTCGTCTCTAGTGTAGATATCAGCCCAAGTGTCCTACTCCTCTCCAGTTTACTCGAGTACAGATCTTGTAGATCAATTACCAGGATATTAATATTAACCTCACATAGTACAAATTTTGGACAAGGCCTATCGGATTGGGGTTTCACGTATAGCTGGGGGATTACTCGTATACCACTCTCGGATAGTGATTGGACTCTTACAAAGGATTCTAGCCAACCATATTCTAAGCAATTCATGATGAAAAAAATTATTAATGGATTTTGATATGTAGATGGTGGTTTAGTATTAGTACTAGTACTAGTGTGAGGTGGTTATTTGATGGGTGAGAGACAAGTGAGGAGTGTGAGACATATATATACACATAAAAAATGGATTGAGTCGACCTATTTCGGCGCCGTGATTAACTTGATTTAATCTCTCTCCCTTAAAATAGAGCAACATAATTGAAGAGTATATGGTCCAACAAGGATCCGAAAAGTAAGTTAGTGTCACATTATTTCTCCACACGTTTGATGAGCCTATTGTTCTCATGCACTTTCGATTTTGTCTGATGTATAACGAGGCTTTGCAAAAGCTCATTTTACCACCTAATATAATTACTTAATCCTCTCCATACTCATCTCAATCCTTTGAACTGTTATACTACTATTCCTTTATATTCAATATTTTCTATTGCAAATATATTTTAACGTGATTTGATTTTTTAAAATATAAATGAGTTTAAATTTTAGTCTTCTTGTATAAACATAACTTAAAGAAATTGATGTAATGAAAATTGGGATGGTGGTTCAAGATATCTAAGATGGCTATTGAACAATGGATTCAAATAATTTTATTGTATAATGTTATTTTGGGCAATGACTTCATGGTGGTATTATTATGTTATGTTTATTAGATTTTATAAACATTTTTTTCATCAATGTTATGGTGTTTATTTGTTAAATTTTAATTGGAAATAAATAATGAAAATCATATAATCACATAAACAGGTGATGGTGGATCATGTAAACAGGTTAAACTTGACAAAATTACTAAATAGGTTATAAATGAGTGGGTCGTGTTCCCCTATTGCAGATGACCTAGTTATTAAACAGGTTAAACGGGTTGTGCCATGTTAGCGGGTTGGACCCGACCTATTTATTAAATGGGTTAGACGGGTGTCGTGTAATATGTTTATAAACAGGTTCGTGTTCGAGTTAGGTACAATGACACGATTACTTCAATGGATCGTGTTCATGTCAATAGTACATGTCGAAATATCATGTCTCGACACGATCCGAACACGACTCGGTAACCCGAATTGTTAGGCCTACTTGTAAGTAGATAAAGATAAGTTTAGAGCATTGATATTTTGTGTATATTGAAATTGATAACACCCTCCATGTAGGATGGGAAAAATATCATGTAATCCCAAATGACCGCTTATGTACACAATACGTGGTATTACATATTTAACAAATGCGTGGCATAAGGACAATACATGTAGTACACTCAAATATATATATATATATATATATAAGTTAGGTCTTTGTATTTGACACTTGGTATTAGATTATCAAGTTTTTTTTGTAGATGTCTTTGTAATTGAGCAAATCGAGGGAACTTTAAAGCGTATGTTTCCATTCTCGTTTTTCTTTATTATTCTTTGTTCAAAACAAAAAGCAAGACTATAAGATTTGGAGATCTAAAATGCTAAACACCCTGAACTTAACTGAATAGGTCTGAGTAAAAAAGGTTTTTAGAAAGGAAATGATATTTGTTATTGATATAAGTGGAAGTACGTAATCAACTAGAAAGGCAGGAGGGATGGTACGGAACACATGGACTACTGTGCATAATTCAAGTGTGGATGCTATTTCATCTGTAAAAAACAACATCTGGTTTCACTACAGTGTAATCCAAATAATACAACAACTATGATTTATCTATTGTTTCCAAGCAAAGCTTAGAGAGGGAATACATAGACCGTCAAGAACGTAGATTGATAGCAATCTTAATGTATCTAAGCATAGTTTTACCAAGGGAAACTAGATTCTGGTTTTTTGAAAATATGAAAACATAAAGTACTTTTTTAAGAATTTATATATAGGGTAACTTCTTACTTTCTCTATAATATAAGATTTTATTTCAATAAACATAATTGAGACTCACTGAGAAAACGCCAGAAATACAGTGTCTTACAAAATTTATCTCAATGTGAAGCCCCTCTACGATGTCCTTCTGTTGAGTTTTAATGACCAACTAAAGAAGACACATAAACAAAAAAAAATCAAGTTTTGAAACTACAGTAAGATAAGTAAACATAAATAGAAGAGAATAATTTCCCACAAATTTCAATCACAAAAAGTTGAGAAATTTATAAATATTAGTAACTCAAAACAATATTTTTTGCAATTATAAACCAATTTATATTTATAACAAACGGTGAAATGATAGATGATCAGGGTGGGAGGTAAAAGAAGAAAAAAATGGACTGATGGGAAGTTATTGATCCCTGGTCCCATTAGTCAGAATGAAATAGCTAACTGTTATGGTTAGTATCCACTATCCAATGGGTTGAACACAAGACATTATCATTCAAAACAATTGCACTCCCTCTTGCACATATGCATTTTTTAAGTACTCGGGTGTGCCCATGCTAATGCCATAGTGAAAATAATAATTTTTTTAACTAAGATGATGAAGTGAAACAGTATGTAGGTTCTTCTAACCAAAGAATCAACTTAAATCCATATTATGTATCAAAAGAATCAAGCAATAATTTTAACACAAAATCCTTGAAAATTGCAACCATAACATACACAAACTCAAGTATTTTATGAAAACCATAGGGTCTTATATTCTTACTTAACATCACTCAGCTAGTTAACTTAATCAAAGCCTCTGACGAAGTTGGACAAATAAAAAAATTATTTGGGCCATTTGTCTATGTGAACTATTTAATGATATTAAAGAACCGAAATGGACCAAACTCAAGCATATATAGTGGTACTGTGTAAACCAAGTTACACAGTGTAAGTAGGTATTGAGAGTTACACATAGAAGAATATATAGTGGTAATGTATTACAAACTCAATATAACACTCAATACCCGATAATAGTTATACTCTCAACCATAAAAACACACACCTCCTCACTGATTGCATCTACATGAATTGCATCTGCATAAATTTCAGACTTGGCTGGGCTAAGCAACTCAAGCCTAATATCACTGATTGGGAAAAGATGAAGAGAAAATTACACAATGATTTCTTGCCGTGTAATTATGTTCAAACTATGTACAAACGTTTGCAAACATTAAAAAAAGAAATGAAGAATGTGGATGAGTACACGGAGTAGTTTTATCACTTAATGACCCCTTACAAAAAACTCACTTTTGAAGTGCCTCGTATTGCTCCAATTACCGAGAAGTAATAATTAAGGCTGTGAGTTTATCTTGAGACAATATCAATTGATGAGAGGCTATAAGCTAGTTATATTTCGCAAGAAGATTAAAAATTAAACTTGATAACTCCTTAATACGATCCGAATCCGACATGATAATTTTTTACTGATTCGAGTTTATTTTGATCATCTTAATATTATTAATGAATTAAGATGCTTAATACATTTAAAAGAGTGACTCAAACATAATATAATTGATGAAAACTTATTATATATGACCCAAATACCACAATAAAGTACACAAGCTTAACACGCACTATCTATTGCCATGTCTACGAAAAATAAAGCTAATTTGATATTCATCTACGACATGGGAGTTAATTACCTTTGTGACAGTAGGATGATCAATATTGTTTTAAACTGAAACTTCCTACTTGAAACCAACTGAAGCTTTTAAGAGATACACAATTCATCCTCTCAAGCTTCTTGAGTAATTTCAAGGCACCAATTTGATGTGGCAAGTTCACAATTGATGTGCAATCTAACTGAAGTTGTCTCACAAACCCTTTTTGGTTAGTTCAATATACATATCAAGGCAGAATCATTTGATTACAAAGAAGACTATATCTGAAGGTATGTGTAGAAACTTTAAAGTTTTATGTTATCAATCTAATGTTTAGTTTAAAATACATATAAAGGCAAAATACATTTGATTACAAAGAGGAATATATATATAAACACCATTGTTTGGTCTGAAGATTTTCCTCAAGAAGGTGTCTATCAATGCGTGTGTATATCTTACCACAAAGATTATAAAGAAACGTTTACCAAAAGTCCACTACATAAGAAAAAACTTATACAATATTTTTGAATTAGAAGATTCTGTAGTGCTTTTTTTGACCTTGAAATGGGACAAGTAAGCTATTAGACTTAGGGATATCATAATCCAAATAGAAAATTGAAAGATCCAAATAGGACAAGCAAGGCTATTAGACTTGGGGATCAATCCTTCCATGATCTAGTACCAGGGGATGCCATTGTATTCTGAAGAAGCTTTATGACAGACTTCCAAGATATGCCATGAGAACCTTATAGGTAAATTCTAAGTTCCACCTTAAGTAAATCTCAGTAATTTTTAATTCAATTAATTGTATAGTGAAAACAAAAAAGTCCATATTATTTCATATCACACATCTCTAGTTAATCATACTTTACACTACCTTACTGTGGATTCTTCATATTATATCCATACAAATACACATATAAACAAATTATTATCTTCCATACACCCAACCATTTTTTCTTATTTCATAAGATGCCGCCACATAAGCACATTAATCGCAGTAAGCTTCCTATTCCAGGTTTAATTGGTGGGGGTGGGAACCAAGTGGACACAAAACCTATATGAAGCAAGTGGGCACAAAACCTATATGTGTTCGGTGGTTAAAATTGCAATCATCATCTCTTCATCACATATATCATCTCCACCAAATTTAAATAACTAAATAAGTATTGACCAATTCTAGGCTTACACATGATTCAAACGTGTCGAACTCTCGTGTCTAGCTAGAATTATACATAAAATTCATTCATTTAACCTAATGAAATGAAATTATGTATTTATATATGTATGTATAAGAGGTATATGGAGCAGACCAGCCAATAACAGAAGCTAGGGTTCTCGGTATAAGGGATGTGAACAGCTGCCTCTGAAGAAGATTGTGTTTTTGCCACTGATATTGATAAGATCCTACAGATAGAGAAAATTAACAAAAAAATTGATAACTACCACACACACACACACACACACACACACACATATATATATATATATATACAAACAAATAGATAGGGGATTTAAGCTTTCAATAGGTGTTATTGTTTCCACTTTTCAATAGGCATTGATGTTTATTTCAAACCCTAGTTAAGAAAAAACCACAAAAACTTACCTCAAATAACAATCATTGAAGATAGATCAGAAGCTGATGTTGTCGAGATCGGGGTTTGAGAGATTGGGGTTTGTCGAGATTGGTGTTTGAGAGATCGGGTTTAGGACGAAAGGAAATATAAGAATCAAGATTGAAAGGAAATAATTTTGACACTTTTCATAAGGGTTAAGTTCTAAACACATGAGAATCATATGCCTTAAGTTCCTTATATGTGTTAAAATTTTCATTTTGCAACAGTTTTGAACACTTATAAATATTGCTAGTGTTTAAAAGTATTGCAAAATTTACAAGTGTTCTGAACATTTTTTATTGGTTGCAATATAACATATTTCGTGTAGTGAAGATTACGATTCACTATGAGAAAATGAATATGCATGGTTGACACGGTTGCTAAGAACATATAAATTAGTACATACACACACACACACACGCACATAAAAGTACGGATGAATAAAGTAAAAAAGCAAAAAAAGATGACTTGAATCTTGAGAAAAACTCGAGATGCCTACATAGTCAAAAATGACATTAAAGTCCACAGTTAAAAAACATATAAGGGTGGGATTTAAACGATGAACCTAAAACTAGAGTCCCCTTATTTTGTTATGTTCAAAAATGCGCAGAAGTGAGATAAGTGTAGTAAAAATGGAAGGAAAGTTATAATTTAGGGTTTAAGAATGAAATCATCTTTTCTGGTTTGTTAAGTTTATGAAAATAACTTAGTGAATATATAAATAATAAAAAGGTGATTGTGGGAAAATGACAACTAAATGTAAACGATATACTAGAAAATGAAAAAAAGTGAGTTATAACAATAAGGAAGCAAGTTTGAGTGAATAAGATTTGGACCTTCTATGAAGCTTGCATTCCGACTTTGATGGTGATGTAGGTGATTTCGGTGGTGGTATAATGGTTGTAAAGTTGGTAAGAAAGTTGAGGTGTGTGAATGATGTAATGAATTTTTAAAGGAATGTTTTAAAAGGGATGTGTAATATTCTATGCATTGATTATGAGGAAATGGGGTCTTGGGATATGGAAAAGAGGATCCTTAACAATGAGATCATGGTGTCTTTAAATAGGAATTATTTAGGGTCAGAGGGGTATTTCAATCACCCTATGCCTACCCATTATCATACCCCAAAAATTTCAAGCTAAGTAAAATACCCCTGCGCCGATAGGCAGGGGCAAGGGGTGCCTATAGGTAGTCCGAAATGGGCATTTAAAAAAAATGAGCATAAAATGAAAACCGTAAGTCTGATTCTCACACGACCATGACCATTAAAAAAAGGATTTATAGATATAAAAAAAATTCCATTAAGAAGCTATTGAGTACGAGAGTTGATCAAAGTCAAAACGGTGCTTAAAAGCACCCAGTGACCTCTGGATTAGGGTTTTAGAGTAAAAAGGCAAGTAAATGCGAACTATAAGACATATTCGCCCACGGTATCGATTGTTAGAAAGACTATTCAGACCATATGAGAGTTTATTGGGTTACTCTCGATTATGAGAGTTGACCGAAGTTAAACAGAACTCGAAAGCATTCGATGTCCTCTAGTTTAGGGTTTGAAAGGAAAGATCGAGATCAGAAGGTTGAAGGAATTTGTGCTTGGAACCTCTGAAGGTAAATGGGGGGTACTAAAATTGGGTGTCGATTGTAGATAAAAAAAATAATAAAATATGTATTTTTTAAAATTACAATAATTCACAAGTCCATCTGAAATTGTTAAATTAATATAGACAAATAATGAATAGTTAGCTTGAGAAACGCATACAATAAAAAATAAGGGAATCTATATTTGAAAATTGAACCATAAGAGAATAAATAACTCATACACTCATACATGAGGATGTCAAAATCAACTTAAAAATAATTATTAATCATTCTCTTAATGTCCGAGTTATTAACATGACAACTTACTCATGCCACGCAACAACAATTTCAATCAACATTATTAACGGAAACCTCTCAAGTGCAATTCCAAACACTTTAATTAAGTTTGATAAATTCCTTAGGTACATCATGGATAAAAATACAATTATGAGAGGTATGAAAAATAAATTACTAATAAAACTGAATTTAGAATATTAAAGAAAAAAGAAAGTATTTACATATATTGAACAATGAATTTACGAATAAAGTCTCTCCATATATATCAGTTCAATGCTCAAGCATTTTGAGTAGCGGGATTTTTTAGGAACATTGATATGATTTACCGATTTACACCCACATGTGGTCACTCGTCGACACTCATGCATACATACATACTATACCTCTCATCTAACCTGATGCATTTCTAACTAACCATACCCACTCCAAGTTCAATGCCATAACAATAAGTTTGAAAACTATCCTCAAGTTAAACACAAAATATTAACAATCTAGCGCCTCAATGTCTCCCAACTCCAAATCTTATTAAGCTCCATGCATATGACGTCTCGCAAGAGATATCCATATAAGGAATCCCCCGATATAATTATGCTTGACTTATATGGTCGTTAAGATCCATAATCCCAAGACTCACACTTAATATCCACATAAATGAGTCATCTACAACTAGTAAGTTATAAGGACCTCATACCCAATATCTCCTAACTCTCGATCGAATTAGACTTCACGTGTAGGACATCTCGTAAATGAAATCCAAACAAGGACCCCCAATACAATTTTGTCTAGCTAACTCAATCATTTAAGACAATAACCCCAAATTCCCTACGAAAATAACCCCAAATTCCGATATATGTCTACTCCCATAATTATATATATAACACTTCAGCCAGGGAAATTAACCATCCTAAACCGACCACAACAAAGAGTATTAACTCAACTCATAACATTAATCTTAAAATTGATAGGCCATAACTAAAAGTGTTCATAACATCTATCAATCTCACAAATAAACTCAAATATCAATGTCCAAGGGTCGTGCGATATAGTCCATACGAAGAGTGTCACTACACTAATAAAATCCTAACATATGAATCCATACCAAGAGTATCACTACTCTAAATAAATCCAAGAACAAAGTGTATACAAAATCATATATTGCTAATTATTACACATTATGATTAACCCACCCCGTGTGTATTTTAACATTTTTCCAGTTAGTTAAACCTTCATTAATTATATTTTACATTTACCAATGTGATTCCAAATTAGCCTCAAGAAAGAGTTATATGCCAAGTATACCAATAAGCGTATATTAACTATACCAAATAATCGTACCCACCGATAGACAAAATATCCAATATATGTTAAACTACCCACAATCCCGATGCATAAGTATTTAACATTCATGTCATGTCCTCACAATCCAAACTAAATATCCACGCACACACAGTGTGTGTGTGTGTGTATGTGTGTGTGTGTGTATAACCGTGGATAAATCTCACAATCTAATAAATATCCAACTATATATGTATATCCACTCCCTCTCTCTCTCTCTCTCTCTCTCTCACACACACACACACACACACACACACTCATACAAATATATATAATGCTACAATACATACATACAACCGAGACTAGAATACAATATAAGAATATACAAACATACATATACATATAAATACACACCAAAAGACAATTAACTGCACTCGAACTACCCCATCTCAACTGTTTGGCCCTTCGAGTGTTTAAACCTTACTCTGTATAATATATACATGTAAATAACATAAATAGAAGATACAATATACTATACATTAACATACCAAAGGTTCATCCAAATCCCCAAACTGGATAGATTGATAATATACTCAATCAAGGGTTCAATGTCAATATACTAACATACAAGCAAAAGTTCATCTTCTTAATACATTTCAGCCCAATTAAAACATGACTATAATTAATCCTTTCTGTAAACACGTGCTTACTCATCAATCAATTATTTAAATTACAACAAAAATAAGAATGATAAGACATAATGATTTATAAATCACAGGTATTCTCATCAATGAATCATATGATTCTAAGTTAACCATGTGTTTCAACATAAACATCGGTTTAATCAATAAATCAATTCAAATCGAAAATAACATGTTATTATAATATACAAAATTAGACATTTATTAACAATACAAAGCTGTGACAAAATAAATGGTGGAGAATTTAGATTTCTGGATTAGTAATGGCTCCAAATCGTGACTAAATCTGACACTCAGAGACACAGATGATGATCAAATATGTCACACTCCTAGGCCGTGATAAATCTGTCACATTCCTAAACCATAACAAAATTGTTACAAATTCTATAATCAAAATTTGATTTTAAACGCTAACCACATGCTTCTAATTCATTAGTTCATACCCATCAATAAAGTCATAAATTAATTACATATTAACATGGTAATCGAGATAATATTTCTTGCCTTAAAGAAACTTGAAGCTTGAATCTTAATTCCTGATTATTTCTTTTAAATGTTCTAGCTTGAATCTTGATTTGTGATTAGTTCCTCTTGAATGTTCTTCCTCTTCTTCCAAAGCATACCTCTTGAAACTAGGGTTTTAATTATGTTGTGTTTAATGAGGGAAACAAATATAATATCCTAATTCCTCAAGTTCACTATGGGCCTATATTCAGGCCCTTATATAAGCCCAAACTATTAAGTGGATACTTTTAAAACTTGGCCCAAAGGTATATCTACCTCGGGACCCAATTTGTGACATTAAAAATACTATTTTGAGCATACTTATACCTTAAAATCATGTCCAAATGTACCAACCAAACATATTAAATTAATTACAACCCACTAATCTAATTTACGAGTTGTCCACAACTTATTTAAAATTCTCATTTTAAATACTGATTAGTAATCAAAACAAATTTAACCCAATAAATTGCCCATTAATTCATCTGAGTAAATATTAATTAAAAATTAAATAATAATTTAATTAACTCATAAAATACGAGGTATTATATTCTTCCCTCATAATAATGGAATTTAGCCGTCAGAATTTGCCAAAGTATAACATCCTAATGTAAATTGCACAAATACTAAATGTTTATATACACCTATCACATGCACACTTCAATAATATATAAAGAAATAAGTCTCACATACACATATCATAAAGTTCCACCACTGGGGCGGCTTCCATACAGCCAATACCACGTGTATAAGGCACACACGTATTGGGGAGGGGAAAGGGTAAACTATTGGAGCCAGATCTCAACATTTTGTAGAAACTCATTTGTTGGATGAATAATCTAAATAAGGAAACACCTATATATACTCGTAACTTACCCTTAAGCGTTGAAACTAATAGCCTATGGAATCCCCCCAAACAAAACATTTAAAGTAAGGGTAGAACACTCATCACTCGTCAGTGTAAGGATAATATTTTTGTCATTGTCCCCTAGAATCTAGGTAATGTCTGTTTTGTCCTGAATCACATAAGTTTTGTCATATTCCGTTACATTGGCATGTCTACACGATCATCCATGAAGTCTTCTATTCGAAACACTGGCAACATGCTCATCATCATTCACCCATTATCTTCAATGTGCATCATGTTCAACTTCAATGGTTCTATAAAACTCCACTTCTTTAAGGTATAATTCTATTTGGCGTTCTTATTTTTTCACAAAATATATCTCAGAGTATTTTAATCAATTCAACCGTTATTTTATTTAAAATAAAATCGTTCAAACGACTAAGCATTGTCGTTCAAATGACATTGCCATGTTATTTGATGCCCTCGATCTAATATAGATCAAATGAACCCGTACTGTTTTGGTTTTCAATATGTTATTTCTTATATCGTTTGAAGGGTCTTCTGAAGAGATCCCTATCTCGTTTTAATGACCTTGAGATTTCATTCAAACGATATAGCGTCGCCTTAATTTTCATGTTTGCCAATCTAAGCCTTTTTACTATAGTTTTTTCTTAAGATTTTTTAACTCTGCCCTTTGCAGACCTGCTGCACTTGAAGTTTTACATTTCAAAGGCTAAAAATCATTTTGATTCACAAAAACCTCCCACATAATATTTGTGAATCATCGGGAAACCCTCATATACATCTTATCTCATATTAGAGTGATACTTGCGAAGAAGCTCTCTCAATTGCGGTCATTGGGATTCTTATGGGAGCTCTTGTTTAAGAAGACAAACCGAAGCCTGCGGGATATTCGTCTATCGCTGTTTGTATTTATCTATTGTTGTAAGATGCGATTTGCACATATAGTGATATAAGAACTAGTTTTGCCTTGTGGGGATTTTCGCTGAATTTTTCCTTCTTGAATGTTTAATTGCATGCTATATTGATTTAATGATTTTAATCACTTAGTTGCATGAACTAGTGTGACGCCCCAAGCTGGATTTAAGGGTTATTATAGGATCAACCCAGATCCGATCCGAGTGTCAAGTGTGGGATACAATGAACAACCTAAATAAAGTTACTATTCCAGTTTTATTATTAAATAAGATTACGCATTGCTTAGCATGAGAATCCAATATAAAATAAACTACGTGCGGGACCCAAGGGAAGTGCCCCCAAGGCCAATTAAACAGATCTCCTAACGTTAATGCAAGTAAATATTACCTGTATAACTCTCTCAAAGCACGGAACCGCATACAACGTACCGTCACAAAGAGGATGGAGTGAGCGAAAGGATCAGTGGGATTTATAAAAATGCAACATAGAATTGAAAGGCAAAAAAGAATACTCACTGACTATATGCTCATGAAAATATGTATATATCTACACATATACTTTTGAAAATACATGCTCCGATGTATTAAACCGTTTTATTCCAAAAATATTACTTATCCCTGTTCATCCACTTTTTCTTTCCCTAAATAGTCATTTTGGATAGTCTTTCCTTAAAATTCACATTCTTTCCCATTAACGCGCACGATTAATCATTTATTGGAAAACCCTTTATTTTCTTGAAAATATTCATCTATTCAACGTTTATTAACTCACGCTGGAGTGCGACACCCCGCCTAATTAAATACCGGACGATCACACCTTTATTAAATTAAAATAAAGGTGAACAGTTGGTTCATTCTTAGCATCACTGTCATAAAAATGACATTTCCAATTTAAACACCCTAATTAATTAAGCTAAGTGTCAAAACCAATTTTTAAACATTACTTTCCAAATTTTATTTTAAAAACAAAGATTTAATTATTTACAACAATTCAATATTAAAGAATCACACCACAATAATCCTGGAACATATAATCCAAATAATTTAAGAATTCAAGAACTAAATCCCAACATTAAAACTTAAAGTAAAACATCTAGACAATAATAAATCCCAAAGTGACAATACTAGAAATAACTGAATCACAAAGTCCAAATAAACAACGGAATAATGGATAGGGCGACACATGCCCCACTAAATGAATATGCTAGGAGTGGAGTCAAATAAATGAAGTCGTCTAAGCAAGAGGCCTGTAACTCCCACCTAAGCTGCAGCGCGTTCCTTCCAAGGGATCCTACGCAAGATGCCCCTGTGGCTGGGCACCTGTAATATATACATATATATACAAGAGAGAAAGAGAAATAGAAATGGGTCAGAGCCCGATAGTGTAAATGATTTAAAATTCGTTTAGCAAGTATTTAAAATGTTTACAGGCCAATGCAACAACATGTTAGTGCGGCACTCTCTTGAGAAATTCTCACCTCTCTTAAAATGTGCACGCCTATCGTACTAACCTTCCCAACGGATTATCTTATCTTATATCACACTAAACTTCCCAATGGTTGAACTTATCTTAGGTTACTCGTAAGATTTAAAACTGAACAATATAATTGTTTAAAAGGAAAATTTTCATTTAGTAACAAAGCTCTCATTTTAACTTTATTTATTAATAAAGTTTCCCAGTGTCATATTATACTTTTTCAGCACAAGTATTTCTAAATTTAAATTAAAAATTCATTTCTTACTTGCCATAACACAATAGGCATATCCAAATTTCAGAGTTTCATACATATATTAAATACTCGTATAATATATATATTCTAACAGCACCCCACATAAAAATTATGGTGCGTGCATACTCTGCTATCCAATCCCCGTACCTCTTATACAAAGGGAAATACAAGTTCGGAATCACTCTCGAACTGTATTAACACATACACAAACAATATTGAGGCGAAGCATAGATTCCAAGTCTCTTAGAGGATAACACATGCCCCTACGTCACTTAGGACCGTCTGAACTATCGATTCGATAGCCTGTACCAAGGACATCTATCTTCTAGGCTACGAGTCAATATCCCCCATAAAGGTCCCATCGAGATAAGACCATCCCAGCGCGGTAACCTCAGGGATAGCAAGTAGCGCGGGCACGATTTTCACACATAGATAGTATATGCATAAACACAGTCATATAACTATACTAATATTACCATATCAATTTAGGTACATCTCAAAGCCCATAATTACGACATTTGTCCTCATATCTCATTATTTAGTTCTCACGTATAACCGTTCATTTCTTACTTTGATTCGAGGGATTTTTCCAGCTTACTACGTAATACTCATGGACTCTATCCTCTCAAGTGAAAAATTCAGTAGGTATTAAGTTATGTTCCAATGTAGCGATCTTACGCGTCTCTCCCTTTAATACATAGTTTCATCGTCCCTTATATGTAAGTATTCCAAAAATAATACAACTCTTCTTACATTAATGGTCCCAAAATTATTCATATGTCCTACCGGTCTTCTTTATCTCCCAAAACATTTTAATAAGGGTGTCCAAGAATTATTTCTCATTAAATTGAATTCAACTAATTTAAAAAAGGGGAAATATGAGTCTTCCAGAAGGGGTCGATCGATCGAGGTCTGGGGCTCGATCGATCGAACCTTCGATCGATCGAAGCTCTTGGCTCGATCGATCGATCAAACAGGTATGGCGAATTCTGCAGTTAATTAGTTTCGGGTTCTATCACATAACCTCCTCCAAATCTAAACTTTTCATTCCCAGTCACCCAAAAATTTGTACTACTAACATTATAATCTCATTTTATGTATCTTCTACGTAAAGCATGTAAATTTTCGTCACTAATCATGGATTTATTGGAAACAACTTCATAAAAATCTCAAGAACCCTAGAATCTCTTTAACATGGTTCTAATCAATCTTTTACAGAATTTCTTCTTCTAAAACATCATAATTTCGTGGTTTAGTCCTCTACATGTGAAGGGGTTTCCAGATTTACATTCAAATCATTACTACATGCGATTTCCTATCTCAAATTTGGGTTTTCTTCCATAAATCTCATCCTAATCATCCCTAGACTAACATGAGTGATGCATTAACTAAAATAAGCAAGATAAACACTTGCCTGAGATTTTTAGAGTTCTTGTTTGATGACGAATTTGGTGTGGATGCGTTCCCCGTCGCGTGATCTACGCGTTGGTGGTGGTGGCGGTGCAAACGGATGGATTTTGGGCCTTGGATTGCTTTGGAAGCTCTCTCCTCCCCTCTCCTATGGACGTCACTTGTCATTGGTTGTTTTAACCCTAGAGGGAAACCTTAGACATATGATATATCCCTTGAAATTTCGTGGGTTTAATTACCCAAAAAAGTGAAATGTCCAAAATGCCCTCCCGGGGTACTAATTAAGCCTAAAAATGCCCCGAGACCCAAACTAAACCCCCGGGTACACTTTTGGGACTATCTCGACCCTTCCGAACACTTTGGCGCACTCAAAACGACCATATGAGTGACTTATAATATATTCACTTTTATTCATCAATATTTAGTCCCGACGCGACACGGGCGCGTCCCGACCCAAATTTCTAGAATTATCATTTTATTCACTCGTGACATTTAATATAACCAATATTACATATCCGATATTATATATTACTTTTCTCATTAGTAATATTCAACAAATTTTCCATAATTACTAACTCTCATCACGTTAATAATTATAACATAATTAATTTCCAGATTTATATTAAATAATTAATTCACATTAAATTTAATAAATCCCCAAATTAATATAGCATAAAAATACGGGGTATTACATACTTCCCCCTAATAACGGAATTTCGTCCCAAAATTCGAAAAATAAGGCGTACCTGGTAAGAATTAATCTGGGTATCTCTCGCGCATATCTGCCTCACGCTCCCAAGTGGACTCCTCCACATTATGGTGCTCCCACTGGACCCGTACAAGTGGAACTACCTTCGACCTCAATCTTCTCTCGCTATGGTCTAGGATAGCCACCGGTCTCTCCTCGTAAGATCTGTCAGGCTGTAATTCTATCTCATCTATCGCAATGTGGGTATGGTCCATATCATCCCGAAGATATCATCTCAACGACGAGATGTGGAATACATCGTGAATGCGATGTAAATGTTCTGGCAGTCCCAATCTGTATGTTATCGGCCCAATCCTCTCGATGATGGGAAATGGTCCCACGTACCTCGGGGACAATTTCCCTTTCTTCCCAAACCTCATCACTCCTTTCATAGGAGATACACATAGTAACACTTGGTCCCCCACATTAAACTCCCGGAAGAACCGTTTCGCATCGGCGTAGCTTTTCTGCCTGTCCTGGGCTACTCCTGATCATCTCAATCCTCGCGGACCTAAATCACCTCTGGTCCTAGCAACTTGTTATCCCCCACCTCGAGCCAACAAGTTGGGGAATGACAAGGCCTGCCATACAAAGCTTCGAATGGAGCCATGCCAATAGTGAACTGATAAGAGTTATTATAAGCAAACTCTACCAGTGGAAGATGTGGCTCCCAACCTCCTCTAAAATCAATAACACACATGTGTAGCATATCCTCCAACATCTGATTAGTACGCTCTGTCTGTCCATCTGTTTGTGGGTGATAAGCTGAACTCAACCTCAACTCAGTACCCATAGCCTCCTGAAAGCTTTCCCAAAAATGCGACACAAAAATCTTATCTCTATCTGACACAATATTCAGGGGCACCCCATGTAATCTGACAATCTCAGCAATGAACAACTGATCATACTGACCCGTGGTATAGTCTGTTCGCACCGACAGAAAATGAGCCACCTTGGTCAAACGGTCTACAATCACCCAGATAGAGTCGTGGCCCCGCTGTGATGTAGGCAACCCTGTAATAAAATCTATGGAAATACTTTCTCACTTCCACGCGGGTACTTCCAATGGCTGAAGCAACCCTGACGGTTTATGATGGTCCACCTTTACCAGCTGGAAGGTAGAATACTTGGACACGAACTCAGCAATGTCCTTCTTCATCCCACTCCACCAGTATTGCCTCCTCATATCCTGGTACATCTTATCTCCTCCAGGATGTACCGCAAATCGGGACCCGTGAGACTGGGTCATCACTGCATGACATAATTCTGCTCCTTCTGGAACCACCAATCTCCCATTAAACCTCAAACCCCCATCAGAACTAACAGAATAGGACTCAACACCCTCAGCTAAGAGTCGTACAATTTGCTCCTGGCAAAACGGGTCTGCGGTCTGTGCCTGTATCACCCTCATAATAATCTCAGGTGTCACTGTCATAACATATATGAAGGAACGAGCTACTGCGTCCTGGTGGCCTAACTCCTTCCACTTTGCTTTCCAGACGTCCGCTACCTCGTCTACCGATCTACGTCTCAATGCATCAGTAACTACGTTGGCCTTCCTCGGATGGTACTGTATGTCGAACTGATAGTCCTTCACAAACTCTAACCATCTGCACAGACGCATATTCAGCTCTCGCTGAGTGAGCAGGTACTGCAGTGACTTGTGGTCTGTGAACAAACATAATTTCTCCCCCAATAAATAGTGCCTCCATATCCTCAATGCAAAAACGACCGCTGCTAACTCCAGATCGTGGGTGGGGTAATTCTTCTCATGCGGCTTAAGCTTGCGGGAGGCAAAAGCTATAGCCTTCTTTTCCTGCTGAAGTACTCCCCCAAGTCCCCGTAAAGAGGCATCGATGTAAACCAGGAACTCCACACCCGACTTCGGTAAAGCAAGGACTGGCGCTGAAGTAAGCTTGTCTTTCTGCTCGTCGAAAGCCAATTGACAAGCATCATCTCAAACATATGGTACCCCTTTGCGAGTTAGGTTCGTCAATGGACCCGCTATTTTGGAGAATTCCCGAATGAATCTCCTGTAGTATCCGACTAACCCCAAGAAACTATGCACTTCCGTAGGTGTCGTGGGCTGTCCCCACTCCCTCACCGCTGACACTTTACTTAGGTCAACTGCTATCCCCTGTTCAGAAATAACATGCCCTAAGAACTGTACTTCTTGCAACCAGAATCCGCACTTCTCGTACTTAGCATACAACTGATGCTCTCGTAGAGTCTGAAGAACCTGTCTCAAGTGCTCGGCATGCTCCTCCTCAGAGTGTGAATATATCAAAATGTCATCTATGAAGACAATGACAAACTGATCCAAGAACTCTTTGAACACTCGGTTTATTAAGTCCATGAACACGGCTGGAGCATTTGTGAGGCCGAATGGCATCACTCTGAACTCGTAAGACCCATATCTCGTCAAGAAGGCATTCTTTGAAACATCTTGCTCCTTAATACATAGCTGATGGTACCCCGACCTCAGATCTATCTTCGAAAAGAAAGTTTCTCTCCTCAACTGGTCGAACAGATCATCGATTCGAGGCAATGGATACCTATTCCATATCGTGACCTTATTCAACTCTCGGTAGTCCACACATAACCTCCGTGAACCATCTCTTTCCTTCACAAATAAGACTGGAGCGCCCCAAGGTGAGGTACTCCTGCGAATGAAGCCCTGACCTAACAGCTGCTCTATCTGATCTCGTAATTCTCGCATCTTTTTCGGAGCCATACGGTATGGAGCGCGTGCTATTGGTCTAGTATCCGGTAATAAATCTATGACAAAGTCTATCTCTCGACTGGGGGGTAGACCTGGTATCTCCTGGAATACATCGAAAAACTCACGAACAACTGGGATCGAGTCTAAGGGAATCACAACCTCCTTAAAGGTATCCTCCTCTATGTAATACAAATGAGCGGTCGAGCCTCCCTCTGGGCGAGGCATCGCCACTACAAACATCTCTTTCCCCGAAATGGCAAAGACAATACTCCCACCAAAATAATCTATCATGGCCCTATAAGCAGTGAGCCAGTCTATACCGATAATAACGTCATGCTCATGCATATCTAAGACTAACATATCTGCAGGTATTACCAAGCTACCAATCTCTACCCCCACTCCCCGGCATATAAAGAAAATAAGCGAACCATTCCCCAGTGGTGAGTCTACACACGTTACAGTGCTTTCTGCTGTGGCTAATAACCCTAAGGCCTTCGCAATATGCGTAGCTATAAAACAATGCGTCGCCCACAGTATCAAACAAAACTCGACCCATAGTACCATGGATAGGAAACATACCCTCAATCGCGGGTGGTGCCTGTGGAGCTGCTGCCTGGTGGACGTTATAGACACGTCCATACTATAACTGCCCCTGCTGCACTGGAGCTGCTGGAACGGCTGGTAGGGCTGGCACCTGGGCTGGTGCTGGGAGGGCAGCTGGAAAAAGTGGCCTCTGTGGCTCATTATGGGCACCCTGCTGCTGTGGGGACCTCTCTCGCTCTGGACAATCCTGGCGCCTATGGCCATGCTTACCGCACCCAAAACATCGGCCTTTGAAATTTCCTCCCCTCTGACCCTGCTGGCCACGGCCCTGCTGGCCGTTACCACCCCGCCACTGGCCCTGTTGGCCCTGGTGAAAACGTTGTTGGCCCTGTTGGCCCTGTTACTGACCCTGCTGCTATCGGTGTTGGCCTTGCTGGCCCTGCTGATTAGGCTGACCCTGCCTATAGACCCCAAATCCCTGTCTGAAATCACCTGAACGATATCGCTTAGCAGGGTCCCCCTGATGGGAACTCTGCTCGTGCTGACGAGTCTGTCCTTGAGATATCGGTGCTCCACTAGCACTATCACCCCCGATCTTGCCCGGCTGGCCGGACTCTCCTGCTCTCTTGCTTCCCTGCAGATGGAAGCGGTGATCCCAGCAATGTAGTAGAGCAGTATTAAGTACATCAGTGAAAGTACTCAGAGATAGATTCCCTATGAGGTGCTGACGGATCCTCCAAGCTAACCCGTCTACAAATATCATATTCTTCGTACCCTCAGTGGGTGCCTCATCTGGCACTATGGTGAAAAGTCTCGTGAACTCCTCCTCATACTCAGCAACGGTAGAATTATCCTGTTTCAAGTTTAGTAATTTCCGCCTCATCTCAGTCTGCACGGCGGGTGGAAAGTACTTGCGGTCAAATGACTGAATCAAGATCGTGTCCCTCTCCTTTAAGGTGGTGGTGGACTCCCACCACTGTAAAGCGGCCCCCACCAGCTTAAAGGAAGCCAATAACTATTTCTGCACGTCTATGAACTCATACATACGAAGATGTCGCTGAATATCTTTCTTCTATTGGCTGCCGATGATGATATCTAAACTACCAGAGAACTCAGGGGGATACGCCTTCTGAAAGGCATCCCTAACCTCCTCCCACACAGATGGAAGTTGTGCAGGTACTGGTGCCACTACCTGAATCTGGGGTGGAGCCTGCTGAACCACCGCTAGCGCGACATTCACCGCCTGAGAAACAATAGCGGCTACCTCATTAGCGTTCATTGTACCCTGTGCCAGAGCTGCTGGCTGCTCGGCTTGGGCACGCCTATCCTTTGGTGCACGTCTCGGAGGCATCTGAAACGTGAAGAAATTCATTAGTCTACAGTTATTATCAAATCTCAAATAGCTGAAGATGTATACATAAAAGAAGGAATACAACAATCCTATAATAGGGCTCTATAGCAAAAATGTTAAGCTGAAAGCGAAATAAGCCGTACAGATCATAAGGACACTAGAACCTGATGCTCTGATACCACCTGTGACACCCCGCCTAATTAACTACCGGGCGATCACTCCTTTATTAGATTAAAATCAAGGTGAACAGTTGGTTCATTCTTAGCATCACTGTCGTAAAAATAACATTTCCAATTTAAACACCCTAATTAATTAAGCTAAGTGTCAAAACCAATTTTTAAACATTACTTTCTAAATTTTATTTTAAAAATAAAGATTTAATTATTTACAAAAATTCAATATTAAAGAATCACACCACAATAATCCTGGAACATATAATCCAAATAATTTAAGAATTCAACAACTAAATCCCAACATTAAAACTTAAAGTAAAACATCCAGACAGTAATAAATCCCAAAGTGACAATACTAGAAATAACTGAATCACAAAGTCCAAATAAACAACTGAATAATGGAAAGGGCGACACATGCCCCACTAAATGAATATGCTAGGAGTGGAGTCAAATAAATGAAGTCGTCTAAGCAAGAGGCCTGTAACTCCCACCTAAGTTGCAATGCGTTCCTTCCAAGGGATCCTACGCAAGACGCCCCTGTGGCTAGGCACCTGTAATACATACATATATATACAAGAGAGAAAGAGAAATAGAAACGGGTCAGAGCCCGATAGTGTAAATGATTTGAAATTTGTTTAGCAAGTATTTAAAATGTTTACAGGCCAATGCAACAACATATTAGTGCGGCACTCTCTTGAGATATTCTCACCTCTCTTCAAATGTGCACGCCTATCGTACTAACCTTCCCAACGGATTATCTTATCTTATATCGCACTAAACTTCCCAATGGTTTAACTTATCTTAGGTTACTCATAAGATTTAAAACTGAACAATATAATTGTTTAAAAGGAAAAATTTCATTTAGTAACAAAGCTCTCATTTTAACTTTATTTATTAATAAAGTTTCCCAGTGTCATATTATACTTTTTCAGCACAAGTATTTCTAAATTTAAATTAAAAATTCATTTCTTACTTGCCATAGCACAATAGGCAGTTCCAAATTTCAGAATTTCATACATATATTAAATACTCGTATAATATATATATATATATTCTAATAGCACCCCACATAAAAATTATGGTGCGTGCATACTCTGCTATCCAATCCCCGTATCTCTCATACTAAGGGAAATACAAGTTCGGAATCACTCTCGAACTGTATTAACACATAAACAAACAATATTGAGGCGAAGCATAGATTCCAAGTCTCTAAGAGGATAACACATGCCCCGACGTCTCTTAGGACCGTCTGAACTATTGATTCTATAGCCTGTACCAAGGATATCTATCTTCTAGGGTACGAGTCAATATCCCCCATAAAGGTCTCATTGAGATAAGACTGTTCCAGCGCGGTAACCTCAGGGATAGCAAGTAGCGCGGGCACGATTTTCACACATAGATAGTATATGCATAAACATAGTCATGAAACTATACTAATATTACCATATCAATTTAGGTACATCTCAAATCGCATAATTACGACATTTGTCCTCATATCTCATTATTTAGTTCTCACGTATAACCGTTAATTTCTTACTTTGATTCGAGGAATTTTTCCAACTTACTACGTAATACTCATGGACTCTATCCTCTCAAGTGAAAAATTCAGTAGGTATTCATTTATGTTCCAACGTAACTATCTTACGCGTCTCTCCCTTTAATACATAGTTTCATCGTCCCTTATATGTAAGTATCCCAAAAATAATACAACTCTTGTCTTACATTAAAGGTCCCAAAATTATTCATATGTCCTACTGGTCTTCTTTATCTCCCAAAACATTTTAATAAGGGTGTCCAAGAATTATTTCTCATTAAATTGAATTCAAATAATTTAAAAAAGGGGAAATATGAGTCTTTCAGAAGGGGTCGATCGATCAAGGTCTGGGGCTCGATTGATCGAACCTCCGATCGATCGAAGCTCTTGGCTCAATCGATTGATCAAATAGGTATGGCGAATTCTGCAGTTAATCAATTACGGGTTCTATCACATAACCTCCTCCAAATCTAAACTTTTCATTCCCAATTGCCCAGAAATTTGTACTACTAACATTATAATCTCATTTTATTTATCTTCTACGTAAAGCATGTAAATTTTCGTCACTAATCATGGATTTATAGACAAAAACTTCATAAAAATCTCAAGAACCCTAAAATCTCTTTAACATGGTTCTAATCAATCTTTTCAAGAATTTCTTCTTCTAAAACATCATAATTTCGTGGTTTAGTCCTCTACATGTGAAGGGGTTTACAGATTTACATTCAAATCATTACTACATGAGATTTCCTATCTCAAATTTGGGTTTTCTTCCATAAATCTCATCCTAATCATCCCTAGACTAACATGAGTGATGCATTAATGAAAATAAACAAGATAAATACTTGCCTGGGATTTTTAGAGTTCTGGTTTGATGATGAATTTGGTGTGGATGCGTTCCCCGTCGCGTGATCTACGCGTTGGTGGTGGTGGTGGTGCAAACGGATGGATTTTGGGCCTTGGATTGCTTTGGAAGCTCTCTCCTCCCCTCTCCTATGGCCGTCACTTGTCTTTGGTTGTTTTAACCCTAGAGGGAAACCTTAGACATCTGATATATCCCTTGAAATTTCGTGGGTTTTAATTACCCAAAAAAGCGAAATGTCCAAAATGCCCTCCCGGGGTACTAATTAAGCCTAAAAACGCCCCGAGACCTAAACTAAACCCCCGGGTACACTTTTCTGAATATCTCGACCCTTCCGAACACTTTGCCGCACTCAAAACGACCATACGAGTGACTTATAATATATTCACTTTTATTCATCAATATTTAGTCCCGACGCGACACGGGTGCGTCCCGATCCAAATTTCCAAAATTGTCATTTTATTCACTCGTGACATTTAATATAACCAATATTATATATCCGATATTATATATTACTTTTCTCATTAGTAATATTCAACAAATTTCCCATAATTACTAAGTCTCATCACGTTAATAATTATAACATAATTAATTTCCGGATTTATATTAAATAATTAATTCACATTAAATTTAATAAATCCCCAAATTAATATAGCATAAAAATACGGGGTATTACATGGAGTTACTTTGTCATTATTTTAATATTCTCATTAAAATCATATTTATGACACGCACACCTCGTGTTGGGAAAATATTCATTTTTATTGAGAAACTTATACACGACACGACACGACACAAAATATTTATTATTTCATGAAAACTTTGGTTATTTCCATCTTCTGAATTTTTGCAAATCTTAAGATTGATTTGCATTAATTTCAAGAATATCCTCATTCTTCATTTTTTATTACAAGAATTATCAATTTTTGCCTTGGAGCCTAGCCATTATTCCTGGACTTCACGGACTCTACACCATCGCTCTCCAGTCACCATTTGCTCATCTGTATAGGCTTTGGGGTCTTTCACCACTGGGGACGTCATGCCCTACTTAATTCTTGGCATCATTCAAGTATCCGTTCTTATCTTTTCCATGTGTTTCAACATTATTCTCAATGTTCACATTTATTCTCACTTGGAAAATCAATTCTTTCCTTTTTCTTCCAAACTATTCATTTACATTTTTATTTTATAAAAATGTTCCGCTTTACGTAAATTTACCAATTTACCCATTTCTTGTCAAACACACATTTAGCCATTTAACAAGTGGTGTTCCCAAAATAGTTACTAACTTTTCAACATAATTTTAAAAACACTTTTAATCACTTAACACTTGTCAAAAACTATATTTTTACCCATATTTCACACTTATCATTTTAGTGAAACTCATTATTTTCACTTTGCAAAATATATCATTAATCTCCTGTTATCAAATTTAATTAATACATTTATTTGCCAAATATTTTCTAGACCGCATACTATTCACTGCATTTACGACAATGCCACTACTATTTGTTTCACACAAATATTATACTTTTAAATCAGTTTAAACATATTAATTTCGCCAATTTTTTTTTATAAATTCTCAAAGTGTATTTCTGATATTTCCAACATAATTTCAGTAATAAATTCCAAATTTTATAAAAAGACTTTATTTCCATTTATGTTTCCAAAATAAGTTGTACACACTTTAAATACCCATTCGGCCACTATCAATACATTTGGCCTTCTTTAATTTCTTTAATTACATTTAATTATCAATTTAAAAGTAAACATTTTATACTTCGATTATTTAAAAATCAACTCAAATATTTCTTATTATGAGTTTATGCATCTCAAAAGCAGCCATCTAAGTAAAAGTCCAATTTCTTCTTCTACTTCGTCATTTTGGTAAGACAAACCCATTTTTATTTCATAAAAATGGCCTATATTAGCCCAATACTTTTCTAAACATGAAATTACATTGTTTACCTTTGAAACATCATTTTGACACATTTTATTTCATAAAATGTTCAAAGCTAATATCCTGGAATTTATCCACCTTTTGAACCCATCAAAATTACTTCTTAAAAACTCATTTCTACACACCAAATGATGACATGATGACTAAACAACATAAAGTTGTAAATTAGTTAAAATACTACATGTATAAAGTCTAATATATGTAAATATCATTCTAAAAATTATCAAACTCTAAATCTCAATCAAAGTAAAATTTTCCCACCTCTTAAGACTCCAAAATGGTGGTGTAGGAGCAACCCCCACTTGAAAAGATGGCCTCAAGGGGTTACCAAATGCATCCTCCATGAGAGCTCTATATGTGCTCTAGGAACTCCTTCTTTAAGCTCTAAGAAATGCTCCAAAACTCTAACTCTAGCTCCAAAATATAAGCTCTAAGATTTCCTTAAGCTATATACTCCTTGACTGGTTGTTTTGAGGTGTAAATATGTCACAAATATGGAGTTTGGGTGATTTTAAGGAGGGTGGGGAGGTGAGCTATGGGTTTGGGAGAGTAATAATGGTGTAGAAGTATTTGTTGAATGATAGAAAAGTTACATAAATCTGATGAGAATAATATGAACCAAAGCTACATCCATATCTCTCTTATAATAACACACCAACTCACACACTAACATGGGCATGTAACAATGGTCAACACAATAATTTACACCACCCATAACAGACCAAGGATGGTCCCTAATCAGCAGCTCAAAAGTTGGAATTGGACAACTAAGAAAGTAAGAGCAAAAGAAAATGAAAAACAACCTAAAATTATACAATCTGTTCGAGCAGAAAATTATCAAAAAATAGTATTAGATTAATTTTTTTGGAGATCTTGAAGAAGGAAAAGTTGCTCAAAATTAAATTCTAAGTCGATCTGAAAATTTTCATTTCTGAGCACTTTTATTTTTTTGACAAAAATATTAATATTTTTTTTATTTTTTTTATTTTTATTTTTTTACTTTTGACCTCATGGTATTTTTATATGTATTTTTAGGGTCCAAAATATGTAGTCATACTATTTTTATCCTTCTCCAATAGTCCTACACAAATTGTGCAAGTTCGCGTCTTGAACGACACGCGCTGACAAAAATCGCGTTTTATTAACCACAACCGTGTAACAATCATTCATTGGAATTTTTGCATCAAACTTGACCAACATACTTACTAGGACTATTAGGAATTAAATGCGCATCCATTCGAACCATACAACGTGGAGATTATTTTTCTCCTTAATTAATTTTTGTTCCATTTTCGCGTAATTCCCTTATATTTATTCCTAAAATTTTTCCTTCAAATAAAATCATCAATTTATTATTCAATATTTTTTTTCTAGGGCGGGGTAATACATTCTTCCCTCCTTAAGAAATTTCATCCTCGAAATTGTTAACTCGTCAATCTTAATCATTCAGTCATCTAAGCAAACCATTTTAATTCTGGAGTATCCTAATCTTTACACTTAAAACTCAATGATTCCATCCACATTAATTATCATCAAGTTAACCCAATCGTGATATGGTTTTTCATTGATATTACTCAAGCATGCCTAACTTATTCATCCCAATTTTTTTTTCCGAAACAATCGCTATTCCTCAAACATCATGCCATCATTAATGAATTCATCATCACGAGTTAGGATTTACAAATCTATGTTTTCTCAAATTTTGAATCACGTCAAAACAGGTTAATACATCTGTAACACTTCCTAGTCATTCATATCAACAATCTTTAAAAGAGTCACTTTATCACATTGGCCTGAAAGACCGAAACCTACCATGAGATCTTCATATTAACCTCGAAGCATCCTAAACATCATAATCCAAATTATACATATGAGTAACTACATCCTCAATTCGGAATGTAACATTTTCACTTAAGATCTCATTAAGTCTCATATCCACATAATTCCTAAAACGTATTCTTGAACCTATGATTGAAAAGTTACTAGCTATACTATAAGTCCAAACAGTGACTAGTTCTATCGGTCAACTAATAGGGCCGTTAACCTAAGATAACCAATTTACACATGCAAACTACGAGCAAAAAATTGCGAGACCATGTGCGCACACAAATTAATGAAAAGATTAGGGTGCTTCCAATAAAATGCGCAATCATTTACTGTGATGCATCAGCCACAACCAGCCTAACCCGCACCACTACTGAGCTTATGTTGTGTCACATCTAGATCACAACCGAATAACAACTTTCCATTATTGGGATCAAATGAAACATATGGAATCATAACTAATTAAGTGAATACCGAGCCAAAGGATAACAATCAAATTTAGGCAACGAACTATTCTTCACAAAGTACGAACCCACAAGTGTTCTCGAGGTCCACAAATTATAACCAATGCTCTAACTATGTACATTGACTGATCCTATGAAAATTTTCCATTCTTACTGAAATATAAACTAATTCTTGCGACAAGTTAACACACAATGATTTCCTCCTTATTACTAATGTTATGGGTTACACTTTTATATTTGTATGTAGTGCACCAATTTCATGCGAGATCACCCTTCTCATCTTTTATCATAAATAGCCGACCCATCATACCTAGGTCTCCAAATTTTAATACGTGGTATCTAACCTCAATTTTCAAGTTCAACACATATGCACAGTCTCAAACATATGAATTTACCAACAACTTCCTAACTCTTAGAAACATCATATGCAATCCTGAATATCACACTTTAATCGAAGCTGGCGCTTCTAATCTTATAGGGTATATCTTTTCTCACCTTGCACTATCACTAAAGTTTATGCTAGGCAAATAATGATTTGTTTTTACTAGGGTTATCCCCAGCGTATTGGTGGCACAAGAGGGTGCTATGATCAATCCTAACACTTCATTCCAAGAGTTATTCATTAAAGATCGATACAACATCAAGTTACTCTAAGTTCTCCCAAGAGCACAACCTAGCACTTACCATCATGTTTACGATACAATCCTCAAAGATCATATTAGACAAGTTTTGCGATTCATGGTGCTAATCTCCAAGGTTTTTCCACAAGTAAACATGTATGATAATGATTCATCAAAACTAAACAATCCCTAATTCTCATATTCTCCAAGGATTTATAAATAACTTTCGTAAACTTATTTTTTTTTATAAAGGTGTATACATAATCAAATGTAAGCGTCGTCTGTCACACTAAAATCTTGTCACGCTCGATGTCCTAGAAAGTAATGTCTAACTAAGTACATCTAAGTGCTTGTCACAATAATCAGATATAATTACTAACATATATTCTTCCAATAGTTATATTAAGACACAAGTTCACAATTAAGTCATCTTATTGTCACCAATTCTAAGGCATTTTCTTCACATCAACATGATTTAGTTACTAATGACTTATTATTATTTTATGAATTCCTCAACGCAATAATTCTCCCAAGCTTTATGGGAACGGTATCATATTTAACCGTTTCCAAAACCATCATATGCAACCAAGTACAATTATTATTTCGTCACTACATAAGCTTATCGTATTAATGTCCCAAAAACACTTTGCTCAAGTCAACTCAATTGTTTATCATAACGATTTGATTAAGGTCACTAATCTTCAATATTTTTATGTGGTAATCATTGATTTGATTCTTCTAACATCACACCAATTATCTCCTATCATATACTAGGGAATCACCCAGGACATATTCTTGTATCACCTTAATTTATCATTTCTACGCAAGTAAATAACATGCCTATCACCGAGGAACACTAATCAACCTTAGTTTTATCTAAGACATACAACCCCAAAGGTATCTCCTTGAAATGCTAATTACTTACATTACTATTTTTCTCAAATAACCTTAGCACTTACTCCTAAGAGCAATTATCGTGGAATTACAAACTTTTCAAATTACTAGCCCGTAGTAAAAATCGCTAGACTACGTCAAATATACCTAATCTGTGTCTAATCATAGATTTAGCTTGTCTCCAATATGTTATCATCACACCACCCGGTAAATCATTCGTTGTTATTTACTAAAGACTAAGGTAGGATATAGGACGATGGGTATTGCTTATAAACATCTAAGACCATACCGCAAACGCCACAAGAGATCCTATTCCTTAATACCGTATTATTATAATCTCCCAAAATTATCAATTTGATACCATCATCAACATTATGCCACAAGGACTATTTAATTTAACTCCTAGGTCACCTTAAGTCATCATGATTATCCAAGTCTACATTATAACCAAAATATATGCATCACGGTATAATAAACCCCAGTCCTCAACTAAGGGACCTACTAATTCTCATCGCAAGATCAATACTCATAAATATACTACCCCTGATATACACCCAAATACATTAATCCGAGTTTTCAATTTAATACACTCTCACCACGAAGTCAACATTTATAATATACACTCAAGTCACCTAATCTCCAAAGTTAAACTCAACTAATCTTTCTAGCTACAATTTAGCTCACCCTATTTGGTGCATTAACTTCTTTTATTCTTTGTTACCATTAAAATTAACACACAATATATCTCTTATACAATGACACCCGTAATTACTA
The DNA here is from genome assembly GCA_949130495.1 of Sambucus nigra. Classification (NCBI taxonomy): domain Eukaryota; kingdom Viridiplantae; phylum Streptophyta; class Magnoliopsida; order Dipsacales; family Adoxaceae; genus Sambucus; species Sambucus nigra. Next base: position 229,334,503 of record OX422216.1, on the reverse strand, counting down.
ACACATCTATATCAGAAATGCGAAAGCAAAATATCAACCTGATCGTTTGCCACTTAGCACCAACTTACTTGTCATGCTAACCTCTATGACTTTAATGATGAGGATACAAACTGTCACCAAACTAGCGTTACTGGACAAAACCCACATCGACGTCAAAATATTCACTACCGACCTCACCACGTCACACCCGAAAGAAACATTGAACCTAAAGCTCTGATACCAAGTTGTGACGCACCAAACCGGATTTAAGGGTTATTATAGGATCGACCCTAATCTGATCCGAGTGTCAAGTGCGGGGTGCAATGAACAACCTAAATAATGTGACTATATATTTAAATGAGATTATGCTTTACTTAGCATGCGATTCCAATATAAAATAAACTTCATGCGGGACCCAAGGGAAGTGCCCCCAAGGCCAAGTAAACAGATCTCCTAACGTTAATGCAAGTAAATATTACCTGCATAATGCTCTCAAAGTACGGAACCGCATACAACCTTCCGTAACAAAGAGGAGGGAGTGAGCGAAAGGCTCAGTGGGATTTATACAAATGCAACATAGAAACGAATGACATAAAAGAATACTCACTCACTATATGCTCATGAAAATATGTATATATCTACACATATACTTTTGAAAATACATGCTCCGATGTATTAAACCGTTTTATTCCAAAAATATTATTTATCCCCGTTCATCCTCTTTTTCTTTCCCCAAATAGTCATTTTGGATAATCTTTCCTTAAAATTCACATTCTTTCCCATTAACGCGCACGGTTAATCATTTATTAGAAAATCCTTTCTTTTCTTGACAATATTCATCTATTCAATGTTGATTAACTCACACTGGATCTACTTTGTCATTATTTTAATATTCTCATTAAAATCATATTTATGACACGCACACCTCGTGTTGGGAAAATATTCATTTTCATTGAGAAACTTATACACCACACCACACCACACCACACCACACCACACCACACCACACCATACCACACAAAATATTTATTATTTCATGAAAACTTTGGTTATTTCCATCTTCTGAATTTTTGCAAATCTTAAGATTGATTTGCATTAATTTTAAGAATATCCTCATTCTTCATTTTTTATTACAAGAATTATCAATCTTTGCCTTGGAGTCTAGCCATTATTCCTGGACTTCACGGACTCTACACCATCGCTCTCCAGTCGCCATATGCTCATCTGTATAGGCTTTGGGGTCTTTCACCACTGGGGACGTCATGCCCTACTTAATTCTTGGCATCATTCAAGTATCCGTTCTTATCTTTTCCATGTGTTTCAACATTATTCTCAATGTTCACATTTATTCTCACTTGGAAAATCAATTCTTTCCTTTTTCTTCCAAACTATTCATTATATTTTTATTTCATAAAAATATTCCGCTTTACGTAAATTTACCAATTTACCCATTTCTTGTCAAACACGCATTTAGCCATTTAACAGGTGTTGTTCCCAAAATAGTTACTAACTTTACAACTTAATTTTAAAAATACTTTTAATCACTTAACACTTGTCAAAAACTATATTTTTACCCATATTTCACACTTATCATTTTAGTGAAACTCATTATTTTCACTTAGCAAAATATATCATTAATCTCCTTTTATCAAACTTAATCAATACATTTAATTGCCAAATATTTTCTTGACCACATACTATTCACTGTATTTACGAAAATGCCACTACTATATTTGTTCACACAAATATTATACTTTTAAATCGGTTTAAACATACTAGTTTTGCCAAAAAATAATTTATAACTTCTCAAAGTGTATTTCTAATATTTCCAACATAATTTCAGTAATAAATTTCAAATTTTATAAAAAGACTTTATTTCCATTTATGTTTCCAAAATAAGTTGTACACACTTTAAATACCCATTCGGCCACTATCAACACATTTGGCCTTCTTTAATTTCTTTAATTACACTTAATTATCAATTTAAAAGTAAACATCTTATACTTCGATTATTTAGAAATCAACTCAAATATTTCTTATTATGAGTTTATGCATCTCAAAAGCACCCATCTAAGTAAAAGTCCAATTTCTTCTTCTACTTCATCATTTTGGTAAGACAAACCCATTTTTATTTCATAAAAATGGCCTATATTAGCCCAAAATTTTTCTAAACATGAAATTATATTATTTACCTTTGAAACATCATTTTGACACATTTTATTTCATAAAATGTTCAAGGCTAATATCCTGGAATTTATCCACTTTTTGAACCCATCAAAATTACTTCTTAAAAACTCATTTCTACACACCAAATGATGATATGATGACTAAACAACTTGAAGTTATAAATTAGCTAAAATACTACATATATAATGTCTAATATATGTAATATCATTCTAAAAATTATCAAACTCTAAACCTCAATCAATGAAAGATTTTCCCACCTCTTAAGACTCCAAAATAGTGGTGTAGGAGCAACCCTCACCTTCAAAGGTTACCAAATGCATCCTCCATAAGAGATCTATATGTGCTTTAGGAACTCATTCTTTAAGCACTAAGAAATGCTCCAAAACTCCAACTCTAGATCCAAAATATAAGCTCTAAGATTTCCTTAAGCTATATACTCATTGAGTGGTTGTTTTGAGTTGTAAATATGTCACAAATATGGAGTTTGGGTGGTTTTAAGGAGGGTGGGGAAGTTATCTACGGGTTTGGGAGAGTAATAATGGTGTAGAAGTGTTTGTATAATGATAGAAAATTTACACAAATATGATGAGAATAATATGAACCAAAGCTACCTTTATCTTTCTCTTATAATAATACACAAACTCACACACTCGCATGGGCATGTACCAATGGCCAACACAATAATTTCCACCACCCATAATAGACCATGGATGGTCCCTAATAAGCAGCTCAAAAGTTTGAATTGGACAACTAAGAAAGCAAGAGCAAAAGGAAATGGAAAACAACCTAAAATTATACAATCCGACCGAGTAGAAAATTGCCAAAAAAAGTACTAGATGAATTTTTTTGGAGATATTGAAGAAGGAAAAGTTTCTCAAAATTAAATTTAAGTCAATCTAAAATACGTATTATTACTAAATTCATTTTTTGACTTTTGACCTCATGGTATTTTTATATGTATTTTTAGGGTCCCAAATACGTATTATTACTATTTTTATCCTTCTCCAATAGTCCTACACAAATCGTGCAAGTCCGCGTCGTGCACGACACGTGGTGACAAAAATCGCGTTTTATTAAACACGATCTTGTTACAATCGTTCATTGAAATTTTTGCATCAAACTTGACCAACGTACTTACTAGGACTATTAGGACTTAAATTCACATCCATGCGAACCATACAACGTGGAGATTCTTTTTCTCCTTAATTAATTTTCGTGCCATTTTGGCGTAATTCCCTTATATATTTATTCCTAAATTTTTTATTTCGAATAAAATCATTAATTTATTATTCAGTATTTCTTTTCAAGGGCGGGGTATTACAACTCGGGTTCAAAACTGGTTGAAAGTTGAACTTTAATATAATAAGTTTGACCATTGAATCATAGCACTCTCAAATTTGTATTAGAGACATTTACACAATTCTACCGAGTAAGTGTTTTTCCACAAAATTTTTCTTGATATCAATTTTCTAAAAAAAATTATTTTTGAAAAAGCTAAGTTCAAATGGATAACTTATATAATAGAATGCCAACTTTGGGTGGACACCACCCATTATGGCAGAGGGTAATGAAATTAGACGAAAACCTCTGACCCTTTGGATTGAAAAAGAATTTAATTGGAGTAACTTTAATTCATGTAGCCTTAGTGATATTTTCGGAGCCGTCACACCTGATGAGTTTCGATGTATTATAATGTGTATCATATCAAAAAAGGCATGAGATAATCTGCAGCTTACATACGAGGGCGCGAATGTCGTTAAGGCATCTAAACTGCAAAATTTAACTACTCAATTTGAAACTATAACCATGCTTGAATCCGAAAGTTTTGATGAATTTTATGCTCCTTAGTCAGATATTATTAATTCATGCTTTAATCTTAGTGAAAAAATTCCTGACACTAGAGTAGTTAAAAATATTAAGATCATTGCCTGCCCGTTTGATCCCGAAAGTCATTGTTCTTAATTCTTTAGGAATGTTAGATTCCATTAGGTTAGAAGAGCTTGTGGGAGACCTTCAAACTTATGAAATCGACATGTTTCCCAAAACAATAAAACCAAAAGAGAAAGGGATCACACTTAAGGCCCAGTCTAGAAAGAGTGAGGAGACATCCTCAAAGATAGAGGATATAGCTAGAAAGAGGGAGGAAGTGTTGTCAAATTACGAGTATGACTTTGATTTAGATGATTTATCCCTTTTTTCTAAAAAAATTGAGAAATTTATCAAACTTAAAAATAATGGCACACCTAAAGATAAAAAGAATTTTAAGAAAAATAAAAGTGAGAAATTTTTTGAAAAGATAAAAAGGACGCCCCCAAAGAGGGAAGAAGAGAGGTTTTACGAGTGTGATAGGAGAGGTCACAAAGCATATGAGTGCCCAACTAGGTTTAAATGTCAAGTCAAGCATAAAGTCGTCATAAATGCCACCCTTATTGATGAGAGCAAGGTCGAGTCGGTCGATTCAAGAGAAGAATCACCGCATGAATGTAACTTCACCGCATTCATGGCTACTCATTGTAATACCGAGTATTTTTGAGGATATAGAATTAGTTAATTCAGTGATATGGGATTTAATTAATTTGGAAGATTTAATTAAATTAGTGAAATGAAATTTAATTAATTCAGGTTATTTGTAAAATTTACATGTGTCGTAATTTGAGGTCGAGATTGGAGAATTTTAGTAAAGTAACTCGGATGAAGATTCTGAGTGCACGGTTGACTCCGAACTGGTCGATATAGTTGAAAAAGAGCACCTGGGGGTAGTAATTGGGTCTCAGAGCATTTTTAGGCATAATCGGGTTCACACGGCGGTGTTCGGGTCATATGGGCTTGGCGCATAGGCTTAATTTGGGGATTTGAAATATAAAACCTACATTAGGGAGTTTGTGGCAGATACAACTCAATAAGAAAACCCTAGTTTTGTAGAGGAGAAAAGATGGAGAAATAGGGAGAGTTTTTAGGAGCCAAACCAAGAAGAATTGGATGTGTTCCTCGTCAAATCTTCGTCTACACTAAAGGAAATCAGACCATACGAAATTATTCAGGCAAGTGGTTAAACTTTCTTTCAATTTAATTGCAATATTTCGATTCATATCATAGTAGGTGTAATCAAAGTTCGTGTTCAGGTGGGCTTTTCATATGAGATGGATTTAATTGATTGGTATTCTATGCGTTGTTAAATCATCAAATTTATCTCAGGAAACTAAGTATTACTGTTAGAGTTATGGATATGATTTAAATCCAGTAGAAATTTAATGGATTGAATTGCGTATGTGATCAAATTCAGATTTGGGGATAATGTAAACCCCTATGAACCCAACCCGTAAATAAATTGATGGTGGTTGAAACTGTTAATTTTTTATGATTCCCATCATAAATTAAGTAAGATTGGGTAGGACACAAAAATATTTTGGGAACAAACGTGGAGGAGCTCGTCCGGGGAAGGAGACGCTGCCGCCGATGGTAAAAAAAAATCATCCAGTCAGACATATATTTGGTATGTTTTTGAATTTTCTTTAGGGATAGTTATTGTTGAATGGTGTATGGCTGATTAGTAATAGGAGGAATCATATATTCCTAATGGGGTAGGCCTTAGTTGAAGATTTGGTGAGAGTTTAGGAGATTGAGGAACTATCAATGGTCGAAGCAGAACCCGTGGGGAAGAAGTGGCCTGGTGAGTGGATGGTCGTTCGAATGACCTTAGGAGTCATTCAAACGATGTGGAGAAGGCTTTGGCATATTCGTTTCTTTTGGCCTAGGATATTTTTTTGGTAGTTTAATTGTGTATATAAGAGATTTAATTAGGAAAAAAAAATATTAAAAGGGGGTGAATATCTAGGATGTTAAAAGATGTGTATTAAGAACTAATAAAATTAATAAGTGGGTCACACTTATTAGTGGGACTTTGTGTAATAAATTCTAAAAGGTTAGAGTACGGGCCAAGTGAGGGAGTCCGGGCATTTTGGTTGAGTGACACCATGTTGTTAAATTAATTAATGTAAAATTCATTAAATTAAGGGTCGGGGTTTTGACTCGGATATTTTCAGGCTAGTGCGACGGGGGTTAGGAACAGAGTAGCCAATTTAATTTATTATAGACATATATAATAAATTATCGATTATTAGTGGGACTTTGTCTAATAAATTCTAAAGGGTGAATATTCGGATCGAGTGAGTGAGTCTGGGTATTGTAGTTGGGTGACACAACTTTAATAAAAAATAATTAATGTGTGATTAGTTAAATTACAAGTCAGAATATAGACTTTGGTATTTTGGGCTAGTGCTACTGGTGTTAGGCACGAGTTAGCCGAACTTTTATTAAATATATGCATACGGTTAGTGTGATATATATATATATATTGGTGTGAATGATATTTATAGAAATACATACCCCTCCAGTACTTTCATAGGAGGTTGAGTAATGTGGGTGAATTCCCTGGCTTGAGGAGCAGGGAAAGTATAATCCCCAGGTCATAGTGCCCAATATTTATAAATTGTGATTCTTTTGGGGGTGAGATGTCTTGGGTACGATTCATTCTCACACTCCGGGAACTATGATCACCTCCACTATGCTTATTATTATTTTTACCCAATCTCGAGAGTGAGTCCAACTTGAGGTATACGGGTTAGAGTGAGCATAGCTGAAACATGATAGCATTTTAGAGAAAGCACCCGATGAGTTATTATTCGGGAACAGATACTTATATTACATGACATGACATGTGTGTGAATATTTTAGTATATTTGTACGTATATAATATGAGTAGATAATTATATACGGGATCAATACATAAGTGTGAGTGTATTTCTTATATAACTAGTGTGAAAGTTATATGATTTAAAAAAAGTTGGTTTCTTATATAACTAGTATGAGATTTATTGATTTAAAAAGGGGATTTATTATATAACTAGTGTGAAACTTTATATGATTTAATATAGTTGAACCGACTAAGAAGTTAATGAGTATATAACTTAATAATCAAAGTAAGAGTACTCGGGTTAGAGTAGTGTGGTAGGAAGAGGTGTGATACGTCTAGTTAGTTGGGGTAGTTTAACTGGGAAGGATAGAAGGCAAGCATTAAGTGTGCACATTAGGTGGGTGAGTTATACCTCAAGAAAGTGAGACATTAGCGTAATTATGAAGAGTGTTCATGCATATTTAATTGTTGCAATTTAACTTCTTGCTAAATATTTTCAAAATATTTTACTTGGGCTCTGACCCGTGTCAAAAATCTTTTTCAAAACCTTTTAGGTGTCTAGCCACAGGGATGCCCAGTTTGTGGATTCTATCCAGAGATGTGCAACTGCAACTCATGTGAAAGTTGCAGGACTTTGCTATAAACGCATCATTCTTTTATTCCTAGTGTAGGAACTTCACTTCAGTAATCATTTGGGCATGTCGCCCACATATTTGATATTCAGTTATTTATCCAGGTTATTATTTTTTAGTTTATTATTGTATTTTATTGTTGAACTGATAGTCGATTCGGTCTCCTTCATTCATATTATGCATCTGTGTTGTATTCAGTTACCAGGTTGTGTGAATGGTTTAATTATTATTTGCTTCCACATGTTGTTAATTAATAAAAGATAAAATTTGGCACCAGTCTATTTAAATTATTAGGTGGTTAGTAACCTTAAAAAAAATGTTTTCGATAATGATGCTAAGAATGATCCATATGAGACCAACATTTTATTTTGATCACGGGCTAGCTACTCGGTATTTTAGTAGGCGGGGTGTTACACTCATGCGAGTACATTTAGTGCAACTCACGAAGATAAGGAAGCTAATTCATAAGGACACCTCAATAGTGAAAACGATGTGAGTAAGGATGAGGATGTAGCAAGTGAAAGCAAGAGTGACCTACAACGCATGTACGCTGAGTCCCTTAAAACAAAAAATAAAAACAAGGATCGTTGCGATAGAGGAGGATTTAGGAGAGATGAGATACGAGAGAGAGATCTCCATTAGTATGTCTTTGAGAGAGAAAGATAAAGATATGTATTAGAGAGAGAGTTTTTAAAGAGAGAGAGATAGATGAAACTTTTGGAGAGAGAGAGTGTGTTTTTTATAAAGAGAGAGGGGATTCCACTAAACAAGTGGATAGTCTTACGAGTGAGTTCCTTACATCCATGGAGACTCGAAAGAAACTTGAGGCCCTTGTATCCCAACTCAAAAAAGATCTTGAAAAAGCCCAGGAGGTCAAGGTAAAGATTAATGACACATCTGGTAAGAAGGGAAAGATGTTCCTCGACCCCTCTTTAAGGTTTAGTGAGAGGTAGGGAATAGGTTTTGATGATGCTTCCATGTCACATGTCGCACCGGAACCGGTTCCTGAATTCATTGTAAATCCTTATGGCCCTTAATCAAAATCCCCCAAAAAAGTTTGGGTAAGAAAATAAAACCAAGGTCGAATTAAACTGTTTATTTCTGTACTTATTATAAGAGAAAATGCCACCTTAGGGAGTTTTGTTGTGGTTTGGGTCGGACTCGACGTACACATACGCCGTCGCACCACTTTAGAAATTTTTCTAGCCTTAAAGAGCAGGTTGAGTGTCTAGTCTCGTCTTCGCACAGTTTTATGGAAGTGTTCCAACGGATGCCTTTGCTGTTAGTGGATACTTCTAATATCCTGACTATAGACCCAACAATGATAAGGGTAAAGAAAAGGTCACCATCACTTAGGTGCCTAAGCATGAAGAAAAAACCCTTATTGTCTATATTGATCTTAAGGATCATAATACCTCCCAGTGGTATTTTAACAGTGGTTGCTCCAGGCATAACGTAGTGACATCTCATTTTTTACTGACCTTGAGGATCGCAAGGATGGTAAAGTCATTTTTGGAGCTAGGAGTAAATCTAGCATTATAGGATGAGGTATAGTAGCGATAGCTAAGTTTTCGAAGTTATATAATGTGTTGTACATCAAAGGTTTGAAAGAAAACCTTATTAACATTAGTTAGTTGTGTGACGCTGACTTTGGTGTAAAGTTTGACTGGAATGGGTGTAAAGTTTATGATCAAGCCGATAAAATTCTATTGCAAGGGGTGAGTACAGAAGATAACTATTATGGGATTATGCCCAAGTCCTCATTTATGTGAAATAGTGCCACGATCTCTTCTATGGATCTGTGGCATCAACGTCTAGGTCACGTTAATTTTATAGATTTGGAGTATTTAGTGAAGAAAACCTAGTACATGGTTTGACGTCACTTGGAAAGCCAACTTCCACAGTTCATGGTTCTTGATAGTAGTCAAAACAAGTTCATAGTCCCCATCGGAAGTTGAATTCCATTCCCACTTCACATGTGCTTGAGTTGATTCACATGGATCTTATGATTCCTACTCGCACTGAGAATTTGGGTGCTAAGAGCCATATCTTCATGATGGTAGATGATTTCTCTTATTATTCGATAGTTGGTTTCCTGAGAGAGAAATCTGATGCTTCAAAGTTTCTTACAACCAAATGTCGTGTCCTGCAAAATCAATACGGTGTCACTATAAACAGAATGCGTGGTGACAATGGTACAAAATTTAAAGAAGCTAAAGTGGATTTTACTGTGATAGCCTTGGAATTTAAAATAAATTTTTGGGTCGTGAAAACTCCTAAGTTGATTAGGATTATTGAGAGGAAGAACAGGATGATTCAGGAGATGGATAGATTTATGCTTCTCGATCGTAGAGTTTCTAAAAAGTTTTGGGAAGAGTCGGTGTCTACCCCATGCCACATGGTGAATAGGGTATATCTTCGTCTGCACACTCTTCAGACGCCATATAAATTATTGTCAGGGATAAAGCCCAACCTTTCATATTTTTGTGTCTTTGGGAGTAAATGCTACATCCTGAGGGAAATTCGAGCAATTAGGAAAGTTTGAATCCCGGAGCGACGAGGAAATTTTATTAGGATATTCATCGATGAGAAGAGTTTATCGGGTTTTAACATGAACAAATCTAAGTTTATGGAATCATAAAAAGTAATTTTTAAAGATTATGAGCCACTGGCGCTTGTTGATCTTCACCATTTATGTCAGGATTATACACCCCTTAGTGATGATCCCATTGTTCATCACACACCTAGGGTGGAACCTACTCCTGACTTAGGGGACACACCAGCTTGGGTTTTCAGGAGTCATGAACCTTTCTCCATTTTATGAGATCCCACCTTAGGGGTCAAGACTCGCGCTCAACTAGAGGACGTTGTTATAAATCTGTGCTACACGTCCAAAGTCGAGCCCAAGAATATTAAAGAATAACTCAAAGATGAACATTATATATCCACTATGCTGGAAGAATCGCTTCAGTTTAGAAAGAATGGTGTCTGGGAACCTGTACCCCGACCTAGTGAGAAGAATATGATTGGTAATAAGTGGATCTTCAAGAATTAGATGGATAATAATGGTACCATTATACGTAATAAGTCTAGGTTGATCACTCAGGGCTATACACGAATTGAGGGTGTAGACTTTGAGGAGACATTTTCTCTTGTTGTGAGGCTCGAGTCCGTCCGCTTACTAGTCGCCATCTTATGTCATATGTGTTTCAAGTTATATCAGATGGATGTCAACATTGCCTTTCTTAATAACATTCTATAGGAGGAGGTTTACATGGAATAAAATAAGGGGTTTGAAGACCCAAAGCAACTTGGACACGTTTATTATCTGAGGAATGTCCTGTATGGTTTGAAGCATGCACCCCATTCTTTGTATAGGAGGCTTACTTTCTATCTCTTAGCCTTTGACTTTAAGAGAGGGGGAGTAGATAAGACGTTGTTAGGAGAGGGAAAGGTGCTATTTTGGTTGTCCATGTATATGTGGATAACATAGTCCTTAGATCCACATGCTCCCTCTATTTTCACGACTTTGAGGTGGAGATGAAGAGTGAGTTTGAGATGAGCATAGCTGGTGATATTACATTCTTCATTAGTATCCAAGTTCGTCAACTAGAGGATCAGATGTTTATCTCCCAATCCAAGTATGCAAGAGACCTTCTTAAGAAGTTTGGGTTAGACTCCTCTAAGCATTCACACACTCCCATGAGTACCTCGATGAAGCTTAGCAAGGAAACTTCAGGCAAGGACATAGAGCATACCTTATATCGGAATATGATAGGTAGTCTTCTCTACTTGACTGCCAGTCATCCCAATATTGCCTTTAGTGTTGGAGTCTATGTGTGATATCAAGTGTCCCCGAAAGACTCACACTTACATGCTCTTAAAGGTATTATCAAATGCGTGAGTGGGAATCTCTCATAGGATATTTGGTATTCCTTTGATACCGACGACAATTTCTCTACCTATTCGGATGCCAATTGGGCCGAGAATGCATATAGATGTGGGAGTACTTCGGGTGGGTGTTTATATTTTGGTACTGCTCTTGTCTCTTGGTTGAGCAAGAAGCAACACTCCATCTCTTTGTCCACTCCGGAGACTGAGTACATCACCATCGGGAGTTATTACACGCAAATCTTTTGGATGAAGCAAATACTGGAGGACTATGGGATATCATAGGACACCATGATTATTTTCTGTGACAACATGAGCCCGATACACATATCTCGCAATCCAGTCCAACATCCGTGCATGAAACACATTAGGATACGCGAGCATTTTATCCGAGACCTAGTAGAGGAGAAGGTAGTATCCTTGAACTTTGTGACCACTGATCGCTAGTTAGCTGAAATCTTCACAAAACCTTTAGATGCCATTATATTCGAGCGTCTTAGGAAGTCTTTAGGGATCTGCATAATTGACTGAGGGTTGGTAACTTTGTTTAGTATAAGGTGGTTTTTCACGTGCATATTCTTGGTTCCTATTGCTAGACTGTATCATTTGTATTATTTTTTCTTATTCATATTTTAGAAAAATCCAAAAAAAAAAAATTTTGAAAAATCCAAAAAGATATTTGGTTTTTAAGAAAAGAGAAAAATATTTTTTTTTTTTGGTTTTTAAGAAAATGAAAAGGACGAAAAGATTTTGTTTTTATAAATTTTTTAAAAACCACAAAAATATTTTTGTATTTTGTTTACACCTTTTATGGATGGACATTTAGGATGACCAAGTCATGGCATCATTCAATTATCCACGTGACTTTTTGGTAGTGTTTTGAGATACAACTTCATTTCATCCATGTGTTTTGTAATGTTTGGAGTCATTGAGATGTAATTAATGATTACTTTCTAGTTGTTTGATTCACTATTTCCTTTAATGCACACATGCACATATTTGCTTAAATTTTTTACTTGTCTACCACATGTTGGTCAAAGTGTTTTCATCTCAATCTTGTCTTTAAAACAAACCAAATACAATAAAACAAGTCAATAAAAGTTTGCATGTAAGAACTGTTGCCTATGAGAGTTTATTTAATATTGAAAAATATTGAGTGTCCACGGGAAATGGCTGTGAGAGGCATGTGAACACATTGTGAAAGCCACCGCTTGAAAAGAGTCTAAGAAAAAATTAAGGCAATAAAAAGAAAATATGCCAAAATGAACTAATAGGAAATATCTTCAACATATCTTAACACCTCAATAAAAAAATAAAATAAATTATTTTATGAGGGAGTTTGGTTGGAATCAATGGGTTTGCACATCCTGACAAAGTCTCAACATCATACCTCGAAGTACAGGTACAAGTAACCAGTATGAAGCACCCGCCCATCTTATTTGTCCATCCATGTACAGTCCTCTTCTTAAGTGAGGTTTTCTGATAGTTGGCAATTCCTTATCTACTTACTTAACTAACAAACTTCTTTTGCATATATGTGAGTGCGTCATTCCTCTAAAGTGTAAAAAAAGGGTCTTCTCAAGAGGCGACTTCGGTTTTCCTTATCTCATTAGTTTATAATAGATGATCTAACGATTAGATGAGGGAAATGCTCACTGAGATTCTATTTGGGTTGTTTGGGATGAGATGCAAATGGTAAAAAGATATCTATTCTTCTTAATTATCAATAGGAATGCATCAACAAAATTTCACTTCCATATGATCGTCGTGACATGAACTCAGGATTTCATTGCTTCGATTCCGCCCCATGCTCAGCAGCTCCAACAAGCCCTAAAGTATCTTGTCGTCAGGTCTTTTTTGGCTCTAGCCTCCCCCTTAAATACATAAGGTAGGTAGGGATGGGTGATAAGCATTACATAGTATTAGACATTATTAGCGTGGAAATCATTTTAAACATTGACGTGTCGATTAGATTGAGTCAAATTCATATAAATTAACCTTTTCACACCTAAGGATGATTTTGAGTTCATTCATCAACAGTATCCAAAATTCATCGTGCACGTATGTTATGAATGTTTTAATTGATTTTCCTATCGAATTTGTTCACACTACTAACTTAGGCTATCATTGACTTGGTTATCTTAGTGCTAATTAATGGTGTGATTTTTTGTTGTATATTTTTGTGAGAAAAATTTTGAATTTTTTTTGAAAAAGATATGTGTATTTACTTGTGACACACTCCGTATTTATTGTGTATGTTTTCTTTCCTTGTCTATTTGGGACATCATAAAAAGGGGGAATGGAAAAGTTTGATTATTTAATTATTTGCTTGGGCTTAATTAATTTATCATTTATGCTTATCATTTTATTTCAAACTTTTGCGTGTTACGAGTATATGTTTCACATTTATAGATCATTTTCATGGCACACTCTATGAAGACAAATACACTTTGGAGATTTGAAGTTTTTGAAGAATTTGAAGATTTCAGGACACGTATTTTGACATTTCCATTTGCTGGTTTTTGGGGATATTAGATTGTATGTCTTAGGGATTTTTTTTTTTTGCATAATTTCGACATTTTTATGTATGTACCGGTAGAGCCATAGGGGGAGATTTGTAAGAACAATATTTCTGTCATTATCCGCTAGAATCTAGGTATTGTTTGTTTTGTCCTAGATCACATAACTTATGGCATATCTCGTTACATTGGCATGTCTACACGATCATCCACAACGTGCTCTATCTATACATTAATAATACATGAATAAAACTATATATAAGTATCATGTATCTATTGATAATATTATTTAACATATCGATCTTAGTATATTATATATGTAATTATGTACATATATATATATATATATATATATATATATATGTATGTATATGTATGTATGTATGTATATATGTATATGTATGTATGTATGTATGTATGTATATTACACACATAATTATTACACACATAATAATGTATTATGTATGTATATTATATATTAAAGTATAAGTGCCTTAAAATATTAAGAATGAATAATTCTGAGTTAAAAAATAAAAATAGAAGTTATAAAACCCCCTTTTGCAGTTTTCTGAAAAACTTGATTATAGCACATAAATATTATAATTCAATGTTTAAAAACAGGTTGTCAAACACAATTTTTTATCAGAATTGTATTTAAACACAGAAAACAGAATTACAATTGCAAACCAAGCAGTTGGCAAATGATTTAAATCTTCTTTATCTATATCACACATGGCACACTTGTGATTCTAAACAATCTCTCATTGGCATAGTTTATCTTTAATCCCAATTTCACCACAAGAAACTAATTATGTAATAAACAAGCACTTTGAATTTCTCTTTTTTCTTCAAAATATTGGACTCTAATTAATTTTACTTTTATTTTTACTCATGAAGTTATAAGTATTTTTTCAATTAAAAGAACCATCAGCAGGGATCTAAAAGATTCCATTAATCTTATCAATCTGAGGAACAACTATAGTGTTGTTAATACTAATTATGTCCCTAGTGATCTCCCTAGGTATCTAACTCCCATTTACTATGTATTTTTCCACCTTATCCATTATATTCCCATGATTTTCATAGACAACAACTTTCCAAAATTTCTCCTAGAGGGTACCACTCCCATGCTATCGTCCAGCTAGTAAAGGTAGTCATCCCATATCAAATGTGGTATTTAATGATGTTCTTAGCAGCATTTCTTAATCCTAACAATTTTCTTGATGTATGGGAACTAGTTTAACCAACTTTAATAGTCCACAAACTCTTATTTTTAATCATATCAGAGTGAATCCACCTAACTCAAAAATAGTATTTCTTTTAAGAAACTTCCCATATTGCTTTGACATATTAGCTCTATTAAGCATTAGAAATTTTCTAATCCATTATCTCCCTCCTCCAACGGATAACATATGTATTTGTATGCAACTTTAGACACGGTCTTCTTCAAGCCAGTCCCACTCCAAAAAAAGTCCATTAATATATCATTAATATCCTTAATAATGCTTTTAGGGTGGAGCGGGTAAATTTAAATGCTTCTCAAAACTAGATTTATCAATTGTAGTGTACATGCGTAGGAAAAATAGTTTGTAGGCCACGAAGAATATTTTGTAAAATTTCCTCAACTAAACATTTACAATCAATGATCCTTATCCTTGTTGAGATTAAAGGAACCCCTAAATATTTAACTAGAAGAATACCTTCTTTGATCTTAATAAGATTCCCGAGCCTCTTTCTCTCATATTTTCCTAGCCCAGCAAAATAAATTGTACATTTATCTTTATTAGGCCTCAAACCAGAACTTTTATAAAATTCCCTCAAAGTCTCATAAATAATATGGGTATATTCCTCATTATCTTTTACCCAAATGAAAATATTGTCTGCAAAACATTACATGGGTGATCCCAAGACCATCACATTGAGGATGAAACCCAAAGCAACCATCTTTGGTATTCTTATAAAAATTCATCAAGATTTTCTATGTTTACGAGAGAAAGATAAGGGGATAGTGGACCCCCTTATCTCAAATCCCTCTTCCCTTTAAAAAACTCAGTAGTCCCCCCATTCAAACTGATGGAATATGTAATGGTAGTTACACACTACATTATCCATTTCATCGGTTCCAAGGAAAGTTCATAGTCATAAGCACATCTCTAAGGTATTACCAACTAATTAAACCATAGGGTTTCATCATATTCACTTTAATTACACATTTAGGGCTTCCATTATTAGAATGTTACCCTCTCACCAATTCTTGCATCAACATGATATTATCTGCGATGCTTCTCCCCTAAACAAAAGTTGATTGTTTGTCGTTCACTAAATCAGATAGGAAAACATTAATTCTTCTCACAGTGACTTTAGAAATGATTTTGCAAAGAGTATCGCAATAAGACATTAGTCTAAAATCTTTCATATTAGCAGGCATAGACACCTTAGGGATCAAACAAATAATATTATTATCCCCTATTTAAAAAATTTCCCTTCTCTAAAAAGTGATAAAATTGCATGAGTAATTTGAGGACCGACTATAACCCAATTTTATTAAAAAAATATTCCATAATAGTCATTGGGACCCAGGGCCTTATTAGGTCTTATAAAAAATATAGCTTTTCTAATCTCCTAAGATCTAGCCATTTTGGCTGAATCTTTCTTCCCCTTTGCTTGATAGATTCCAGTTTGTTCCTCACTCCCCGGGAATAGGATTTAGTCACCCTAAAAAATTATGAAAAATACTTGAATGGACTCTATATTCGCCTCCTTATGGACTTTACAAAGGTTACCATCCTCTTCTATAATTAAGAGGATTTTGTGTCTAGTCACATGACTTTTGACTTTGTTATGAAAAAAATATATTTTTATCACCCACATGTAACCAATTAGTCCTAGATTTTTGCCGATTGAAACCCTCCTCTGTAGGTATTAACTCCATATAGATAATTATGGCATGCTTTTCTTCATTAATCAAACCATTATTTCTCAGGTTCCGAATTAATCTTCTTTGAATCAAACCAAGTTCCTCCTTATTGATTGCTATCCAAATAGAAATATTTGAGAACCTATTTTATTTAAAGACTTTAAATCAGCTCTCTTCACCATCAATTGCTTAAAAACACTGTATATATGCAACGTGTTAATCTCTTTCGACCTATTTTTTATAAGGATTTATACAACCCTTTTTTTATTATTTAATCGCAAATCAAAGAATTTTAATGGTTTATTGATCTTATCCTCCTAAAAAATTCAAATTCATAATAATAAGACAATGGTCTAAGACAACAAGCAAATCCATGGAAACTTCACTATTGATAAAATCCTTGATCCATCTGTCATTATACAGAACTCTATCAATTCTACTTTTGATATTCCTATCACCATACCTATCATTCGTGGCTACAAAACACCATTCGTGGTGAAGTAGCTTCTATTTATTCTCGGTGACATGACAGTCCAGACGGAGTCAACCTCGTCCATGGACTCTCAATAACACCGAGAGGGGGGAACATATTAAACTTCAGTAATTTGGTGAGAATTCTCTTTAGGAAGAGACGAAAGTTCATGGACGAAATGACTCTTATCCATACACTCTTAAAATGATGAGAGGGGACTTGCAGACACAATAATTTGGTGAATTCAAATTAAAAATCACTTAGTTGTGGTTTATATTAGACATCATTAATTTGGAAAAAAATCTCTCTCGAACAAGACGACAGAGCATGGACGAGAGGACTCTCATCCACACACTCTCAAAACGATGAGAGGGGACTTCTGATTGGAACACCATAATTTGGTGACTCAATTCTAAAAATAATTAATTTGGTTAATCTCATGTCGTCCTAGGGCGAGACGAGATTAGGGAACAACATCATTATCTTAGTGATCCCCTAATTCAAAAACATTCAATGACGGTCACACATCCAGAAAATCATTAGCAAGTAAATGAGCATCAGAAACAGAAATTCATTCGTTCAAAACATAACAAAAATACCGTTCAAAGATGACATTTAAAATATAACAAAAATCATAGCCAATCCAAAAAATATCATTCAAATATAGATATATACAGACAAAAGGCAGGTATGGCCACATGCGGCCACCTAAGAAATCTAAATATTCTGTCCTAAACAGTCACCTCGTCCGGAAGTGCTTCAGTGTTCGCAAGCGCAGTGGGATTATCAGGGTCGTCTCCATTGATACCGACGTTGTCCGTATTCAGCACATCTATGGTGTGCTCAGTAACCTCAGTTGGAGCTTTCTCAGGATTCTCTATCTTGGACAAAGTAGTGGTGAGCATTTCATTGCTAAAGTTCAATCTCTAAAATAGATTAGATGACAGTGTCCTAACCTCGGCCTCTTTCTGCTCGGCCAAGAGATAGGTTGTCTCTATACCTCTTTTAAGGTATTTAAAGGCATAGCCTCCAAATGCATTAGATGCTTTGAACTTGTCCATGGCCTACGCCTTCGCCTCGTCCAAGGCAGCCTGGATAGCAGCATCAACCTCTTTCTGCTTATTTTCGGCCATTGTCTTTAATACTCGTTCATGATTAGCCTTCAGCTTTTCCAATGCGAGGTTTGCTAGCTTCTCGATCGACTTTGATTTTTGAAGGTCTTTCCTTAGACCTTTATCAATCTTCTTAGCATCCCTTCCCTTCTGAATCAGGGGAAGTATCTTCTCAACCCAGTCTTAAAGACGGTAGAAAGAGAGCATAGACTATAAAATGAAACTGAATCTAGTTGGTACGAGACAACACTTAGGAAGAAAAAAATGAGAAAAGTTCGGACGAATACCTGAACTGCCTTGTGGAGGCCGAACTCCTTGCAAACAGACGGGCTAATAGACTGAAGAAAACGTTTATCAGTCTCAGACATCAACTGTTTGATAGCCTCAAGGGACTTCTTGGAGCTGCCCATGACGCTCTCATCGTTTAACTTCAGCTGAGAAAGACGAGCAGTAAGGAAGTCTTTAGAATAGATCAGTATATCCTTATTCGATCCTTGGGGTTGGCCGACCTAATTTTGCTTGACAAGAGGTAATAGTATCCTCCACTCTCTCCTTTCTCTTCCTTGTATCATCACCTCGGCTTGGGCCACCAGTAGTCTTTTTTATCTGACCAGCTGGGGCCGCTGACATTTTACTGAACTTATTAACCCTGTTAAGAAGGTTGGGAGCCACTATTTTCCAAAGTGCGTCAGAAGTATTGCTTTGATGACCTGCAAAGGGCTAAAGGTTGGTATCGAAAATATATAAGATGGTCGTATAATTAAAAAATGATGCTATAGTCTAGAAATGAAAAGTTTTAACTTATAAATCTTAGTGAGAGGGTCAACTTGAAGACCAGTTTCAACTAGGTTATAAGGGGTCAAGAGATCCTCATATTTGGCGAGATCACCACCCTCGCCTTGAACCCTTAAGGTTTTAATCTTAGCCTGGTCGTCTAAACTTAGATCGGGATCAAGTTTAATAGACATTGACACTTTAGCCCATTATCGGGGTACCCTTGGCTCGACGAAAGATGAGACGTGGTTGGAAGGGAATTCCCACGGGCCAGACACAAATAAGTATCTCGACTTCTAGTGGTGGTTAAATGTTTGATTGATAAAAATCACCTTCTTGGATGACTTACTAGCCACGAAGTGATAATAACAAGGCTGGGACTTGGTGCAGGAAACATTATAGCATGCCGAGAATACACTGACTGGAAGGTCGTTACTATGACAGAATTTCCAAAGCACTATGAAGCCGAGAAGGGTTCTATAGGCATTTGGGGAAAGTTGGGATGAAGCTACACCAAAGTGGGCAAGAAAAACTTGTACTATAGGATATATGGGGAGGCGAAAGCCGAGTTTAAACATCTATTCATATACAACAACCTCTGCAGGATGACCATTGTGGTCTCTCTTTGAATTTTCAGTCTCAATCACAGTACTTTCATATCTTTGGGTAAAAGAAGTGTTTAGTGGCTCCTTGACCTCATCTCCATAGTTTACGACATTAGGGGTCAGTGCTTCAGTTGGGAATCTCTCTTGAAATTCACCATATCTCATGGCAGTAATAAAAATAACTCTTTGGATTAGAGGTAGAGCGATTATAACTCTCGGCCCTAATAAGATTGACTCATCAGAGGACAAGTCCACCTCATTAGATTTGGTGGCCCCAGCCTCGACTATACGAGAGATAGGTACCCTTATAGCACGATCGTAAGAATCGAAAGGGGGAGAGACCCTAGATGATGAAAGACTATATCATTTCGAGGACAAGATGCCTACATCATCATCGTGCATCGTTACTTATGCTAGATTCACTTATAATGACAGTCGGAGGATAGATGATCGAAGGGTCATCTCGTCCTACAAATTCAAGGGGATAAGATGGAAAAGGATCCTCTTGTCTCTCAATTATTGGAGGATGGATAACATCTAAAGGAGGTGTAAATATGGTATGCAAATGAAAGGCATCGTCCTGGCGCCTGGACTCAGCTTCGGTCTCGTACTGGAAGATCTCTTTAGAGATCCTTTCCCTAAGGTTTGGGATGGTCGGCTAGCTCCTACAAATTCCTTAACATTCAGAAAGATGACCCTCAAATTGAAATAGTATCCAAAGGGGCAAACAACTTAAACTACTTTGACTAATTGACCAAGAGATCAAATAGGGAAGACTAATCATTTTTATGATTCAACTCAAGAACAACCAAGAACCTTCAATGAATACTACTAGTGAAGATGACCGAAGTTTGATCAAAAACTTCCCATTGGATGAAATAACTAGGAAAGGAGGGGGATATTTTAAAACCACCTATATTCACTAAAATGTCTGCAATTGATAATAAAACAACCTTAAAAGCCACCGGTGGGGGTTGTCGGAGGTTTAAATAGTCGTCGAAAAAATAAAATGCAAAAAAAACTATCCCAAATCAATGGAAAATATGAACAAAGGAAAAGATAATGGATTATTTGGGGGTTCTATTGTTGAAAGACCCTAGTAATGATTTAAGAGAACTTTGAGTGGAAGAGAGAGGGGATTTCTAGAAAGTTTGGGTTTTAGAGAGAGAGAGAGATATGGTGCGTAGTTGAAGAAGGACAAAATGGGGTTTGAATTATTTTTAAACCTCCCAAAGATGAATAACAAATTCCAAAGCCCCATCATTAGGGCCTAATTCCCAATTGACATATGTTGCCGCTGCTTCTAGGGTATCATGCTGAGCCACCGACTGGATGCCAAGTGTCACTCTACCAATTCCATTTCAGAGGCGTCACGTCAATATCAAACTTCAGATATTTATCCCCCAGCCTCGTCTCTACATAGGAGACTAAGGGATAGGGGGTGATTGATATGACCATACAAGACATCGTCTCGGCTCAAGACAGGCTCAACTTAAGAAGACTTCACAAAGTGTGCACCAATGAGCCACCCTATAACAATTATCTCTGCCTCGTCCAAAACTGGGCCGAGACCATATACTACATCGGTGGGCCTAACGCATTACCTCGTCCATATCAAGTAGTCAAGATTGTGACAACTTATTCCGTCTCTCGTCTCGGTCGGATGTAACACTAGGCAATTAACAATGTGCATTCTAGTGATACATCCTCGGCTAGGCCAACACCTCAACCTAGCTGGAGACGCTTTGCCATCTTATAGGGCGCGTGGAATGGAGCACGCATAGGAGAGTGCGTGTAGGCTGCGAACCCCACATGGACCAAACCGTTATAATAACATCAATCACACATGTGGAGAATATCTCTCAATTATTAAAGACAGATGGCGCTAGGTCATTAGATGATTGGTGATACGGATGCCTCATGCATAAATGGGGTGTGTATGACACCACCCTAGCCATATAAATACTTGTCTTTTACATCATTGTAAAGGGACACAAATTGTAAACCTTATTGAAACTCTGCTAAACTTACAACTTAGAGAGATAAACCTTCAGTGCTTGTATCCTAGGGACATTAGAGCCTAGATTTAGTGGATTTCACACGCTCACACAGTGGACGTAGGCCATTTATAGGCTGAACCACTTATATTTAGTATCATCTTCTACTTTGCTTCATCTCTTTCTGTCTACTTATTTATATCTATTATACTCCATTATTATCTGGTTTTGATCTTACATACACTTTGACTTGGTGATACCATTTCTGGTACCAACAATTATCCCACATAAACCAAGGGCCCTTAGAGGCAAATACATCTAAGCAAAGACTATTAATATAATCACTGAATTTATTTCACTTATCCCAATCAATGTCAACACTCCCTCTCCTTCCAGAATCATTGTGAACCAAATTGAAAACACCCAAAATGATCCAAGCCTGGTCATTGATCCTGGGTACAATACTCTTCAAATACCTCAAAAAACCCCTTCAAACAATTCTATCATTAACACCATAATCAAATGTGATAAAGAAAAATTCCAATCTGCTCCTAATATACACCTTAATTGTTACAGCTTGAGTACAACTATCAAACTTAACAACATTATTATTCCGCGCAACCCAAATTATGCCAGGTGATAAGCACCCAAAAGTGTACATTTTATACCCCGAATAGACGTAAATTAATTGCTAATTATCGGCTATTTAGGTCTTATGCGCTTTATTGTCTATTTTGTAGGTCAATTGCACGTTGCGGTGTTCAAATGCATATTTCAAGGCAATTCTGTGGATTATGGAGCTAATTACCAATCCCGTAACCCTAGCTTAACCTCACCCGAGCCTAAACCTATCCTTAAACCTTCCCCGAAGCCCGTGTGTGTTTAGTGTGTGCCTTTTTATTTTTTTTAGATTTTTAGTTTGAGCCGTTTTTATTTTTAGGTTTTATTTTAGATTTATTTAGTATTTTCTAGATTTCATTTTCTATTTATTTTATTTTAATTAGTGTATTTTTATTTTTATTAGTTTTTAGTTTTTTAGTCTTATTTTATTAGGATTAGTTTTTTTAGTTTTATTAGATTATTTTGTTAGGACTTTAGTTTTCATATAGAATTTAAGTTTTTATTTCTTTTGTTTTATTTTAGTTTTTATATAGCTTAGGATTTTATTTTTTGAGTTTTAATATTTTTATTTTTATTGGTTTTAGTTAGATTTTTTTTAGTTTTATTAATTTTATGTTTTTAGTTTTACTTATTTAGGGTCACAAACTATCACACACACCCTAAACCTATACACACACACCCTACTACCATACATACTCACACACACCTAGGGGTGTGTTTCGGATGGATCTGATCGGATCGGAATAGAGGTGTTCGAAAAAAAATCCAAAATTGTCGAAATTTGAAAATCCTTTCCAATTCGGAAAAAATAAAAATCGAAAAATCATTTTTTTTCCTATTCGGCTGATTCGGAATATTCGAAAATTTCAGAATTTTATTATTCGTAAAAATATCGGAATAATCGGAATTATCAGTTATAATATTTCAAAAAATATCGAAAATGTCATTTTTGAAAAGGATATTTTTAAAATAAAAATAAAAATCAAACACTCCGCTTTTGATCACATATGCAATAAACTACGGCGCTATGTGAATGACAAGACTATGCATCTCATACCATTTTAGAAATGCAATAAACTACAGTGCTATGCATCTTTTATTATTTTAGAGAAAGATCAATTAAGGCTTGACTATGATACTAAGAAACTACAAAGTTATGTGAATGAAAAAAAAAACTAATGTTTACCTAATTAAAAAAATGAAATGCAAGAATGGTTAACAGCTATAGCAGAGCCTGGGCATCAATATTTCAGATACGAAAAATGAACCAAAGGAAGATGAGGGAAACTTAATATAAATCATCCTTGGAATCTAAATTCACATAACAACTGAATATAATTTCGGATGTTGTTTTTCGATTTAGGGTTAGTGTGATGTAGAAGGTTAATATATATGGGTATATATTAATGGTTGAGAGGGTTTTAAATGGAAGGTCAAGATTAAACTAATAAATAGTAAATTTTATATATAAATAATGGTAGTAAAAATGTATTAAAATAAACAAAAATATTATTATTTCGAAAAATATTTTGGATGGATCGGATCGACGTGATATCGGAAAATTCAGATCGGAAATTCGGAATCCATAAATGATTTCCAATTCCATTCCAATTTGTTTCAGAAAATTTGGAATCGAAAATTTAAAAAATAGAAAAATTAAAAAATGGTGCCAAAATTGAAAAAATTCGGATCGAAAAACGAAAAATTCGGATGTTTGGAAATAACTGGCACCCCTACACACACCTAACTAACCCCCCTCACCCTCACCCTAACTTTCTACACCCTACCACATACAACCCCACACCCCATCATCTTCTCCACCAACCCACTCACTCTCTCACCTACCTCCATAACAAAAACCCAAATATATCCACTACCCCTCATCTATCTCCCTCTCCTAAGCCAGCAAACCACTTAACCCAAAACCCATCATCAACCCCATATCCGGCTACTACCTCCAACCCGCTGCCGTCGGCGAGGGACCCATATCCGGCCAGCCAACCACAACTCGTCAGCCCTTACCCCCGGTGCACCTCCCATCTCCGGCGCGACTCTCCTGAACCCGTGTCCCAACCACCTGAAACTCCTAAACCATCCCCCACCTCCACTCGGCGACGAAACCTCTACTACCCCCATCGCAACCCCGCCGTCTCCCTCAACCGGGCAGCCCAACTTCCAGCACCGGCACCGATACGCTCCAACTCGGACCACTTCGCATCTCACCCAAACCGTGACCAATCCCTGAATCCGCAGCCTCCAAATCCGTCCTCATCCAAACCGGCGATCCAACCCAACCTAAACCCAAACCCATTTCTTCCCAAAAGTCAAATCGTGTACCTGCTTTTAAAATCCCAAGCCAAACACAAGACTAAAATAAAGATCAAACAAGACCAAAGTCAATAAATGCTCACATGTTAATAAACCCTTTTTAACCCATTTATCCAAACTACCCCCAACTACCATCTTTTACCCTTATGCTCAAAATACCCCCATATTAGATTTTTTATTCCCCCTCACTCTCATTACCTCACACAATCCATGACACACCCAAACCACATGCTCACCCAAGCCTATTTTCCCAATTTAACCCCCATGCTTCATGTCTAATATAAAAAGAAGATGAAGACGATTTTTAAGAAAAAGCTAGAAACCCCATCTAGAGTTTTAGAGAGAGAAATACCATTTTAGTGTAGTTTTTTAGATTATAATTTTTATTTTATTTTTTTTGGATAGTGAGAGAAAAATAAATTATTGTGAGAATTAATTTGAGTGAAATTTTGATGTAATTTTGTTTGGATCATTCAAATTGAGGGATATTAATTTCAACTCACGGATTGAAGTTCAATTAAGCATCAAGAGATTGAGTTTGATTGTTCTCTTCTCTTCTCATTTATTTTATGCCTTTGATTATTAATTTGTCAAATTTCATACCATGTTAGCCTAAAACTCCTTTCAAGGGGTGGGGTGAACCCTTATTTGATGTTATTTTGATCTAATTAGTTTGATTAATTGAAAATTACCTTTGAATGTTAATTTTGATCCCTCACCCTTAAATTTATGCCTCGAGAGAGGGTAAATAATTTTCGAGAGAAAATTGAAATTCTAAGTTATCATACCCATTTTAGATTCGAACTAGAGATAGGGATTTCTTAAGTGTGGTATTATTCCTTGAATTTCAACTCTAAAATTTATTTTCTAAGATTTATACAAATTTTAATCGATCGATCCTAGTGGGTGATTAATTAAAAGGAGTCTATGTCTATTTTCTAGAGTTGTGAGGGGTTAAACTTAATTTTCTAAAAGATTATTATTATAATTTCACTTGCAACGAGAGTTGGCTTGTAATTTTGATATTAATTTGGGAGGATTCAAATAATTAAATTAATTAGTTAGAATAACTCAAATTTGTGGTGTAATCCCATTCCTTAATTGTTCTCACATTTGCTTCCTCACTTATTCTCTTATTTTAGTGCTAGACCTAGTTCATTATTTTTAGACACTTTTTAGTTAATTGTTTAGATCTTTGATTTAGTTTAGTGATATTTCACCTCACCTCACCCAATTGTTTTAATATTGAAAAAGCTAAGAAAAAATAGAAAAGAAAAATCCCCAAAAGAAAATAAAAATTAAATTACAATTGATTTTGTCTCTAGCTTACCCCCTTGATGTGGATTGACATCCTTACTTACCTCTACGGTTTGATATTATTTTGTAGGTATTTTAAAGTTTTGATTAACTTGGCTTTCAACAACGACATACACGCGAAATTCAAGTTATCACCAAGACTATTAATAATGGTAATTAGAAACCATTCAATAAAGAAAATTCCACCAACTTTATCAAATTTTCC
Source organism: Sambucus nigra (assembly GCA_949130495.1). Lineage (NCBI taxonomy): Eukaryota > Viridiplantae > Streptophyta > Magnoliopsida > Dipsacales > Adoxaceae > Sambucus > Sambucus nigra. The sequence goes on along the minus strand of OX422216.1, from coordinate 229,308,254 downwards.
CCTAATAACATTAGCCCCTGTTAAACACATAACATTTATTTATTTTAGCTATAACCAAATTTCTAACCTCTTTTTGTTTACGAAGGACATTAAGTCCCTTTATATTCCATGTCTTAACCTGCACTATCAATGATGTCTATGCTTTCCTTCCATTCCACCCTTCCCTGATTTCCTTCTCGATCTCCCCACTTTATGTTTTGGTTCCATCTTATTAACTACTTATTAGACATCAAATTAATTCCTTGTGTCCTACTCCTCCAGTTCTTACGACATATTTTTTTATCTCTTCTTTTGTATTATCTATATGTACCTAATTTATTTATGAATCAAATCCATTATTACTATATTAGATAGATCCCTTAATACTATTCTGAGTGTCATCAATTAACTAAATACTCTATGTTATATTCTTTGCATCTTGCATCATTGTAGAACATTCGTCCTCGGGGTAATTTTTTTATCTCTTGGATATTCGCAAATCCTCTTGGATAACTTCTATTTCAGTAAAATTTTCTTTTCCTTTCCTAGAATCCATTGTAATGATTGGACTAGCTTTCTTAGGTTGTTAGTTTTCAATGATTTTAATTCCTTATTCTTTACTCATATTTACTGGTGTCCAAATATGCACCTTTTTAGAGTTGTCTCTGCACTAATTGTCCCAATGGTCGAACACGCTTGATAGGCAACCATTCATAATTAACTTCTTGCTATAAGAACTATCCTACAGGGCAATAAATAGGGATTTCTCTCGGAAGTTCACTCTTTAAGTTAAACTCCACACACACACTAGCATAGGTGAGTTTTTCTTGATTCACAACCATTCTATCTGTAAATAACGTATTTCTCATCACTAGAAATTTTGCTCAGCATAGAATTTTACCATGGGTATATCCTTAAACATTGGAATTTACACAAATTAGGAATTTAGTCATCCTTTCATTTTCCAAGATAACTTTGGGGCCCCAAGGTTTCATAATACGATGCTTATTGTCGAAATACTAGGACCATAAATCTAAAATATTATTAATGTTTTCTTTATTATCAAAGGATATTATAAAAACACCAACTTTCAACAGCTACACTTCAGTTTTTCACATATGTCCCCATTTCCTCCTAATGTAAACTTTCATATCCCCATAAGAAACTTCGGTCCCCATAACATATGCTATAATGGAATTCTTCCATCACATAATTTCAGCTTGAGCTTCCTCCATCTAAAATCTAACACAAGCTTTTCAATGAACATCCTTATGTATTGGCATTGAAGAGATTTTCTGGCCAGCATTACTGTCTCGATTAGGCATAGCAAAATCAATATGCTTTATAGATTTATCTACATTCTCTTTAACATTAGGTTTCCTTTTACATCAGAAATCTTCAAGAATCTCGCCTCCCACCATGGGTACTTTATCAGATTGGGATTATTAAACCCATCTATAGACGTCGCCACACCTACCATTGTCTTATCTTTTCCAACCCAGTAAAACCCTACTACTGCATGTTTGTCATTTCCCCCATAAGAAAATTTATGTTTCCTATCAGATCTAGGGTTTTGACTATAAACATGCTTAATCGCCTCTGGGGTTTTGAGGGATAACCTGTAAAGTCTTCCATTTATAGAGAGTCTTATTTATTATCTATCTGTAAATATCTTCACACTTCCTATTAGCAATAGCATTGAGCTCGATGATGGTATCCAAAATACCAACTCTTCTATCGTTAATCTCCTATAAGTGTCCTTACTAATGTTGTTTCCACTACCACTTTTTCCCTCTCTTGATTCACATACATATTGGGCGATAATCTCCACCTCTTTTACACGTTTTTTGTTAAATAGGTCGAAAACTTCAATAACTACACATTCCCACACTTTCACACCCTTGAAGTCGGATAATCCATTTTCTTTTGTATCCCACAAACTCCATGCAAATGGTAGGGGAGGATGTCCTTCCCAGCTTTAGGAATACGAGGATGGCCATAGTGGCGACTCCTCTGTGGATATTTTTATAGGACTAAACTCTATTTTCCTGGGCTTTGTTTTCCCTTCTCTCATTTATCCATATTTATACATGTGTATTTATGTTTCCAGTTGTATATTCTATTTTTCTCATATGCTCACATGTTATAGTCACATGCTTCATATATCTTTCACGTCACTTTTATATATCACATCTTTCATGTATATATTTCACATCACTTTCACAGACCTCCATGATTTCCTCACTTATACATGTTCCATGTTACTTCCACTTTGTACATTTATATATCTCACTTGTGTATATCCATTTGTTTCACAACTTGAATATATTACTATCCTTTATTCACTTATACATACTTCATGCTTTGTGTTACTTGTATATTTTTACTCCTTTTACTTAGCTCTTTTCACATGCCACCCATATATATTTCCATACTTTGTCTCATGTTTAGTGGTCGTACATATCCCTCTTAGATAACATAGAACTTTGCATAAAAATACTAATAAGACTCATAAATTTTGGACACTACATCACATGAGCATTACAAATTGACCCGATATTTAGTCCATATTAGGGAGTCACTTTATGATGGGTTTCCAGTTCTATGAGGTGAGGTTCACCTAAGAGATATAACTCCCACCTTCTATTGTCCAGGTACCTTCTACATATATCGAGCGGTTCACCCCACATCATATTGCTTAACCAAACTCACGAAGGGGGGAAAATTATAGGAACTCATTCAAGTACATCAAGTAAATCAAATTCTCTCAGACGTACCATCACTATGGGATTTATCGTAATGTAATTCACATACACTCGGTATATCAAATGGATTTTCCTTATGTACAGATGAATGATTACCCTTATAGGCAAAAAGAATATCATAAAACTCATTCCAAATGAGAGAATTCTCAAATTAACCTCCCATACATAAACCTCATGTAGATGTCTGCCCTAGGACTCTTATACATAGATATTTGGTTCCAATGCAAAACTATGTCAATTTTTGGGTCACCTTACTGCTCAATTTTGCATTTTTTCGTCCCTTTTCAAAATAGGATCCCACCTGTAGGTCGTGGATCAACGCAAATCGTGTCTGGCATCGTATACCATATATTTTCCCAGAATCGAATTATGTCCGAAATTCCCCTTGCACCCTACACAGAACATAAATATAAATGAAACTTAATTTTAATAAATACACTCAAGGAGTTTTCTCCCTTTTTCTCCTTTTTACAAATATACCAGAATATGTTGATTTTAAAAAATAAGTAAAAATCCTCTTTTCCTCTCAGGTTTGACTGCATTCATTTTTTTTTAGTGTGGCTCGGTATTGGCTGAGAATCGCTATCAAATAATCTCAAAGATCTACTCCATCATCAACCACTTCAACAAGAATAGAAGTCCTACTAAATATTCCTCATGGAGAATCCCGATCAAAGTGCGAATGCTCTGCCACATCTGATGGCAAAACTCATATAGCTTAATACAAAGATTGATAGTTTATAAGAAGATGTTCACAAGTTAACGACTCTAACTAATTTTTCCCGTGTTGTGGGACCATAAATTCCAAGAACGATATGGAATTCATAAGAACATCAACAATCTTCACATCCTCTATGTGTTCTGCGTATTAATGGTCCACTTCCCGCACATCTACCGGTGTCGAATCTTACTCAACAAGGAGTTAATTTTCTCTTGTCATTCCTTATGAGGGAAAGTTGAATTAAGTAAAGGAGGATATCAAAATTATCTTCAATAAATTCTATCAAGTTAAGCTCTTAGGAAACTATGTGGACTACACCTGTATGTCTTCTTATCCAAAATTTACACTGCCTATGATGTTTAAAATGCTTGACATCAAGAAGTATAGAGGAAGTGGACACCCCATCGTTCATCATAGAAATTAACATCGTTATATGAGATTAATTGGGTTAGAAGAGATCATGGTTTAAATGTTTCAACAAACCCTCAAAGAGATTGCACTCTACTGGTTCCTGTCATTAGAAGAATCTTAGATCCTCAATTGGAAAGATGTTGTAAGAGATTTCATGGATTAGTACAAGTATAGCAAAGAGTTAGGGTGACCTTAAATTACTCAGTGAAGGCCCTAGGGAGTCTATTAATAGTTTTATAATAAGGTGGAGAGAAAAAGTTACCACCAGGATCAATATCCCATTAAAAGAAGAACAAGTCATTATAATGAAGACAAATTTTATGTGATATATTATTATATCTATGGGTAGTCAGTATTACCCCTACTTCAGAGCATTCTGGGAGACTAAGGTTAAAATTCAAGAGAATGTTCTGAGTTAGAAAATAAAATCTTAATCAAAGAAGACAGTGGATAGTTCACTCCTTCACATTAGATAAGCCTTATGTTGTTGGCATTAATAACGTATCTTCTTACTCTGCTACCTCAGAGCCCCAAAAGCCCATCCTACTGTAACCCAGAGACAATATACAAAAGTCCTTGATCCTCTTTCTAAATTGTATTAATATCTTATGCCCTGAAATATCATCTGACCTTTAGACCCTCATCCACTTCCTGACTCGCTTCCTAAATACTTCAAGCATGACGTCTCCTGCAATTTTCATCAAAACACCAAGCATACCATAGTACAATGTCATTTCTTGAAAAATGTTTTCTAAACCCTCATCGACAAAGTAATTATCTCCCCTCGTATAAACCCAAAGCTAAACATTACTCAAAAACCTTTACACATTCACCAATCTAACATGAATGAAATCCTTACAGATAAAGTTAACCATATTGATCCTCATGTCAAAATTAAGCCCATCAATAAGCCTACCAAATCCATCATCCCAAAAAAATCTCACGTCGACCTCTAAGTCTGTCCATCCATTCTGCTGCATCGCTAGAATACTCACGATCATGCCTATCTTTGATGATAAGATCTTATATTATTGTCAAGACCACATAAGAAATAGGAAGTAAGAATTTTCCTATTGTCCTAGAACAACCGAGGGGCTTTGGGATAAAACTCCTATAGGTATGGCCCTAAAAACTTTGCAATAATCTTTGACATAAACATAGATTCTTGAAAGTGGGCTCGATAATATTTTGATTGGTTTCTATCACTAAAAGATTTCAGTCTACGTGGCATTGTCTAAATCTTGTCTAAAGAATATAGTAAGAAGAAAAAAATGTGTGAACGTCATGAGTTACTCATTTCCTTGAAATTAAAAGGGTATTTGAACCCTTCCCCTATGCATTTCTCTATTGCATGGGAATAATTATATGATAAATCTATCGAAGTCGTAGAGTGCATTGGTTTCTCCTGTAATATCCAAATTATTTCAATCGGATAGGGAGATGATTTTGATCCATCAAATGACTCTGATGGTCAGCCTAACATTAAAACTTTTAGTAAATTTTCTTCCTTGTACGGGATTATCTCCTTTGAAGATATTTGTTCGGAGATCAATGAACTTTCTTCCATGTCGAAAATAGATGAAGACGGTGGGTTCATGTTCTTCCCGACATTCGTAAACCACTCGTCTCGATTTGGTATAATCCTACAAGGATTCAGTCTTCCCATTATAAAGTGCACCATGCACAAAGAAAACAAGGGTTACTGAAGAAATCCTAATGCCCAAAATAAGAATCGAGGAGATCAAGATCCTCAAACAGCTAAAAAAAACTCAATCCACTCTCACTTTTTGGGGACTTTTCATGTTTTACCAACTCCACTAAACTCCTTTTATCAATATTTTTACACAAAATACGGTTCCTCACTCTACCTTCCCTAATAAGGCGATTTATATAGTCATAAATCTAACTACCGCGAGGCTCATCTCCCTCATGAATGAAAAAATACCAAAGTTTCATCTATACTACAATTATTCTCTTAAAATCTTGGTGGAAGTATTGGATAAAACATTCATGTTGGTGCTTGTGGATAACAATTCTTCTTTAAATGTGTTCCCATTACAAATTCCCTAATGCATGGGATTATAATTTAGTGATCTCACCTTGGCATTTGTCATTTTACATGCCTATGATAATACTTGTGAGAGGTTATGGGGTCAATATTACTCATATGAAGGGTTGGCTCAATATGATCTTAAGAAAAATTCCAAGTCATTGACATTCCTGCCTAAACCTTAACTTTTTTTACGGACAACTAGGTCATTACCATTATCAAGGACAATGATAGATCAAATGGCATTAGTACTAGTAATTCAGTCTTAAAAATATAACACAATGAAAATGATATTTCCCTTTTTAGATTTGGCATTGATTCGATTCTTCTTCTCATCAGAAATGACTTCAAAGACAAAGTGATTTTTAAACACACCCCACATGGGAAAGTCAACATAATTTAGATGTTCAAGAAAATTCCTTTCATGCCTGATATGGGTTGGGTCATAGAAAATAAGTGAGCCAATTGTTCTTATAAAGCCTATCCCCCTTGTGGTTTAGGATATAACCATCTCTGGTTGAGCTTATAGCTTTCAATCAACCATAACGAAAGAGGTTAATAAAGATAAAGTAGGTAATCTCCAGAGACTCTATAAATAGATGTTTTGTCCAGGAAGGTGAAGACTTCCCTTATTGCGGTTTTCAGGAGCCTTAGTATGATCCAGTTGAAAAAAAGATGAAGCTTGTATTTAAAATCTTCTTTAAATATAAGTTCACTTGGGAAGAAGGGTATAAGAATGAAATGAAGCCCTTAACCGTCAAGTCAACTGATTCAAGCTCTTTCGACACAAAAATCACCAAATGCACTAATAGTGATGAATCATTTCTTCTTATTGGGAATGGAATGAAACTTTTCATGATATGTGCTGAGTCTGAGCCATTCGACACTTCCCTGAAGATATCGCCTACCGATAAGCCCCTCTGTAACTGGTGAAGCATCCCATCTAGTCTAACTCAATAAACATAAAACCTTATTGTTTATAACTTAGACAATGCACCTGAATCTATTTTCCTTGATTTTGATGCAAATGTAAGCGAGGCCTCCTTTGATGAGGTCCTCAATGCTATTTTCCTTGAAAAAGTTATCAATGAAATAAATGAAGATTTTTAGTATCTTGTTATGCCTTATATTCATTACATTGATTCTAATCAAACAACTAATGAAGATGATATAATAAATGAACAATTCTTAACTGAACTTAATAAGGAAAAAAATAAACAACCTAACTGCATTCAAACTAATGATAATGAGATTGTTGTTATTAATCTTGGTTCTAGTAGCACTCTGTGAGAGATTAGGATAGGGTCAAACCTCGAGGAGCATGAACGATCACATTTTGAAAAACTTCTGAGAGAATTCATGGACATCTTCACATGGTCTTAGAGTGATTTTCCTAGCATTGATCGAGAGATTGTGCAACATGAGATTCCCGTTTATCTATAATACAAATAGGTCAACTAGAAGCCAAGAAAAAATTAACCCACATGGTTCCTCAAATTGAAAGATATAGTAATTAAACAGCTGAATGTAGGTTTTATTTGTGTATTCGAGTATCCAACCTGGTTTGCCAATATTGCTCCTATGTCAAAATAGGGAGGAAAGGAAAGAATTTGAGTTGACTATCGAGATTTGCACAAATATTCTTTGAAATGTGGTTACCCTTTGACCAACATGGACATGATCATTGACAACATAACCAATCATTCCCTCAATTCATTCGATGATTGTTTTAAGGGTGAAATGATATCAATATGCATCCTGACCACCAAGAAAAGACTGCTTTCACACATCATGGGGTACTTTTATTATACCGTCGTGCCTTTTGGTTTATAAAATATCGGGGATGCGTATCAAATAACAACCATAACCATACTTCATCATATTATCCATAAAGAGGTCGAGGTTGAGGTTTATGTAGACACCCATGATCATCAAATCCAAAAATCGATAAGGTCATGTCCCCATCTTGAGTAAATTCTTTGAACGACTGTGGCAATACCATATGCGTCTAAACCCACTAAAATGCATTTTTGATATCCCAAAAGGGAAAATTGCTTGCCTTTATTGTTAGCAAAAGGGGAATTGAAGTAGACCCTACAAAACACAAAGATATTCTCAAAATGTCACCTCATCCGACTGAGAAAGTGGTTTGCAGTTTCTTATGCAAATTCCAATACATCCGTCAATTCATTAGCGAAATCACCTTCACTTATGAGAAAATAATCAAACTCTTTCAAAAACATTTAGTCTGGAATGAGGAAATCAAAGAAGCCTTCGACACAATCAAGAGTTAACATACCCAACTACCAGTTCTCATACCACCATGACCTGGTTTACCTCTCCTTTTATACCTAACTATTACAGACACTGTGGTTGGGGGTATACTAGCCCAATACATCGAATAATCATGCAAGGAGAAAGCCATCTACTATGTCGTAAAAAACTGGCAGGTATGAAGTGAACTATACAACGTTGGAGAAAGCACGTGTCAACTCTGACACTGCATGCTTGCATTCCCTATCAAATTAGTGTTCTGGATGGATCCTATGAAGTACTTTCTAGATAATCCTGCATTGACAAACTGCATGGATAGTTACCTACTCTTGCCAGAAAAGTTTGACATCACCTATGTCACATAAAAATACATCAAAGAAATGTCCATCTATGATTACCTGGTTGATCATACAATTGATAAAACTGAAGTGTAGATTTTTGAATTCCTAGACGAAGATATTCTCTGTGCCTCTCATGAAAAGCTCCAATAGAAAATGTTCATTAACGAAGCTATCCGCAATAAGGGATATGGCATTGGGATACTCCTAATTATGCAAGATGATTCTCATACTCCTATCTCCATCAAGTTAGATTTCACTTACACTAACAACATAACGAAATATGAAGAATGCACCGTGAGTCTCAAGCTTTCCCTCGAGAATATAATTTGACACCTCGATGTCTATTTAGACTCGATCCTCATTATAGGGATATTCCTTTAAAAGTGGAAAGTCAAAGATGATAAACTCCTACCCTTTCATGCTCACCTTGAAGAGCTATCCTCTCAATTCAAAGATTTCACATTCCATTGCAACTCCTGTTAAGGAACAATTTTGCTGATATCTTACCAAGTTTGGCATACGTCATCGATATGCCCGAGGAAATAATAATATCCCCCTTATAAGTTCATAATAAGTCCTTGCCAACTCAATACTACCACATAAAGATCACCCTGTAAGAAGATTCAGGCAAAATAGGGTTGTGGTACTATGAAATGTTGTGACTCCTCATGCATGGTCGATATCATCAAAGGTGGATAAGAAAGATTACAGGGCCCTTCACAAACATTCAGCCCAATACATTATATGTGACAAATCACTACTAAAGAGGAATTTCGAAGGCTACTATTTGCAATGCATAGTAGGGGCTGACACTGAAGAAGTAATGCAGAAAATCAGTAGTGGGGAATGCCTAGCCCTCATGAACGACCATATAATTTCCAAGAAAATTATTCGATAGGGATATTATTGGACTACCATGGTCCAAGATTTGGGTGCCTACATTAAAAGGTCTCTTAAATGTCAACAATTCACCAATCTTCAACACTCACCTCCCGTGGAGTTGTACAACATGACCTCTCCCTAGTCATTCTCAACTTGAGGCATTGACATAATTGGTAAATTCACTCCCAAAGCATCTAATGGGCATGAATTCACCCTAGTCCCCATCAATTAGTTCACCAAATGGGTTGAAGATAACTCGTACATCATACTTAATGCGAAGAAAGCGTCCAACTTCATAAAAAAAGAATATCATTTGTCGTTACGGGGTCTCTCACGAGTTTATATCATACAATGGCCTGTAATACCCCGTATTTTTATGCATATTTATTTTATTATGAAATTATGGAAATTGGGATTATTTAATTCAAGAGAGAAAATTTATTATATAATTAATCCGACTTTATGGTAATAATTACTAGCGTGACGAGAGTTAGTAGTTATCGAAAATAATTATGTTGAAATCATGTTGAGTAATAACTATGTTGAACATTACATAGTGAGTAACGTAATAGATGGTTTCAGAAATAATAATATGGTCGGGGATAAGATACACGACATTTAAGATATAATTATTCGGGACGCGCATATGAGTTACGTCACTCTTATATAATTGGGGGTTAAAAAGTTAAATTATTTTTATATAACTCGAACGACTATTTTGAGTGCGTCAGTGCGTCCGAAAGGGTCGAAATAGTCAGAAAACACTACTCGAATGTTATATTTGGAGTACGGGGCATTTTAGCCCAAAATGACACGCCAGAGGGGTAATCAGGTCTTTTGATATTTTTGGGAAGTTAAATGGACGAAAATTAAGAATTAAAATAAAGGTTGTACGTGGGTTAGAGGTTACTGCTAGTTTTAACCTATGTGAGAGAGAGAGAGAGAGAGAACCAAAGAGGAAGAAGAACACCATTGGAGAACTAAGACAAGAACTCAAGGTTTCCCACCAAGAATTACACCAAAGTGTAGATTGCGACGAGAGGATCAACTACATACCCATTTTAGTCCGAGAATCAGAAATCCATTCCAAGGCAAGTGTTTATCTTGTTCCTCTTTTCGCATATATTATTCCTGTTGATTTAGATTAAGTGATATGAAATTATTGTAGTGAAAACTAGGGTTTAATTTGACTAATTTGTAAAGAAACCCCATGAATTTGAGATAAATTGGCATGTAGAATAAATTCCCATCTTAGAACTATTAATGTTGGTAACTAAATGTTGAAATCATGAAATTAATTGGGGGGTTTTGAAGAATTAGAAATTTCTCGGTTCATATCAAAGAGATTTATAAGAAATTGAGCAATTTGTTGAATTCCCTTGATTCCATAAGGATTTAACCTGTAATTTGTGTTAGGAAGTGTCCTACGGTAATTTAGAATAGTTTAGAAACAATTACATTAGGATTGCGTTGAGTTTGGAGTGAGATTGAAGAATGAAAATTGGGAAAAATGAGTTTGGGGAAGAACATGGCTAGTTCAAAAATCTCGGTCAAAGACCTGCCCAGGTGGTTCAAACGACCTCGTTCGAACGAGCCTTCTAATGAGATTTCCAATGACCCTTCTAACGAGTTGTTGAGTTCGTTCGAACGAGAATCCCTTGACTTCTAACGAGATTACATAATGGGTTTTTAAGGTCCGTTCGAGTTAAAGATCATCCTAGGTTTATCCAAGCGAGTGTATTAACTTATGCGAGTAACTAGTGACTTAAAACCCAAAGTTTTAGGGAATTAAAGGTGTAATGATACTCGAGGTATTGAATTTATATGGAAACCTAGGAGATAATGTAAGTCCCATAGAGTTTATATATAAATGGATATCGTGGAGAGTAAAGGCGTTAATATTACTTACATATTATGGTAATTAAGTTGCGTGAATGACTATTAAGATTAATAAGTTGTGAGCATGCTTATTACTTGGGATATTATGTGTAGGACATACCTAGCTACTGGCTATCGAACGGAGGTTAGCGCGTTGTGGACGGCCATATCTTATGCGCCTTCGGGGGATTTTGAGTCATACCATTAGAACATGGAACCTAGGTACATGCTATCTATGAGAACGATAGTGGTGACGGTCGTATGGCTGCGTAGGTATGCGCGTAGCCCATCGACTTAGGACTGTGTTCGCCTCCAATATGTGTTTATGTTTTATTGGTTCTGGAGAGATTGAACCTGTTGTCTGAGAGTACGCGAGCGTTCAAATGAATTAAATATTTAATTAAATTCCAATTTCAGACCCAACAATTTTTAACTCTTGCAAAAAAAACGTGATTGATTAAAAAATTAATCTAAGCATGCAAGACAGTCACAAATGAGGAAAAAATCCCCGAAGGGCAAAACCATTTATTTCACTATAATTTTGTAACTCACAACTTACACGATATAATTAAATGTGACGGACAATGTCCTTACATTGTCCTTTATGCGCGAGCGTTTGCAATGGGACTAGATAGCGGAGTATGCCTAGCACCAGGGTTTCTTAAACATGGGTGCAGTATTGATATATATATTTGTATGTATACATAGAGAGATTTTATATATGTATACTGAGTTCCTATTCTGTGTTTTATGTTGGCTACTTTATTAAAGTGTATACGTATTGGGTCACAAGTTGAGAATTAAGAATGCTATGAGAATGAGTTCAGACATCTTTAAACCTCTTCCTAAATAATGGAAATATATTGGCTTCGGGTTAATTAGATATTTTATCAGGCATAGTGGTTAGACTATGTATAGTCAGGACGAGTATCAAGACTAATATGGGTAGTCAGTCTCGCTAGGTGTGCACATTAGATGAGAGGTGAGCATCCTAAGTGAGTACGCTAAGTTAACATGAATAATATTGTGCTAATTAATCAATTTAAGCACTTGCTATATTAAAATGTTTTCTACTCGGGCTATGACCCATTTTTTTTTACAAATCTCTTTTCTTATTTTGTTATTTTAGGTGTTGAGCCACAGGGGCACCAGACTTAGGAGATTCCATTTATTTGTCGAGCTGTAGCTGATGTAAAAGTTACAGGATATTGCTAGTAGACACTTCTGAATCTATTTATCCTTAACTATCAGTCATTTATTTCAGTTTGACATGTCGTCCCTCCTATTTTACAGTTAGAGATTTAGAGTTGTTTTATTCTATCCTTAGACTTTGGTTTCATGTTATTGGATTATTGTTTGGAATTTTGACTGGAAGTCTTTACTCCAGTTCTTTATTTAAATTCAGTTAGTTCTTTCCTTATTTTTATTGTGATGATTAAATATTTCCCTTTACATATGATGGTTAATAACAAGATAAAATTTTGACATCAGCCTTTTTAAATTTTAGGTGGTTAGTTTTTATTAAATAAAATTGAGGACTTTCGACAGTGATGCATAATCTGAACCAAACGGATATTCTGGTTTAATTTTATAAAGTAATGATCACCCGGTATTTAATTAGGCGGGGTGTCACAGGTGGTATCAGAGCATCAGGTTTTATTGTCCTTAGCATCTGTACATCTTATTATGTTTAGCGTCTTTAGATATAGAGCCATATATTTTAGGATTGTTGTACTCTTTATGCATTTTACGTTCTTCAGCTATTTTGAGATAATAACTCTAGACTTATGAAAATTTTCTCTCCTTTCAGATGCCTCTTTGACATGCACAGAGAGTTCCCAGGGATGCCCAGCCCGAGCCTCAGCCTGCACCAGCTCAGGTGTGATGAATGCCACTGAAGTTTCTGGCATTGTAGATCAAGCGGTAAATGCATCATTAGTAATTGTGCAACAGGAACCATCTCAGGAACTGGTAGTGGCTCCAGTTCAGGACCAGGCCTTCTTATCTGCTTGGGAACAGGTTAGGGATGCCTTCCGAAAGGCGTACCCTCCGGAGTTTACAGGGAGCTCCAATGTAGTGGTAGCAAGCCAATGGAAGAAGGACATCCAGCGGCATTCGAGGATGCATGAGTGTACGGAGGTTCATAGTCAGATACTGTCCATGCTCAAGTTAGTGGGAGCATCACTGCAGTGGTGGGAGACTATTACCACCGCTGAGGAGAGGGACACACTCACAATTCGAAACTTTTGGGTGAGGTTTGATTGCAAATATTTTACCTCAGCCATCCAGACAAAGATGAGACGGAAGTTAGTGAACTTGAAGCAGGAGGGAAAGACCGTGGCGGAATATGAGGCAGAGTTTATCAACCTTCTAAACATTGTACCGGATGAGATCCCAACTAAGGAGAAGAAAATTTAACATTTTATGGATGGGTTGATATGGAAGATCCGCCAGCACTTGATAGGCAATCTCACTTTGGCCACCTATTCAGACGTGGTTAATGCAACACTACTCTATTGCCCGGACCACTATTTTTATCTGACAGAGGTTAAGCGAGTAGGAGAGTTCAGCCAGCAGGGCAGGACAGGGGGAAATGGTGTCAGTGGGGCACAGGTCATTCAGGGTCAGCATAAACACAATGATCAGGGTTCCCAGTAGAGGGATCCTAAGAGGTTCAAGTAAGGAGGTTTTAGACATAGGAAGGGAGGCTTTAAACATGGCCAGCAGGGTCAGCACGGCCATAAGGGCCATCAGGGCCAGCAACAGGTTTTGCATGGCCAGCATGGCCAAGGAAGGGTTGGTAATGTGACGCGACTAAGAATATGACTCTAAAGTGCATTCTCTCTAGGCTCAAGTGCAAGACTATCACGTTAGTAATAAACCCGGTAAGTCGGGATCGTCTCCACAGGGAAATAGGACGAGAAAATCGTGACAACGAAAGGACAGACGGTCAACCTAAATTCAACTCTAAGAAAAATGAAAAGATGATTTGTTTGCAATCATGATTGCTCGGGAAAATGGAGGGCTCCTCGTCCCAAATGAAAAAATCCACTGGGAAGTAGAAAGTGTCTATTTGGACAATCACATCCTTAACGATTCCACGAGGCTTCTTCACAGAACGATCCGCGAGCTAGAGAGTCATATTTGTGGGCTTAAGGGCTCTTAAATCTAATTTCTTATAGATGGAATAGGGTATAATGTTAACACTCGTCCCTAAATCTATTAGCGCCCTTTTGATTCAGTTGTTCCCCATGATACACGAGATGGTGGGTGCACCCGAATCTTTATACTTTAACGGAAGGTCACTCGATAAAACTGAACTGACATTCTGAGCCAAGAAGACGTTCTTATTTACCTTTAGCTTTCATTTCACCGTGAGTAAGTCCTTAATGAACTTAGCGTATGCGGGAATTTCCTGTATAGTCTCGAGAAAAAGTAAATTAATCTTTACTTGCATGAGGACATCCAAAACATCGTCCTGAGAAGTCTCTTTGGAGTGCGGGACCAATCGTTGAGGGTATGGGGCAGCGGTGGGGGGTTTCACCATGACCTTGGGTCCGCCAGTGTTATCTTTTTTATCACTCTCAATTAAAAGGGCATCTTCGACCTCTTTCGTGCCGGGCGAAACCTCCTTATTTTTATGTATGTCTTGTGGGGGAGGTGACAATTCAACTACTCTCCCACTACGTAGAGTGGTAATTGCGCTACATTGTTCAGGATGGTCATAGGGTGTGGAGCTAACACTAGTTTGACCTTGGAAAGGTCTTTGGCTTTGGGCAGGAAACTTGCCCTTCTCCTGGATACTCAATGATGATTGCATTTTTGAAATAGTCGCATTTATGTCGTTGATCTTGCGCTCATGTCTAGTAGTGGTTGCATTCTGGGCAGTGATGAATTGTTTTATCATATCCTCGAGATTTCTCCGCGGTGGAATGATATATGGCCCTGGAGGTGGTGGTGCTTGTTGAAAGTGTGATGGTGGGGGAGGGGCAACATGTGAATTAGGATTCATCACAGCATTTTGCTGCCCATAGCTAAAACCAAGATGGTTTTTCCATGAAGGGTTGTAAGAATTCCCGTGCGACGCACTAAAATTGCCCTTAAATCCTCCTACACCACTCACTTGCTCTTGAAGGATAACTTTATAGGCGGGTATCGTCGGGAATTCCTCTGTTGAATGGCCCGCCTCACAAATAGCATACACCCTCTCTATGGGGTTCGGGATGGAGCCAGTTAGTCCTCTTGCACATATCTCAAGTACTTCTCGCATTCCTTTATCATGTAGATCGAGTCGACCGACTGTCATAGTATCCTTTTCTACGTGAAATAGGTCGGTCTCCGAAGGAGTGGTGGTCGTTTGACGCATTAGATTATGAGCACTAGGGTCAGATGTATCCCATGATTGGGTAGTCTCAGTGACATACCTCAGGTGAAGCTCAACATCGTTGGCGTCTTGGTCGATAAAGGGACCGTCACACATGGTTTCAACGAGTTTTTTGGAATTTATATTCAGCCCATTATGGAAGAATGAGATGATTTTCAATTTATCAAATCCATGATGAGGGCATGAAGTGATTAACTCGTTAAAACGCTCGTCATATCGATTAAATGACTCATTTTCTAATTATTGGAAGGTTTGAATTTGAGCCTTGATGGAGTTCGTTCGATGTGGAGGAAATAATTTCTTAAGGAATATATATTGCAAGTCGTTCCATGATGTAATTGAGTTTAAAGGTAAAGACCATAGCCAGGTCTTAGCCTTGTTCTTTAGCGAGAATGGGAAGAGTTTGAGGCGTATCACATCTTTTGTGCAAGTTTGATCATTGAGGGTCTCGCACGCCTCCTCAAATTCCCGAATGTGTAGATATGGCTTTTATGATTCCATTCCATGGTAGTTGGGAAGTATTTGGATCATCCCATTCCTAAAGTGAAATTTCCCTGCATTATACAGGAGTAAAATGCATCCCGGAGTGACAGTTCACTCAGGATATAAGATTTCTCTCAAAGGGCGGTATGGGACCTCTTCCTCAACTTTGGCTACACTACCATGTTGTGAGATGGATCTCGCACTTGATGACTATGTATCCTCACTTGGTATGCTCGGAGCGTTCTCTGTAGTGTGTCCTAAGAGGGATGTCGGAGTGTCACTTGCAATTGAGTGTGGAGGTGTGGGAGATGGAACCCAAAATTGTTGAACGTTTGGAGTGTGAGGGCTATCGGGGTCGTACTCAACTATCGGGCTTTCGTTAATGCTGGTTGGAGTATTCTGGGGAGTTAGAGTGATTTTTAGGATTTTGCATTAACAAGATTTTGAGTGATTTTTTGCACATACTATGGGATTTTTTGATACAACATAGAGTACAGTTACTTTTGTGGATTCGCCATTGAGTAGAGGTTCTGTTATTTCTTTTATTTGTCGGGGAATGGGTGTAGATATTGGGAGGTTTACCTTACTCGCTGACATTCTCATATTGGATATGTCCGAGTATGATGCAATTATAGGTATGGATTGGCTAGTTGATTGATTATTTTAGTAGGAGCATTGTTTTTGCCATACCCAGTCAAGAGATGTTCCTGGTGGAGATGCCTCACTCTGAGCGAGGATCATCCACACATTTATACTATATAAAAGAGGAGACCTCTACGGAGGTGGTGGTACCGCTTGACTCAATTCCAGTTGTTCGAGAGTTTTCAACTGTGTTTCAGGAGATTTTGGGGTTACCACCGAGTAGAGAGATAGACTTCGTCATTGATTTAGCGTCGGGCACTCTGTCGATAGACCACGTAACTTACCGCATGGCTCTAGCAGAGATGAGGGAGTTACGTGACCAGATTGACCAGTTGTTGGGGCAGGGGTTTATCCATAGGAGTACTTTGTCGTGGGGTGCTCCCGTACTGTTCGTTAAAAAGAGGGATGGATCGTTGAGGTTATGTGTCGATTATCTAGAGTTGAATAAAGTCACGATACAGAACAAATATCCATTGCCTCGAATCGATTACTTATTCGACCAATTGAGAGGAGCGGCCTTCTTCTCGAAGATTGACTTGAGATCAGGATACCATCAGTTGCGTATCAGGGAGAAGGATGTGTCGAAGACTGCCTTCTTGAAAATATATGGTTCCTATGAGTTTAGGGTTATGCCTTTCGGGCTAACCAACGCCCCAGCCGTGTTTATGGACTTGATGAACATGGTGTTCAGAGAGTTCCTAGACCAGTTCATCATCATCTTCATTGATGACATTTTGGTTTACTCGCAGACTGAGGAGGAGCATGCCAAGCACTTGAGGCAGGTTTTACAGACACTGCGTCAGCATGAGTTGTACGCCAAATACGAGAAATGTGGGTTTTAGCTGAAGGAGGTCTAGTTTTTGGGGCATATCATCTCTAACAGAGGGATATCCGTGGATACGGGGAAGGTGTCAGCGGCGATGGAGTGGGGATAGCTCACGACACCGATCGAGATACGCAGTTTCTTTGGTTTAGCCAGATAATACAGGAGGTTCATTCGAGGGTTCCCAAATATAGAGGGTCCATTGACACATTTGACTCGAAAATGATTGACATTTATTTGGAGTAATGCCTGTCAATTATCCTTGGACGAGTTGAAAGACAAGTTAAACTCAGCACCCCTGTTTCCATTACCTAGGTCGGGAGTGGAGTATTTAGTCTACATTGATGCATCCTTATTAGGACTTGGGGGTGTACTTAAGCAAGAGGATCAGGCTATAGCTTATGCCTCCCGTAAGCTTAAGCCTCACGTGAGGAATTACCCCACCCACGACTTAGAGTTTGCGATGATCCTGTTTACACTTCGGGTTTGGAGACATTACCTCATGGGGGAGAAATTTTTCTTGTTCACATATCACAAGTCATTGCAGTATATCTTCACACAGAAGGAGCTGAATATACGTCAGTACCGGTGGCTTGAGTTTGTGAAGGATTATCATTTAGATATCCAATACCACCTGAGAAAGGCTAACGTGATAGCAGACGCGTTGAGCCATAGGCCGATAGGGGATGTGGTCGAAGTGTGGAAAGCGAAATGGAAGGAGTTAGGAGACCAGGATGCGGTGGATCGATTGTTCATGTCTGTGATGAGAGTTACGCTCAAGATTATTACGAGAGTAGTACAGGCTCAGGCAGTTGATCCGTTAAGACAGAGTCAGATAGTGCAGCTTCTAGCAGAGGGGGTCAAGTCTTATACTATGAGTTCAGATGGGGGTTTACGTTTCAATGGAAGGTTGGTTGTCCTTGAGGGATAAGACTTGTGACACGAGGTGATAACAGAGTCACACGGTTCACAATTTGCGGTATATCCCTGTGGGGATAAGATGTACCAGGATATGCAGAGACAGTACTGGTGGACTGGGATTAAGGAGGATATTGCCAAGTTCGTCTCGAAATGTGCCATTTGTCAGCTAGTAAAGGTGGACCATCAGAGATCGATAATACTTCTACAGCCATTAGAGGTTCCTATATGGAAATGGGAGAGCATTTCCATGGACTTCATCATGTGACTACCCACATCGCAGAAGGGTCACGATTCAATATGGATGATAGTGGATCGGCTGACCAAGGTAGCCCACTTTCTGCCAGTCCGGACGGATTACACCTCGAGATAGTATGCCTAGATATTCATAGCAGAGATAGTGAGACTTCATGGGATGCCTCTTAATATCGTGTCTAACAAAGATAAGGTGTTTGTGTCTCGATTTTGGGAGAGTTTCTAGGAGGCAATTGGTACGAATTTGCGACTAAGTACAACCTATCACCCGCAGACGGATGGACAGACCGAACGAACCAATTAGATGTTAGAGGACATGTTGCGTATGTGCATCATTGATTTTGGCGGAGGTTGGGAGCAATATCTTCCAATGGTGGAGTTTTCCTATAACAACTCCTACCAGTTTACTATCAGTATGGCTTCATTCGAGGCACTATACGGCAGACCTTGTTGTTCCCCAGCATGTTGGTTAGAGGTGGGGGACAACAAATTACGCGACAAATTACTTGACCCGAAGGTGATTCAAGATACTTCAACGAGGATAGAGTTGATAGGGAGCCGTATTCAGGTTTCTCAAGATCGGTAGAAGATCTATGCTGATGCCAAGCGATATTTTCGAGAGTTCAAGGACCAGGTGTTCCTTTGGGTGTCTTCTATGAAGGGAGTTATGCATTTTGGGAAGAAGGGAAAGTTGACACTTAGGTAAGTAGGGCCATTTCCTATTATTGATAGGATTGGGCTAGTCTCTTATAGACTTGGGTTACCGGAGCACTTGCATAGGGTCCATAATGTGTTCCATATCTCTTTATTAGGGAGATTTATTCGAGATGATTTGGACCACACTCACATTGCGTTGTAGGAGAACGACTTACAACCTGATAGCTCCTACGAAGAGGGGTCGGCTTCTATCCTAGACCGTAGCAAATGGAAGTTGAGGTCGAAGATAGTACCACTAGTATGTGTTCAGTGGCAACACCATATTATTGAGGAATCTACCCGGGAGCGCGAGGATGACATGCGTGGTTATCCAGAGTTATTCTTGCCAAGTATATTTTCATTTCCGAATTTCGGGACGAAATTATGTTATTAGGGGGGAAGTATGTAATACCCCGTATTTTTACGTATATTTATTTTATTATGAAATTATGGAAATTGGGTTTAATTAATTTAAGAGAGAAAATTTATTTTATAATTAATCTGACTTTATGGTAATAA
Source organism: Sambucus nigra (assembly GCA_949130495.1). NCBI lineage: Eukaryota > Viridiplantae > Streptophyta > Magnoliopsida > Dipsacales > Adoxaceae > Sambucus > Sambucus nigra. The sequence continues at coordinate 229,288,233 of OX422216.1, read as the reverse complement.
TTACTAGCGTGACGAGAGTTAGTTGTTATAAAAAATAATTATGTTTAAATCATGTTGAGTAATAACTATGTTGAACATTATGTAGTGAGTAACGTAATAGATGGTTTCGGAAATAATAATATGGTCGGGGATGAGATACACGGCATTTAAGATATAATTATTCAGGATGCGCGTATAAGTCACGTCACTCTTATATAATTAGGGGTTAAAAAGTTAAATTATTTTTATATAACTCAAATGACTCTTTTGAGTGCGCCAGTGTGTCCGAAAGGGTCGAAATAGTCAGAAAACACTACTCAGATGTTATATTTGGAGTCCGGAGCATTTTAGCCCAAAATGACACCCCAGTCTTTTGATATTTTTGGGAATTTAAATGGACAAAAATTAGGAATTAAAATAAAGGCGCTACGCGGGTTAAAGGTTACTGCTAGTTTCAACCTACAAGAGAGAGAGAGAGAGAGAGAGAGAGAGAGAGAGAGAGAACCAAAGAGGAAGAAGAACTCCATTGGAGAACTAAGCCAATAACTCAAGGTTTCCCACCAAGAATTACACCAAAGTGTAGATCGCGACGAGAGGATCAACTACATAGCCATTTTAGTCCGAGAATCATAAATTCATTCTAAGGCAAGTGTTTATCTTGCTCCTCTTTTTGCATATATTATTCATGTTGATTTAGATTAAGTGATATGAAATTATTGTAGTGAAAACTAGGGTTTAGTTTGACTAATTTGTAAAGAAACCCCATGAATTTGAGATAGGTTGGCATGTAGAAGAAATTCCCTTCTTAGAACTATTAATGTTGATAATTAAATGTTGAAATCACGAAATTAATTTGGGGGTTTTGAAGAATTAGAAATTTATGGGTTCATATCAAAGAGATTTATAAGAAATTGAGTAATTTGTTGGATTCCCTTGATTCCATAAGGATTTAACCTCTAATGTTTGTTAGGAAGTGTCCTATGGTAATTTAGAATAGTTTAAAAATAATTACATTAGTATTGGGTTGAGTTTGGAGTGAGATTGAAGAATGAAAATTGGGAAAAACGAGTTAGGGGAAGAACAGGGCTAGTTCGAAAATCTCGTTCAAAGACCTGCCTAGGTCGTTCGAACGAGCCTTCTAACAAGATTTCCAACGACCCTTCTAATGAGTTACTGAGTTCGTTCGAAGTTGGAACTTCGTTCGAACGAGAATCCCTTGACTTCTAACGAGATTTCAGAATGGGTTTTTAGGGTTTGTTCGAGTTAAAGATCATCCTAGGTTTATCCAAGCGAGTGTATTAACCTACTTGAGTAACAGGTGACTTAAAATCCAAAGTTTTAGGGAATTAAAGGTGTAATGATACTCGAGGTATTGAATTTATATGGAAACCTAGGAGATAATGTAAGTCCTAAAGAGGTTATATATAAATGGATATCGTGGAGAGTAGAGACGTTAATATTACGTACGTATTATGGTAATTAGGTTGCGTGAATGCATATTAAGTTTAATAAGTTGTGATCATGCTTATTACTTGGAATATTATGTGTAGGACATACCTAACTACTGGCTATCGAACGGAGGTTAGCACGTTGTGGATGACCATATCTTGTGCACTTTCGGGAGATTTTGAGTCGTACCACTAGAGCATGGAACCTAGGTACAGGCTATATGTGAGAATGATAGTGGTAACGGTCGTATGGCTGCGTAGGTATGTGTGTAGCCCATCGGCTTGGGACTATGTTCGCCTCCAATATGTGTTTATGTTTTATTGGTTCTGGAGAGATTGAACATGTTATCTGAGAGTGCGCGAGCGTTCAAATGAATTAATTATTTAATTAAAATCCAATTTCGGACCCAACAATTTTTAACTCTTGCAAAAAAAACGTGATTGATTAAAAAATTAATCTAAGCATGCAAGACAGTCACAAATGAGGAAAAAATCCCCTAAGGAAAAAATCATTTATTTCACTATAATTTTGTAGCTCACAACTTACACGGATTACAATGAAATAATTTGACACACGAATACCCGCAGGCGTCGGTAGGCGTCTTCATCAATGGAACAACCGTAGCTACTCCACAAGAACACGCAGTTCTATCTTCAGCAAATATCCACATGCAGCGAATCTCAATGACCGCAGTATTCGATTAATACCATGAACAGTACCAAAAATCAGTAGCATAAGATTTCACAAAAATATGTTTTGGATTCCCCACAACAATTCATAAAAAGTAGTTGGGATTATGAATTAAATGGAAAAAAGGTTTTGGACCCTTAAAAGTGAGAAGAAGACATACCGAAAAAATTATAGAACACAAAGAATTTTTTCTTCTTAAAAAGTGTTCTGTCAAAAACTTTTCTTCTCCCTATTTAAAACTGTACGAGTTGGCCTTTTTAAAATAGAAGATATTGAGTTATAGAAAAATATTGGCACGCTACTATTTTTCATCCACTGGCTTGATGCGTATAGAAAAGAAACTCCTTGAATAACTCATGCCAATCTTGGTAGTAGCTTGAAAATTCCAAAAAGCTCCAAGGAGAAGATTTTGCTTTGAAAAGAAGTTATGTACGCAACTTTGTAACAAACTTTAAAAAAGCCTTTTTTTCATATGCCAATGATTGGCAAACAAAAAAAGTTGCGCCCACTTTTATAACCAACCAGGGGCTGCCGAAAATTCTAACAAGTAACAAAGGGCTAGTTGGCTAAAAAAGTGGAATGAAGTTTGGCCTCCTTTTTTCCTTTAACTGTACGAAACAGTCTTATGTTTTTTTTATTAAAAAAAAAAAGCTTCTTTTATAAACAATATTCTTTAAATGCCAACTGATTTTAATTTTTTAAAAACAACTTTTATTTCCATTTTTTTAAATAAAACTTCTTTTATTCAAAAGAGATTTTATAAATAAAATTCTAACTTTTAAAAAAAATCCCAACACTTTAAATATAAAATGCATATGGAACTTTAAACATATTTTTACCAAAATTATCTCGACGGTGCTTGAATGTTGAAGTGTACTTGAAATTCGGATCCGGAGTTGTAGATGTTAGCATCCTCAATTCTTTGACAACTTGTAGCGGTATACGACATAATTAAATGTGACGGACAATGTCCTTACAAATCTCTCCCTATGTATATGTCGGTACAAAATAAAAAATCCGAATTATTAATCACAAGAATGACTTATAAAAATCTACCCTCCCAAGACAATCATGGAAAGATAAAATGACAAGTCTTCAAACTTTCAAACTTTGCTTCAACAATCAATATTTTCAAAACTCCAAGCTTTTTTCATTAGGGTGTGCAACAATTTGATCTTAAATATTCGTACCTACACGCATGAGATAAAGCAACAAACCTCGTGACGTATTGAGTTTGAAATGATATAAACATAATCAATGTTAGCACAATCAAATCTCCCCCATACAAAAACTCCCGCATAATATCATAATTTGTTCTCTCCCTTTTTATTTGTCTGAAATAGACAAGGAAGAGAATAAATCACATAAAGCAAAATGGGGCATCACGAAAAACAGAACAGACCAACTATTTTTTATTTTTCAATTTTTTATAAAAAAATAAAAATGATGTTACAAAAATCACACACCATGAATTTATACTAAGACCACCAAATCATGGAAACGGAATGAATGGGTGTGAACAAATTCGATAGGAAAAGCAACTCAATCATATCATATGTGCAAGATGCATAAGTCTACTCCTAGCGAATGAACATAAAAAATAGTCCTTTGGTGGAAAACTATTGAATTTAGATGACATTGTCTTAAATCAAAATCAACAAATCAAAGTTAACATGATTTTCACACCAATAACATCCAAAATGATTTCATGCTTTTTCAAGACCTTTTAAGGATGTGCAAAGCCGATTTAATTCTCCAACCAAACTCCCTCATATATATTTTCTTTTCGAGGTGATCTAAATTCTCAAACATTGGAGAAATGATGAATAAACCTAATGTCCCATTATTGGCATGTATTTCTTTTTATTGCCTTTCAATATTTCTGAGCTCTTTTAAACCTCTTTGGACCCCGGATAATTAAAATTCCTCAATTTTTTAAGTCCAACTTAAACGGCAGCTTAATCGCAAAGGATATATAAGTACCTTTCGTACCCTTCACCGTGTATAAAATTCACACAAACTTACAGCACAATGGTAAAAACAGGCACACATTTTATTATCTTATTTTATCACATTTGGTTCGTTGTAATAGACAGAATTGAGATGAAAACACGAAACCAACATGTGATTTGTCAAGAACAAGCATCAAACAAATTCGTGCATGTGTGCAATAAAGGACAAAATGAGTCAAACATATAGGTAGCAAAACTATAGCAACTCAAAGACTCCAAACTTTATAAAGGACATGAATGACATAACATATTGTCTCAAATCACTATCAAACAGTCACATGGATATGGCATGAAGTTGTGACTTAGTCATACTAAGTCTCATTTCACATGCGGTGTAAAACAAACTACAAAAATCTTTTTGAGTTTTTCTGGTTTCCTAAAATAAAATAAAATCTTTTTGTATTTTTCATTTTTTAAGAAATGAGAAAAGAACCAAATGTACAAAAATGATACAAACTAGAAATAGGAGCAGAATAATGTGAGCATGAAAAAAATGCATTCTATACTAGTAAACAAGTCAAACCTCAATCGTTAGGTGTGGAGGGGGTTTTCAAAGGTGGTGCCAACTTATGAAAAACCTCCATAAAATTTTGAGAATTTTTGACCAAAAACTTAACTTGCTCACCTAAATGTGAAAACCCTCTCATGTAGTCTCCAGGAGCATGTAAAGTATCACGTGTGGGTGCATGTGTGGCAGAAACACGTGTAGAAGCAAAACGTGACACATAACCCAACTTAAAAAAAAAAATCCCTAAGGTGTCCTCTCCTCTTGCAATGGGAACAAACATAAATAGGCCTAGGAACACCTCTCTCAAAAACTCTAGGATGTTCTCTCCTAATGGAAAATGGACGCCTATGTGGGTTAATTTTCGGGCCATGTGAATCTGTCACTAAAGTGGGAATCGGCTCGGGTGCGACACAAGAAGTGGAAGCACCGTCATGACCTTTTCTTAGCGCATCAACTCTACCCTTATCGGGATTAAGAACCACCTTTTCAACCTTCTTACGTGAGTTCTCAAAATTGACTTTGACCTCCCTGACACGTTCGAGATCACTCTCGAGTTGGGATACACGTGTCGTCAGACTAGACACCGTGTCGGTCAAATCACATTTTTCCTTTCTTAAAACCTCCTCTCTCTCTCTCCAAATCTAACACTCGACGACCTAAATCCCTATTATACTTCTTTGTTTTTAAGGTCTCGGTGTACAAATGTCTAAAGGATTTTTGGATCTCACCTTCATCTCCACTTTCACACTCACTTTCTCCCTCACTTGAAGCGCTCAAATCATCACCGTCGCATTCATGTGCACTATTGTGGGACAAAGTGGGTGGGCTCACACGACTTGCTAAAAAAGCAACAAACTTCTCACCACTAGTCACATCACCCTCACCTTCACTACTATCACTAAGTGTTGCGGACATGACTACTTTCTTCCCTTTCTTTCTAAGCCACATAAGACACTCAAACGTCTTATGCCCTTTATCCTCACATTCAAAACAAGTCATGTTCTCAAAATCTCCTCACACTCCTCATCTGAGTCATTCTCTTTTTCCTTCTCACCGCTTTCTTTGGCCTTTCCTTTCTTTTTATTTTTCTCAAAACATTTCTTTTTATTAGAAGAATTTTCTTTAGAAATTTTCAGAAACTTTTTAAATTTTTCGTAAATAAGGCCATGTTGTCAAAATTAAAATCACCCTCAAAATCAGACTCACAAACACACTCTTTCTTTTTCTTCTCACTCTTGTCACCTCACCTAGCATGGGTTCTACGTGCAATCCATTTATCCGTAGGCTTGACAGATTTAGGAAATATATCAATTTCATACGTTTGTAAGTCTACTACTAATTCTTCTAATTTAAGCGTGTTTAAATTACCCATAGAATTTAGTACAATGACCTTAGGGATAAAACGTTCAGGTAGTGTTCTTAGAATCTTTGTAACAACTCTTGCATTAGGAATGTGTTCACCAAGATTAAAGCTAGTGTTTACAATATCAGATGATCTAGCATAGAATTCATCAAAATATTCAGACTCAAGCATGGTGATAGTTTCAAATTGAGTTGTTAAGTTTTGCAATTTTGATTCTTTCACAGCATTAGTTCCTTCATGGGTAAGCTATAAAACATCCCGTGCCTCTTTTGACGTGGTGCACATCATTATCCATCGGAACTCGTCAGGTATGATGGATCCAAAAATAACACTAAGACCTTAGAGTTATAAGATGACTATTTAAATTCATCTTCAGTCCATGCAATCACAGATTTTAAATTTGTCACGTTGTCAATAGTGATGGAGAGAGGTGTCCACCCTCTTTTAACCAAAACCCAAACTCTTTCATCTATGGCTTTTAGAGCAGATTTTATACGAGCTTTCCAGTAAGCATAATTAGTCCCGTCAAAAATCGGCATTTTATTATATAATTTTTCCATTTTGAGCACGTCCTTTTTGAAAAATCAAAATTTTTTATTAAAAAAATTGATATCTCAGAAAACTTTTGCGAAAAATTACACAGTATAATTGTGTAATTGACTCTGATACCAATTTGAGAGTGTGCGAGCATTCAAATAAATTAATTATTTAATTAAATTTCAATTTCAGACCCAACAATTTTTAACTCTTGCAAAAAATGCGTGATTGATTAAAAAATTAATCTAAGTATGCAAAACAGTCACAAATGAGGAAAAAATCATCGAAGGGCAAAACTATTTATTTCACTATAATTTTGTAACTCACAACTTGCATGGATTATAATGAAATAATTTGACACACGAATATCCGCAAGTGTCGGTCGGCGTCGTCAGCAATAAAACAACCGCAACTACTCCACAAAAACACGCAGTTCTATCTTCAGCAAAGATCCACACGCAGCGAACATCAATAAACGCAAAGAAGAATGGAGTTGAATGCAAAGAAGAAAACAAGAACGCTCACCTTAAGCCCCTTTTTATACTTGAATTTCTCCACAAAATGATGAAATTGTTGAACCAACAAAAATAATTAAGGAATCAAAGTACCAAGGGTGAAATAAAATGCTATAAAGAAAATGTACCTGTGCAAGTGTGTAAATTGGAAGGCATGGGGGTATGCTGGGCGAAACCCCCTATTTTGGAAAGATTCTCCTTTCCCTTTTTGTTTCTCTCATTTCCAAATAAGACCCGCCCCAATAAGTTAACTTTTTATAAAAAGAGTTTCCCATGAATTTCTTTACTTGAACATTCAAAACGTATATAAAACTATCAAAAAATATATTTCCTTAATTTTTAAAAAAAAATAGAATACTCAATTTAAAATTAAAGTGAATATTGTATAAGTCATTAAATCAAAATATATAAAATGGGAAATGCATCATTTTATGTATGTTTTTTTTCATTATAGCTTCTAGGTTGATAAAAAATGCAGAAAATAACAAAATTATTGGGCGCATACATTTTCTAGAAACCTAGCCTAACAACGTTACCCATAATGAGAACGGCAAGAAGTGGAAGCCCCACTTCCAGAGCTCGAGTTGGGTGAACGATCGTCAGAGCTCGGCGACTGAGAAAAAAGTATCAAGTTGTCATCCGCACATAGTCATAAAATCTATCTAGTCTCGAACGTTACATAACCAGGATATCTGCACAGCCACGATATGCAAAAGAAAGAGCAAAAAGAAGAAATCAAGTCAGTAACAGGCCAAAGTTCTAAAATCTAAGCAGTAATCAAATAGAAAGAAGTAACTTTACGTCCAACTGGATGTTCGCCTATGAAAAAAAAGGAGGAAAACACTCTAATTTTGCATGTGGTTGGTGGGGTAACTGAATGGAATATCCCCCTCCTATATGGATTTAGTATAGGGGAAATGGGTAGCACCAAAAGGGAGGAACCTTCGCTGTATCTGTATCCACGTTGTCATCACCTCTCACCTCCGTAGATAGGGGAGGGGAATCTCCCACATCATAGATCAACGTCGGCATCAATCGGATGGTCACAAATTCCAGGAAATCATGCGGTGCCACTATGTCCGTGTAAAGGGAGTAGTGCTCCCCCTCCATTATACACATTAGTACATTAGTGTTAAAGTAAAATTTAATATATAACTTATATATAAAAGAAATATGAATTATACGCTATTAAATAAAAGTAGATTAATTAAAGTGGTTATCAAATAAAAGTAGGTCAATTAAAGTGATTAATTTAAGTTTTGGGGACTTATTAATGTATTATTAAAGTGTAGGTTATATTGTGTAGAGACAAGCGTGATTTCTATTTTTATGATGGGTTAAAATAGAAATATACGAAATATGAAAAGACACGATTGTGTTATAAATAGGGGTAATGGTCCCCAGATCACACAATACCAATCTTCTGATTCCCATTGTCAGAGAGAAATTTAGAGAGGAAATAAAAAGTGTTGATCTGGAAGAGTATAAGAGCTCAGACTCAGATATTTTAACTTTCTGTCATGGATTCAGGTACACTTCCGCAAAATCAATATTTATATTTCTTGATAATTCAATATGAATGTTCTTGTTTGTGTGATAGTTTTCACAAAATAGAAATTAATCCATCATGTGGTATCAGAGCTAATTCATGTTGAATTATTGAGAATATATTAGGAAAGTATTGATATTAATTTTCGGCGGTAAATAATTTTTCAAAAAGGTTTAATATTTCAGAAATTTTTTGGATTCAGAAATATTCTCGTTTCATTACGATTCCAACGATATAAAATTCATGAAATTTGGACTAGCGGTTGATTTGATGGTAGTGAAAGGTTAAAGGTTCGACTCTTAGTGTTTCATATTTAAGCCTCTTAAATGATGAAAATTATGAAGGATCTCAAGAGGTTTTAAACTCATGACCTTTCAAGTCAGGAGGCAAAGGAGTTTTGAACCCATGACCTTTCAAGTCCGGAGCCAAAGGGGTTTTGAATTCATATACAAATTTAAATTCAAATTTTGGTGTATTTATATATATAATTTGAGATAAATTAATTTAAACAATATGTCACCAAAGTGACCTCTTTTGTTCAAAATTAATTTTATTTCAAAATATAAAAAGAATTATGTGCATGTAATTTATGTGAATATTAATTGGCCCAACGGAAGATTATTTTTTAACAAAATTACATGTGACACTTTAATAATAAGCACGTGATAATTATTTAGTTTTACATATGAATAATAAATCGGCCCAAAGGAAGAATTATTATTCAATATGTTCTTATTATCAGTGTTTGATTATTACGGCAAGATATCACTTACAAGTTAATATTTTTTTCCAAAGATCAAATATTAATATAGAGTGTCCGAGATCTTAAAATGGGATTTGTCCTTTATTTGAATTTATTTTTTATTTAAGACTTATATGAGCTAGTTTTATTTGTTTATTATTCTCTGATTTAGCTATCAGTTCTGCTTCCAACATTACTACCAATATTAATTATATTCCCATGCTTAATGGCACAAACTTTAAGTCATGGCAATAGAACCTTCATATAGTTCTCGGTGTCATGAATCTGGACCTTGGATTAAGGGTTCCTTCTCCTGCACCTCTTACGGATAAAAGTTCCTCTAATGACAAAAAGGACTTTGAAAGGTGGGAAAAGTCAAATCGCATGTGTTTGATGATCATAAAGAAGACCATTCCAGAAGCATTCAGGGGCACAATATCGGAAACGATAAAGACAGCCAATGAGTTCCTAGAAGAAATTAAGAACAGATTTTCCAAAAATGAAAAGACTGAAACAAGTACACTTTTGGCAAGTCTCAACTCAATGAAATATAAAGGTAATGGGAACATTAGGGAGTACATTATGGAAATGTCTCATCTCGCTTCAAAGTTAAGAGCACTTAAGCTTGATCTCTCTGAGGATTTGCTTGTGCATTTGGTTCTGATATCTCTTCCCACACAATTCAGTCAATTTAAGGTGAGATACAACTGCCAAAAGGAGACTTCGTCTTTTAATAAGATCATCTCACATTGTGTGCAAGAAGAGGAAAGACTGAAGCAAGATAAGACAGAAAGTGATCATTTGGCTAGTACTTCCAAGGACAAGGGGAAGAAAAGAAAGAAGGATAAAGAAGCTGTAGTGGTTCCATATCCAAATAAACAACATAAAGAAAAAACTGTTGATGGTTGTTTCTTCTGTGGAGCTGCGGGACATAGGAAGAAGCAATGTACCAACTATCATGCTTGGCGTGTCAAGAAAGGTGCACTTCTTAACCTAGTTTGTTCTGAGGTTAATTTGACTTCGGTACCTAAACACACTTGGTGGATAGATTCTGGTGCAACCACTCACATCAGTGTGTCTATAAAGGGTTGCCTGAGTTGTCGAAAGCCAAATGATGGTGAAAGATACATTTTTTATGGGCGATGGCAAGAACGTTGAAGTTGAAGCAATTGGGATTTTTAGGTTATTATTGAAGTCTAGTACTTATTTGGATTTGAATGAGACATTTATCATACCGTCATTTAGACGGAATTTGGTTTCTATTTCTGTATTGGACAAATTTGGTTATACTTGTTCCTTTGGAAATAATCAATTTAGTTTTCTTCATAATTCAAATTTGGTTGGTACTGGTTCTTTATCTTATGTAGATAAAATTTATATGCTTGATACTATTTCTTCATATCATGAAACCTTGCAATTAAGTACTCGAGGTATTAAAAGAAAATTAACCAATGAGAATTCTACATCATTATGGCATAAGAGATTAGGTCACATCTCCCAAAGGAGAATTGAAAGACTTGTGTCAGATGGAATTCTAGATTCCCTTGATTTTTTCAGATTTTAAAATTTGCATAAAGGGAAAACAGACAAACATAAGGAGATTTGGTGCTAATAGGGCTACAGACGTCTTAGAACTGATACATACAGATATTTGTGGGCCATTCCCTACGGTTTCATGGAACAGTCAACAATATTTTATCACATTCATAGACGATTTTTCACGTTATGGTTACATTTATCTCATCCATGAAAATTCCCAATCTCTGGACGTGTTCAAGTCATTCAAGGCTGAAGTTGAAAATCAACTCAGCAAAAGGATTAAAAGCGTCAGATCTGATCGTGGTGGTGAATACTACGGTAGGTATGACGGTTCAGGTGAACAACGCCCAGGACCATTTGTTAAATTCCTAGAGGAGTGCGGTATCGTCCCACAGTACACCATTCCAGGTTCTCCAAGGCGAAACAGAACGCTTAAAGATATGGTAAGGAGTATGATCAGTTACTCTAACTTACCAGATTTACTCTGGGATGAAGCATTAAAAACTACAGTGTATATCCTTAACAAAGTACCAACTAAAGAAACTAGATTCCAGAACAGTTAGTTACTATTTTGTTGGATACTCTGAAAGATCTAGGGGTTACAAATTTTATGATCCTACTACCAAAATAATTTTTGAGACTAGAAATGCCCGATTCTTTGAGGATGTTGAGTTTGCCGAGAGGGATAAGGTTAAGGATTTTGGTTTTGAAGAGGAATATGTTGATATTCCCACAGCTGTTATTAACATTGATCAGGATCCAATTCCTGACATTATTCAAGAAGCGGATCCTAATCAAAACAATATCCAAGAATCTCCCATTCTATAAGAACAAACTCTACCACCTCCAAAACCTATGCCATTAAAAAGATCCACTAGAGAAAGAAGAAGTGTTGTGCCAGATGATTACATTGTATTTCTCCAAGAACATGAGTTTGACATTGGTGCGGTGGAAGATGATCCGATCACCTTCCGTCAAGCCATGGAAAGTTCTAAATCTCAAGAGTGGATTGATGCCATGAATGAGGAGATAAAGTCCATGAAGGACAATGACGTTTGGGATCTTGTCCCATTACCTAAAAGTAAAAAACCCATTGGTTGTAAATGGATATGTAAAACCCAGAGGGATTCAAAATGTGATGTGGAGAGAGACAAAGCCCGTTTTGTCGCTAAAGGCTTTAGACAGAAAAAAGGCATCGATTATAAAGAGACTTTCTCTCCGATTTCATCGAAAGACTCTTTTAGGATAATAATGGCACTTGTGGCGCACTTTGACCTTGAGCTTCATCAGATGGATGTTAAGACCGCGTTTATCAAAGGTGACATTGATGAAACAATATATATGGTGAAACCATAAAACTTTGTGTCGGGAGATGCAAAGAAAATAGTTTGCAAATTAAAGAAATCCATTTATGGGTTTAAGTAAGCTTCTCGTCAATGGTATTACAAGTTTCATCAAGTTGTCATCTCGTTTGGTTTTGATATGAATCTGGTTGATGATTGTATATACCACAAGTTCAATGGGAGTAAGCATATTTACTTGGTTTTATATGTTGATGACATTTTGCTTTCCACCAACGATATAGGTATGTTGCACGAAACCAAGAGATTTCTTTCAAAGAAATTTGAGATGAAAGATCTTGGTAACGCTTCTTTTGTGTTGGGTATACAAATACACCGAGATCGCTCTCGGAGTACACTTAGTTTATCACAAAAGAGCTATATCGAGAAAGTTCTTAAAAGATATGGCATGGATGATTGTAAACCAGGTGACACCCCTGTAGCTAAAGGAGATAAATTTAGTCTCAGTCAAAGTCCCAAGAATGATTTTGAGATTCGGGAGATGCAAAAGATTCCTTATGCGTCAGCAGTAGGAAGTCTTATGTATGCTCAAGTATGTACGCGTCCGGATATTGTGTGCATTGTTGGCATGTTAGGAAGATACTTAAGTAGTCCTAGAAAGGATCATTGGATAGCAGCCAAGCGAGTCATGAGGTACTTACAGAGAACAAAAGACTACATGCTCACCTATCGAAAGTCAGAACATTTAGAGGTTATCGAATATTCTGACTCCGATTTTGCTGGATGCCAAGATAGCATGAAATATACTTCAAGTTATATCTACTTACTTGCTGGAGGTGTTGTATCGTGGAAGAGTGTTAAGCAGTCTATTATAGCTTCTTCCACCATGACAGCTGAGTTTGTAGCTTGTTATGAGGCGTCCAATCAAGGAATATGGTTGCAAAATTTTGTCACGGGGCTGCGTATTGTGGATGGCATTGAAAGACCACTTAAGTTATTTTGTGACAATAAATCAGCAGTACTTTATTCCAACAACAACAGGAGTTCTACGAAGTCAAAGTTTATTGACATTAAGTTCCTAGTTGTAAAAGAAAGAGTTCAGAGTGGACTTCTATCTATAGAGCACATTGGAACAAACTCCATGATTGTGGATCCGCTGACTAAGGGATTACCACCCAAGGTCTTTCATGAGCACACTGCTCATATGGGTGTGATTTCTTTTTAGGATATGTCAGTTTAGTGGGATTTTGTATTTTATATGCTTTCATAGACATATTTGATTTAATGGATATTGTATGGTTATTTATTGCAGTAAAGTATTAAGTTTATATTCACTCTGACTTTATATGGTTTGATCTCACTAAGGTTTAAGGAGGACCAGTTGGAAATAGGCATATTAAGATCACATTGCATGAAATTTCCATGCTACACATCCACACTTGATATTTGTCATTAGAGGCATTGATATATGTGATCATTGATGGGTCTACTTACGAAATATGTAATGATGATCACTTTGATTCTATATTGGTGCAATTAATGGACAAGATTGTTAAGATACATAAAGTTTTGATAGCTAAAACTCATGAGCTCATGAAGTATAATTCAAATTTATAAAGTTACATATATATATATATATATATATATATATAGCCCAAGTGGGAGATTGTTAGAGTAAAATTTAATATATGGGCTTATATATAAAATAAATATGAATTATAGGCTATCAAATAAAAGTAGGCCAATTAAAGTGATTAATTTAAGTTTTGGGGCCTTACTAATGTATTATTAAAGTGTTGATTTTATTGTGTAGAGACAAGCGTAATTTCTATTTTTATGATGGGTTAAAATAGAAATATACGAAATATGAAAAGACACGATTGTGTTTTAAATAGGGGTCATGGTCCCCAGATCACAAAACACCAATCTTCTGATTCCCATTGTCAGAGAGAAATTTAGAGAGGAAATAAAAGTGTTGATTTGGAAGAGCGTAAGACCTGAGACTCAGATATTTTAACTTTCTGTCATGGCTTCAGGTACGCTTTCGCAAAATTAGTATTTATATTTCTTGATAATTCAATATGAATGTTCCTGTTTGTGTGATAGTTTTCACAAAATAGAAATTAATCCATCAATTAGTTCCCCATCCCTCATCTTTTCCGGATCATCAGGCTACTTGCCACCTCACACTCCATAACCTTCATCACCAACTATATCCAAAATCATGAGTTAGTAGCCGTCGTATCCAAGCATAATGATCAGTAACCCCCATCTCTCTCAAAGTTCGACCCCAAGAGTAGAACGAAACCTGTCCAAATAAATTAAAGATTTAATATGTAATAAAAAAGCACAAAAATCCAAAAATAAATAAAAGTCTAACATGGTTGCACGTGAGAGAGTTCATCACTACTCTCGCATCCTTAAGGGATTAAGGGTCCTTCACAAACTTATTCTCCTTCATCCATTGTGTCATCCTGAGCCACCCGTCGGCCTTGTCCTCCTATAAGGGCATCAACATAGTGTTGCACCTGATCATTTCGTAGAACTATATCCAAAGACAGCAACAAAAATTTCCAAAAATAAACATATATACTAATAAAGAAAAAAAGAGAATGCGAGAATAAAAGACAATGGCAAAGAATACATCTATGAGTTAAATGGCCTCCGTGAATTATGAGTGAAAATTTTGGGAGAAAGCATCTAGATACATGTGTAGAGAGGCAAGTGTCAAACTCCCCCAATCAAAGCTATAGACTTTATAGATGACCTGAAGATAAGGTAGAAATTATAAGTGGATGTTTTCCCCACCCATCCCCACTAAAACACCCCCCCCCCCCCCCCCCCCGTCCCCCCAGTAAGAGAAAAATGCACAATCAGATAGCATGTTACAATTAATGATCTTCGCCCATATCAATCACCCTCCTCATCAATGTGTCCTTCAGTAAGGAAAACTTCATGGACGCCCCTAGAGAATATCAGTCCAATAGGACCTAATGCCTACAGAATCTTAACATCGATTAAAATGAGGGACCATTCCACCGCGATCTGTGCCACCTCGCAGGATAGCACCCGGATTTGATACACATCAATGGGTGTAATTTTCATCTCACCCAAACCAAAATGGAAAATGTGATTGGTATCCCATCATATCTCTCTGAGAGAACACAACACTAATGTTGATTGAGGGGTATCGTCCAAACCCCCTCCAATTAGCCAAACCTATCAATGTCCACCCAAAGCCTCACTCCTTCAGGAAGTTTATCACAAATTTCTTTCTCCCCCGTCGAGCCTCAGGAGGGAACATTCTTCAAAATGACGTATGCCCTCAAGATACATTCAATGACATAAGTCTTATGAGAATAAAAAAAAAATAAAATTGAAATCTAAAAAAAATAACAAAATAAATAAATAACAATAAAATAAAATACTCAGATAGCACTCTAAATTTATTACCCTCCCGTAACAAGATTACGTGTGCAAGTTTGAACAAGGGAAAGTTTGAATAAGGTAGAAATTTATTCTCCATTCACTTGCCGAATCACCAAGTTTGAATCCCCTTTGATGCAAAGTGAGAAAATCCCCCTTCGAAGAGCCTCTAGCAATCCCAACACCAATGCTTTATATTCTGCCTCGTTGTTGGAACAAGGGAAATATAATTTGTAAGAAAGGCAAATATCCTCCATTCCTTTTGAAAAAATAACCCCTTCTCCTCCTTTCCTTTCCATCAAAGATCCATCAAACCGCATCATTCATTCCTCATCCATTGCATCTAGATGATTGGCCTGCAAGTCGTCTCCTGGAATATTTTCTCAGGGTGGCTCAAACATTCCAAAGGGGAAAATAGCCAACAGATCGACGTACGCCTGACTTTTGATTGTGCGAGGAACCACGCACTTCAAGTTATATTCGAAGAGGATAAGGAACCATCTAGCTACCCTGCCAATCAATATAGTTCTTGCTAGCAAATACTTAATGGGATCACATTTAGTTACAATATGAATTGTAAAAGACAACATATAATGTCTAAGTTTTTGCGCTACAAAGACTAAGGCTAAACAATGCCTTTTTAAGCTACTATATCTGACTTCTGGTCCATGGATGATCATGTTGAGGTAGTAGACTGGTCGTTCTTGCCCGTCAATCTCTTGTGCCAGTAAAGCTCCATCGAACCTCGTGGTGGATGTGAGGTACAACTGCAACGATATTCTCTCCTTTAGGGGAAACATGGTCTGTGGTGAAACGAGCAGCTTCTTCAGTCCGTTAAGAGACTCCTGTTGGATCTCCTCCCACCTGAATTTCTTGTTCTTTCGCAACAGCTGCATCAACGGGTGAGTTATTTCGACCAATCCAGGCACAAATCTTCTAAGGTAGGAGACTTTACCGAGGAAACTCTTCAGCTCCTTCTTCGTTCTAGGACTTGGCATCTCCAAGATCGCTCGTTGCTTATCCTAGTCCATCTGCACCCCCTACCGATCAACCACGAAACCTAGGAATTTCCCACTTGTCACCCCAAAAATACACTTTAATGGATTCATCCTCAATTTAAACTTCATGCAACGGGTGAAAAACTTCCCCAAATCGCCCAGATGGGACTCCTCCTTCCTCGATTTGATGACCAAATCATACACATAGAATTCCATAAATCTGTGAAAAAAGTCATGGAAGATGGAAATCATTATTCTCTGGTAAGTCGCCCCAGCATTCTTGAGTCCAAACGGCATTACCTTGTATATAAAGTTACCCAACGGGGTTCTAAACGTTATTTTCTCTACATTCATAGGGTCCATCTTGATCTGGTTGTACCCTACATACCCATCCATGAAGCTATACATCTCGTGACTAGTCGTTGCGTCTATCAAGCTATCAATGGAGGTCAGAGGGAACTCATCTTTGGGACAAGCTCTATTCAAATCTCTAAAATCCACACAGATCCTTATTTGATTTTTGTCTTTCTTTCCCACCCGGATAATGCTAGATAGCCAGAGTGGGTATTGTATCGGTATAATGAACCCTGTCATTAGTAGGCGTTGAACCTCTTCCTTGATCTTCAAATCCAGCTCAGGCTTGTACGTTCTCGTTGCTTGTTTCACTGGAATGGCCGAAGGCATTACGTTCAACTTATGGCAACTCACTTCCTCACCCAACCCTTCTATCTCTGTGTATATCTAGGCAAACATGTCTATGAACTCCCGAATCAATTTAACCAAGGCCTCTCATTTCTCTTCACTGAGATCCTTCGAGATGAAGATAGGCCTTGGATCTTCCCCTTCTTTCGCCAGGTTTAACTGCTCCAACTCTTGTGCTTGTGGCTTCGGCTGATCCGCCATGTAGTCTGGTTCTTCGGTAATATCCTTTACAAACTCATGTATATTGGAGTTGTCTATCACTATACATTATCCCCATTGATCTACCAGAAAGTATTCATATATCGGGTCAACCTCATCATTAGTTTGTTCGGTCGCCTGCTCACACCATTATAATCGATATACCACTTTTCCTTCCTCGGTAACGACCTTCTTGCACTATCTGCTGGTAATGATGACTGCCTTCCTCTTCTTCTCTCTAGAAGCCTCAGCCACTCTTTTTCCTGAGAACCGACTCAGCACACTTTGTCGTTGAACCTCATGCTCCATCGGATCCACTATGGGTCTCATCCTGTCTTTGAGCTTCTTCTAGATGTTTTGGGGATGAGGGCTCGCCTGGTGAGCTTCTTCGATTATTACTCTTGCGCTGCTTGCAACCTCTTTACCCTGTTCATTTAAAGGCCCCATCCTTTCTCTGATCGAGGTAACCCATGGTCCCTCCATTCTTCTCGTTAGGAACCGGACATCTTCTTCCAACTCAGTGTAAAATATCGCGTCTATCAAGTGAACTTCCTCGACAGCTAAGGGCCTCTTCGTAGCCCTAATGGTCACCTATGTCCCCTTGATGTTTGCCTTAGCGCATTGGTGGTACGTAGAAGCAACTAACCCTTGGTTGTGCATCCACACCCTTCCTATTAGCAGATGATAGGAAGTTGCACTCTCTATTATGTGGAACTTGATATGGGAACTCACATTTCCCATCACAATCCCAGCGTTAACATACCCAATGGATTTGGAAGATTGGTTATCATACCCCAAAATCACCAAGGGCATGGGGACCAACCTTTCTTCTGGAATATTGGCTGCATAAAAGGAGTTAATTGATATAATATTGATGGAAGCTCCCCCATCCATAAGAGTCCTTGCGAAACTAACTCCGTTGATCCTGGCGATCACATACAATGGCCTATTATGAGGGAATCTCACAGCCCTATCAGCATCGCTGAAGGTTAGTTCTGACAAAAATCTTCTCACCAACCTGGCCATGGGTCCCTTCCATCTCAGCGAAGGGATTGCATTCTTCTTCGTAATGTCAAGTATCGAATGGATTATCTCCAACCTACTTTCTTTCGGTATCCCCACCTGGTCGAAGAACCAGGCGAATTTTAGGATTTTAAAATTGCTCAGTACTTTAGGACTGGTTATGCTTCCTCGCCTTCAATGTTGTATACGTCTTCTATGTCTTTGGTGCTTGTTTCATCGTAGGATAAAACTACGTTAGCCATTCCCTCAGTATAGGTCTCTAAAGCTTCCTCGTACTCCTCTCTTTCTCCTCTCTCTGCCTATGCATCATAGGCCACCACGAGATTGGCCCCATGTGCTGGTAGTGGGTTGTTGTTGACGTTCTGTGGAGGGATTTGCAATATCCCTACCTTCACGTACTTTTCAATGATTCTTCTCAGTGTGAAGAAACTTTCTATCAGATGCTAGATCCTCCGATGAATCTGGCAGTACTTTGGATTCGCTTTTGTTGCCGCATCAGGTTCCCCAACGGGAATGTCTTTTGGTTCATCGATCGTTCTTCCTTGGACCATCGCGTTGTAACAGCTGATAGCCTCCTCTACTATACAAGGCAGTGGTAGTGGGTCCTTCCTGTTTCTTCTGAACTTCCTCTTATTATCCCTCTTTGGTGCCTTGCCCCCATCTCCTCCCTCGGTGTACCCTATCTGTGGGGGCTGAGACCTCCCCCCACAGGTTGTATCAGCTTCTTAAACATCATGGGAACCACCACTGGATTGGGCCGCACCACTAAGGAAATGTTTCTTGCTGCTTTAAGGAACGCCGAAAAAGTCCACTTGTGTGTCTCATTGATAAGATAGCAAATGTACTCAGGTAACTGACCTTCAGCGCAGCTCTATAATAACTTGGAATCTTTGGCCTCCTCCCTCATATCGAGGAATATTTCCCTGAACCTTCGAACATAGGCCACCACTTTTTCCCCAGGTCGTTGCTTCTCGCTACCTAGTTGGGTCAAAGTAAACTCATCTTCTGCCAGAAAGAACTTCTGGATAAACAATACAAGCATCTCCTCCCACGTAGAAACACTCTTGGGAGCCAAATGGGAATACCAGGTATATGCTTTTTCAGTTAATGATTTAGAAAATTCCCTCAACCTGAGCTTCTTATTATTGCAATGCGCTTGCAAGTGTTCAACAAAGCGCTTAATATGCTCCTTCGGGTTCCTACCTTTCCCTGTGTATTTTTCAAAAACAGGAGGAATATAGTCCTTTGGATAAGGCTCATCGTTGTATTCCTGAGGATAAGATGTTCGAAAGTCATCATACACCGAAGCTACCTCGCCCACGGATTGTAAGGAAGCTTGCATGAACTTCAGCATCTCCTTTTGTATCTCTTTACTCATTTCCTCTATAGGTGATGCTACTGGGGAAACAACCAATGGGACCATGGGCAGAGTGCCCATTGCGGCTAGAGCAGTCGTCATAGTTGGGGCCGTTGATACTCCTGATGTTCCTACTGCTGGATTCACAACAGAGGGTATGCTCGCTGGGAATGTTCCCGCCACGCCTGCACCTGGTGGGGCCGTTGGGGCTACTCCTGGTGTTATGAAGGAGTTGGCTTCAAATCCTCCCAACACCGTTAAAGCTATCAAAGTTTATAAAAACTCATAAAACTTACTCATGAGGAGTTCCACCTGAGTGGGTACCAACCCTGCACTCATGGAAGCTTGTGTCACCCCTGGAACGCCTGTCATCGCCTGATCGGAGGTACCTCTATTCGAGGAGCCCTATCCCTTAGAGCCTACAGTTCTCTCGCCGCTTATTCTTCATTGTGTTGGATGTCATCAAAGTTATCTTGCGCCATACTCCTTACTCAGAAGAATGCCTCACCAGCAGAGTCGCCAAATGTAAGAGGGTAGTTTAGATAAGATGGAGGTGTAACCCCTTTTGTGTATGGTAATGATAAGTTAATTGGCCAAGACTTTGGATTAATAATAGAACATGCAAACACAAACTTAATGAAGATAAGACTCAACTTGTAAGAGGGTAGTTTAGATAAGATGGAGGCATAACCCCTTTTGGGTATGGTAATGATAAGTTAGTTGGCCAAGACTTTGGATTAATAATAGAACATGAAAACACAAACTTAATGAAGATAAGACTCAACTTAAACTTACAAATCTCTCGTGTATAACTCAAAAGGTACTGCAGAACTTAGAAGTAACTTAGCTAGAGGGAGAGAGAAGTAATCACCCTAGATACACCTTGGTAGGCAGGTAAACACACCAAACACCCTCAAGAATATCTGTCAAGTATTAAAAACTTCGTAATAAATAAAAATGGTGAGCGAGTAAATCCTCTGGTTTTGCAATAACTCTCTCTGATGTATATTCGCTCTAGTAATAACTTCTGAACTCTCAAAAGATCATCCTCTCCTCAAAGGTGGTTGGGGTCCTTAAATAGCCCCCCACACCACCCGCGAGGCAACTCAATTATTAAAGACTATGAAAGACATCCCTCATACATTATGTCACAACATTAAATGCCTGATGCACTAGTTGTCTCCATGTCATAAATATTAAATGCCAAGACATGATTTTTGCCTAACCAGTGTGCGCCAGGGGGCTGTTGTCGCAGAGGTGGATCAACAACTGCCTCACAGCCCAGCCCCAAATACCACGGTGGTTTACTCAAGTGCGGGTCTGACATTGTTTAGATCGCTAGTGGCATCACCTACAGTAGATGTGACATTAAGTAGAGGGCTGTTTGGTTCACAACTCAACGCCCGATGGAACTCTAAGCTGCTTCGCCCGAGGTTCCACGGCCAGGGTCCCTTGATGTTTTACCAGGTGTATCTAAGATGGTTAGGACAAGCCCCAACGGTGCCTCACTTCTCAATCCTCCAAGCCAAGTTCCTCTAAAGTTCCCACAGCGAGGTCATTCAATAGAGTATGAAAGCTCTCCCAGGCCCTGCCAAGCCTGGTCTCTCGCGAGTACCATTTGACCTCACGCTAAAACTCATTATTATTCTTGTTACATCCTTACAACTGTTATAGCTCATAGTCAATATAAACAAAAATACAATATGACTAACATAACAAGCTAAAGTACAAGTTGCCACGCTGAGCTGCCTCGTTGAGTTGCCACACCTGAGCTGTCACGCTGAGCTGCCTCGGTTTCTCAATCCCGAACACTGTTGCTAATGGGGTTATTATCCCTAATCTCAGGATTACCTTCAAGCCCCCTCTACACAGTTTTTAGTCGAGGTTCTATTTATTTAAACCTAATTTTTCATGTGATGTGATATGCGAAAAATATAAAGCATGCGGTATTTATTTAACGTCGCAATCCCCGGGAAAAATGACGAACCCCTCTAGCAGTCACCTAATCTACTTTCACTAAAACCAAACGAAATAGGAACGATTATAAAAACATGCAACAAGACTCAAAGCAAGATAAATCAGAACAAGCTATTACCTATCTCTACCAAGTTTCTCTCCGCTCTAGTTTCTCTTCTGCAATTATCCTCACAATGCAGCTCTTGTTTACTTTTCTTTCTTCACGTCACCTCCCCTCTAGCTTCTTTAGCACAGGTTGGCTCAGTGCCTATTGTCTTAGTTCTTAGTGAAGTTTTTGTGTGCGGTGTTCTATCCTAGATGACACACCCACACTTAAATAGTACACACCGAGTGCAATGCAATAATATATCTTTCTCCTAGATATCAGCTACAACTCTTATGTCTTGTTCTCTTGTTTAAATCAATCTTTCTTGATTTGACACAATGTTCTCAAACTTTACTTTTCTCTTTTCTCAAAAATAGAACAATCGGAGTTGATCTAATATATATATACATCAAAAAGTATCTACGTGATAAGTGTTGTGTAGCGAGTGATTTCTAAGTGATATGCACATGAAAAATCCTAAAATCACTTCAAAGACCAAGAAATCATATTCACACAAATAATATGACTTCAAATATATTCAATAAGATCACAAGGTCAAATATTCACAATTTATTTTTCAGAAAACAAATATTAGATTAAATCAGGTTTTAATCTAAAAACTAATCAAGACTATTTTTACAAATATTTTAGATTAGGTCAAAACAGTATTAAAAACTCAAGGAAATAATATTCAGTCCAGATATGAAATCTTCACAAATTAGATTTCAAAAAAATCTTAGTTTATCTTTCTAAACCACAAACAATATAAATTTGAATATTATCAAAATATTTTTCGAAAAAATATGTTTTAAAACAAAATGTTTAAAAACATTCAAGATCTTACAAACAAGATACAAACAGAATATTCACATACAAAAATTAATTTCGTGAATCAAGTGTGTGTTATGTACAAATATTATACCTAAAGGCTGATCTAAATAAAATACACAAAGATGAGAGAAATCACTTACAAAAATTATATACTCTTAAAAATTCGTAAGTGCAGATTTAGAATGAGAGATGTCCAATCTTCGTTTTGGTTTTGAACAGATATCAACTCTTGAAGATGACAAAAATAATATGGTTTATTCTCTCTCTCTCTCTCTCTCTCTAGATATTTTAACAGAGTTTGGCCACAAAAATAATTTTCTTAGCCTCTTACAAATGAGACCCAAAGGGTTCAATTTATAGAGTGCACATGTGTGTGCCGATTGTTGTAAAATAGAGTCACATGGATTGACACAAAAATACACACATCCGTTGATTAAAACAAATTTGATGGTCAGCGAAGAAACACAAAGTAGTGTGTTAAAATCATAACACGTATTGTATAAGACTGTAACCAACTAACCGCATAACAAAAATGCTAAAATCATTTTTTTCCAAAACGGTATCGTTTTACTGAAGGAAGAGGATAACTGTAAGAGCATGTTTACTGGTGGAGCCTCACGAAAGGCATGTTTACAAATTAAAAAGGTGGTTTGGCTTTCGTGGGAAGTTAGCTTTCACAGTGGGGGGACAGAAAAATTTGCAATCAATGTTCCTACGAACAACTAATGTTCGTAGGAAATAAAGATATCACTTCTTACGAACAACATTTGTTTGTAGGAATTGCTACGAACAAATGTTGTTCGTAGGAACCCAAATTTATAATTAAAAAGATTATTTATATTTGTTACGAACTTCATTTGTCCGTAGGAATTCCTACGAACAAATGAAGTTCGTAGGAACCCTTTACAAATTCTCTAGGGGTTCCGTAAGTTTGGAGAACCATTGCAAATTCTTTTACGGAATTCGCCCCTTTCAACTCACCGTTGTAGGCCTGCAAATTTGTAAAATTACTATCTTTGTTGGACTCTAGCATCCCCATTGTAGATGCTCTAATAGACTAATCAAACAAGTTGTTGAAATTAGTTTACAAAAATGAATTCGTTTTAACAGATCGAGGCTGCCAGCTGTAGTCCACTAACAATGTTACCGGTGGAAAATTGACACACAGTGTCGTGTTTGTGAAAAATAGAAAACCAATTTCGATTTTGGTAAAAATAGTGGGCGGTGAAACAAAACAAGGGGATGGTATTATACTAGCTCGACGTCGTTAAAATGATTTTGGTTATACACCAAAAACTGTAAGGGTACGTTTGGTTGTCAATGGACAAAAGCGTGGGCATGGCAAAATTTGCCCAGGCAAATTTTGCCTAGACAAATTTTACCTAGGCAAATTCAGATGACGCTATCAAACAACATTAGGCGAAATTAAAGTCAATCCAATTAATTTATTTAAAAACAATTTTTATATTATATTAAAAAATGTTAAAAATAGTTTTTACAATATTTTTATATTACAGTTTTTAAAAAAAATTGTAAAACGTTTTCTTAACAATTTTTTATAATATTAAAATCAATTTTCAAAATATTACAAAACAATTTTTAAATATTCACAACAGTTTTTTTTAACTATTTAAAATATTTTTTAATTTTTTTTTTAAACTTTAAAACTGTTTTTATATTATATTCAAAACAGTTTTTAAAATTGTTAAAAACAATTTTTACAATATTTTCATATTATGTTTTTTCAAAAAATTTGTAAAACATTCTCTTAACAATTTTTTATAATATCAAAAACAGTTTTTAAAATATTACAAAACAAATTTTAAACATTCACAACAGTTTTTTTAAACTATTTAAAACAGTTTTAAAAAATGTTTTTTAAAACTTTAAAACAGTTTTTATAATATATCCAAAACAGTTTTTAAAAATGTTAAAAACTGTTTTACAATATTTTTATATTACGGTTTTTCAAAAAATTTGTAAAACATTCTCTTAACAATTTTTTATAATATTAAAAGCAGTTTTCAAAACATTACAAAACAGTTTTTAAATATTTATAACAGTTTTTTTTAAATATTTAAGTCTTTAAAATTATTTTTTAAAACTTTAAAACTGTTTTTATAATATATTCACAACAGTTTTTAAAAATGTTAAAAACAGTTTTTACAATATTTTGTTAATACGGTTTTTTAAAAAAATTGTAAACATTTTCTTAACAATTTTTTATAATATTAAAAACAGTTTTTGAAATATTACAAAACAATTTTTAAATATTCATAACAGTTTTTTAATTATTTAAAACAGTTTTTAAATTATTTTTTAAAACATTAAAATCGTTTAAGAAGTTGGCAAATTTGTGGGCAAATATTTCCCACTCAAATAGGTAAGCAAAATTTGCCCACAGATTGTGCATAGGTGGTGTTGTACATTGGCAAATAATGTCTAGGCAAATTATGCAACCAAACAGTCAAAATGTGGGCAAATTTTCATATTTGTCAACTTTTTGACATTTGCCTAGACAAATTATGCCAACCAAACGGACCCTAAGTATTTTATGACAAAGAGTGATGCTACACTTCCCGATTCTTTCTTCCCCAATTCATACCGAATGCCTGAGTTCCCTTTTTATTTGTTTTTTTTAATTAAAAAATTGTTTAATTATATAAAAATCTGTATTTTTATATAAAAAAAGTGTTTTATATAAAAAAAAAAAAAGGAACACGAACATGATTAAATTAAAATACTCGAATCCGACCCAATTAAATGCGATAATTTTACAAAAATATTATTTTAATATAAAAAATAATTTTTTTGAAAAAAACTGTTTTAAAAAATAAAAATTAGTTTAATATAAATAAAAAGAAACTTTTTTTTACATCTTTAAACGGTTTTAAGAAATACAAAATTGTTTTAAATGTTGTAAAGTTTAGTTAAAAAATAAGGGATGTCGCTGGCGCGAAGATATAAAAATAAGAGAATATTGGGTAAATGGGTGTCTGAGGGATTAAATAAGTTAAAAAATTAAGTTTAAAAATAAGGGTGCCACTGGCGCGGCCCTATAAAAATAAGAGAATATTGGGTAAACAGGTGTTTGAGGGAATAAATGAGTTATTTTTAACCCTGTCACATGAGAAACCAATGAAAAAGAGGGGGGGGGGTCTTTTTTTTTTGATAAATTCAGTTTTAATAAATAAAAAAACTGTTAATTTGATGTTTTAGATTCGCGATGGATAAGTGCCGCTGGCGCGAACCCACAGTTAATAAATGATTTTGGTCCGAGAATGTAGGTTCGCGCGAGCAGCACTAATCAATCGTGAATCTAAAACATTAAAATTTAAACAAATATTTTTTTCAAAATAAAAACAATCAAAGTGTGCCGCTGGCGCGGACCTTTAAAAATAACAAAATACTGATTAAATTAGTGTTTGAGGACTTTTTGGAATAAAATTAAAATGATTGAACTAAATGTGTATTAAAAATGTTTGAAGGACTTTTTGATAATTAATCCATTAAATATTAATTTATTGTAAAGTTTATTTATTTTTAAAATAAATCATAACTCTTGTTATTTATTAATCTTTTGTTAAATTTAAAAAATTTAAGAGAATATCTTTTAATTTTTGTTTAAAATAAATAATAAGTATAGAGATATAATGTATTGTTTTTTAAAAAATACACTAAGGGTCAAGATTGATCCATTAAATATTCCTTCCCCACAAATTTATTTAGATTTAAAATAAATCATAACTATAGTTATTTATCAATCTAAAATAAATAATCTAAGAATTAAGCAAATATCTTTTAGTTTTAGTTTAAAATAAATTATAACTCTAAAGTTATAATGCATTATTTTTTAAAAATAAATCAAGGCTCAAGATTATTTTGGGGTCTAATGGATCAAGGGTTGAGATTTGTGGGGAAGGAATCGGTAGCTCCCCATTCGGGGAGTCTACCATTATTCTATGACAAAACATGGGGTTGTCAAAACATTATATCCAAAGGGACACGCCAAATATATGCTAAGGAGATAAAGGAAAACCAACCGTTATGGTCGTACATGACCAACAAGGGTCTAATCGAACACAGGTAAGCTATTCCTATATATATAAGAGGTCAAATCGGTATAATGCAATGAGTTAATGAGTCACTCCAACTGCTTTAATTCAACAACTAAGGCCATATAAAATATAGACCTGCTACATCATATACACGCCAACAACTATATATGAAAAACGTGCCACTCATGTATAAGGCCACAGATATAATACCGCGCATACATATATTAACATATATACATGCATACATAAAGCCAATAACATATATTCATATATAAAATATAATATACACGCATATATGTATAACATAACACTCCAACAAATATTAGCATACATATATGCAGTTAAAAATTAGGTAACAGCTAATATCATGTTAACATGAGTCAAGATGGGTACACGCAAATCAAATCGACAACAACTATAAAGCTTCTATTCAGCCTAATGGGACGAGTCACATCGTTAACATATAAGGTACATATGCCTCAATAAAATAGGAGTGTACAGTACTTGACCTGCTTTGGTCCAAGATAAATCACCTAGTACTTACGCTTTATAAAGCTAACAGATAATACAAATGGCCATGCATATAAAAACATACTATGTATATATGACACGCACATGCAATCTTAAAAAATAATTCTGCATATTTTATTAAAAAAATATTTAGTGACAAAAATTTATTTCCACAAAAATATTTTTCTTATAAAAACTTCAATTAAAGTTTTGAACTCTAAAATTTTATTATGAGAAAACCCATCACTATCATAAAGCATGGTAGACAAAATGAAAATGCAACGTGGTGTCGTGTCCTATGTGACAGAATAACTCCTATGAGCCATATAGTATGGAAATTACCTTTTTCTGAAATGACGGGCTGAATCGAGAGCTCATTTGATATAGACGACAATAGAGATCTTGGCATCGATAGGCGAGACACAATCCTAGATTACAAAAATATTTTGTTAAAATTCACGTCCAACTAGATGAAGGTCTATATAGCTAAAGCACAGAAAGCAAACCCTAGGTGTGCTCTATATAGGTAGCTTCAAATTCCCCCATTGGACTAATTTTGACAAAACCCTTTTGTACATCAAATGATATACTAAGAAAAAATAATTCCTAGAATGTCCTATACAAAAGAGTATCTAACTACCCATCCATCCTAGAAATGAAAAGACACAACTCAAGACGACCGACGAGAATACCTGCAGAACATAAATACACTTTCTTTCGAGAAATCAAGTTAGTAGCACTTGCTCTACCAAAATATTAAAATGAAAGAATTAAATGTGAAGGAAATAAAAAAACATAATATGTATGAAGAATATCAACAACACAAGAATATAATATGTACTCAACTCTCCCCCATTTTGGCTAAATTAGACAACGGTAAGAATGAGACAAAATAAGTGTTTATAAACTCCAAAATAAGTGTCTCCTACATTAAACATGGCTTTAAGAGATACCGGTTATTAGCATATATCTTTATCCTAAAACCTCGGAGATCTAGTAATCAAAGGGCAGAATAAACACAAGCCAAAATTCAAGTACAATCTCTCCAATCAAATGTTAAAGTTACTTCTAAACAAGAATTATCATAAGGCATTGAAAGCATATCAACAAGCCAAAAATCACATGCAATAAAAGGAACTACCCTAATTTGTTTATGAGTTTTTGGAGCATTAAACTGGTAAGAGTATCCTTTAGCGTCACAATACTTGGTAACTCCATTTTGATTAAACTCACCTCCCCCATCATTGAATAAATCTAAGGGTTTGGGGGTATTTAAGTACTTAACCTTCTCGTGAGGAGACTTAATGATTTTCTCACTCTCCCAAGTGTCACATACATTAGTTGGGCATTTCTTCGACTTTAAAAAATCCATTTGAGGTCTCAAGTCACAAGTCCTAATCCAAATAGGCAAAGTTTTCAAAGGTTTTGTGCCTTTCTAAATTTAGGCTAAAATTAATCTTTCAAAAATATTTTCTTGTTAACATGACGCCTAGACTTATTGAAGGAATGATTCAAGTTATTATTAGTGCGTTGCCTACGAAAAATTGTAAATTGCTTCACATTTTGGTTATAACATTTAAAATGAGTACCGTTCTTGCGATTACTAATGCATTCCCAGTTTTGTTGACCAAAAACATCACACCTAGTACAAAATTGACTAGAAGTAGGTAGGTCTGATTGGTAGTGTTTTTCCTCTACATGTTTGACAGATTCATTATGAATAAATGGTTTAGGAGGTCTACAGAGTCTCTTGGCAGGGGGAAATATTTTGAAGTAGACGGTCCTACAAAGTTCTCTATGAAATTTTTAATGTCACTTTCGTAATCACTTTCAATTAAAACTTATTTTCCTTTATCCTTTTTGGACAACTTACTTTCCAACGGAAGAACCGTTTCTTGTTGGGCTTTTATAAATAAGATTGGTCTACTTGGATCAACTTTTTCAAGAGGACCCTCACACTAACTCCTCTAGTATCACCCTTATACCATTGTTCAACAAGCAATTTGTAAGGGTCAAAACATTTTATATAACGACTACGACACATTTTGAAAGCTGTTTCACAAACTTGTTTGGATTTTTCAACTTGCAAAAGCTCTT
The DNA here is from genome assembly GCA_949130495.1 of Sambucus nigra. NCBI lineage: Eukaryota > Viridiplantae > Streptophyta > Magnoliopsida > Dipsacales > Adoxaceae > Sambucus > Sambucus nigra. The sequence goes on along the minus strand of OX422216.1, from coordinate 229,258,787 downwards.
CATTATATTTTTCTTCAAATGAAGACAAATTTTCATTTAAAATCGTAATCTGAAATTTAAAATCAAGTGACTATTTTTCAAAATCAATTTTGACATTGTTCATTTCAGTGGAATTTTGTTGAACGATCTTATATTGATTCTCTAAGGTCTCATAAGCATTTTTACCAAATTAAATAATTCTTATCTATTTTCCAAAGTCTTGATATACAATTCCGAGTAATCATCATAGAGAATAAAATTCTCATGCTCATTAGTGTTCGTGTGTGAATTGTTTCTATCATCCGATTTAGTATCAATGTTGATGTAAAAAACTAGATTACTCTAATTATTCAATCACAGATAAATAAATGAGACAAAGAATTTTAAAGTGGTTCAGCCTTATATGAATGGCCTACGTCCGCTGTTATGTTATTGCTGAGTGTTTAGGAATTTTCGATTACAAGTGCTATCAAGAAATTTCGGTCCCCTTGAATGAGGGTGACACAAGGTATTTATAGCCTTTAGGTTGTACATGAAAGGGTGATACATTATATGATATACATATGAAAGGGTAACTCATTTAATTCTCTTCAAGCGTGTGCGTCAAGATGATAAGCATTCAATGAATAGTTGAACTGTTGATTATCTGGCAATCAATGCTGTGGTCGAGATGCAGCTCGAACCGCATTAGTTGCTCATCGTCCAAGAGTTCTTCGGAGCACTGGAGTTCCTCGAAGGACAAGAGTTCCTCGGAGGGATGGTGTTCCTCGGAAGACTGGTGTTCCTCGAAGTACACCTGTTGCTCGGAGTGAGTATATTGGTCGGGGGAATGATCTTCCTCGTTGCTATTGTGCCACTTAGATTAACACGTGTCTTCTTATTATTCGTCCACATCAGCATACTAATTTTGGTATCAACAGAAGCCCCTAATGTTTCATATTTCGAACTTTGAGGAGTATGGAACATTCTTTCTCGGTATATGGCAATATTAAATGACCTTCCTGGGTTTTAGGAGCCTTTTCTTCATATTCGAATTTCCTTCCAAATTCACAGAATCCACCTTTTTGCATTTTTATAAGCGCTTCGATCTTCGTGCACTTTTTGTCCTTTTAGCCGCCGGTAGCGTAATAGTTTCCTTTTTATAATCATTTCTTTCTCCGTTTCCCAAGGCAAAGTATTTAAGCTTCAGAGGCAATCCCATCGTCTTCTACCTTTTCAATTTCTTCTTTCGAGTTTTCTATAACTTTTCTCTCTCCTGTACGTTCATCCCTTTCTTCGTTTGTTTGTCAACAGATCTCCTTTTTCCTGTAAGATTTTCTTCCTTCTTCTTCATTTATTTTTATTCACCATGGTTTATATTATCGAATCTCTTGAGAAATTTCGTTCTGACTTTTCTATTCCTTTTTGGGTAACTTTGGAGAGTCTTTCTGAGCCTTCAAATTATTTTAATTTGGCTGAGGGACATTGGTTCCCTAGCCTTTTTATTGCTGAATGTGGATTTTCTTTTCCACCAAACCCTTTGTGTTTAGAGTTCTGTCAGTATTTCGATGTTGTCCCTGCAAAAATAGCCCCCAACACATGGAGAATAGTTAATGGGGTGTATAGGTTAAATCAAACTCATGGAACTCGTATAGGAATTCCTGAGATTATGTACTGTTACAGATGGGCTGTTTTAGACAATGTTTTTTATTTAAAAACTAGATTTTTGAATAGGGCCTTAGTAGTCAATCTCCCTGATGCAAATAGGGATTATTTTGAACACGGGGTAGTTATCAAAAATTGGCAACATACCCCTTTGGTTGGAGATGAAGTATATGAAGGTCCCAAATGTCCTCCATATGGCAATGGGATAGGTTATTTTCATCTTATTTTATTTTTGAAATTACGATTTCATTATGTTTGATAAAATGTATGACTGATATTTCACAATGTATTTGTTTGCAGTTGACAGTAAGAGAAAAACTCCAAAAGAATCAGAAGTAAATATTAAACATTTGAAACATATCTGGAATTTTCATCGAAGAGTTGCAGACGAGCACATCAGGTCTGCTTCATATTTATTTCAGTACAGGAGCTACACATCATCCTTTACTGCTCGTCCGGTGGTCAGCATTAGTGAGCCATTGCCAGCTTCTGAGGAATCTTCACCAGAATCTCACATTCCTCTAAGTCAGAAGATGGGCAAGAGAAGAGTTCCTGCTATCTTCGAGGAGACTTCCTCTGCTGGAGATGGAAAAAGAAACAAGGCTGAAGTCCCAAAGGGGACAAAGAAAGTAGATGGTGCCTCTTCTGTTGCTCCTCAGAAGGTTGCCGAGAAGCCCCCAATGGCTCCGAGCAAGAAAAATGCACCTATGGAAGTGGTCACCATCTCTACCACCAAAAGTTCTTTGGTTGAAACTGCTGAAGTGCCACTGAGGAGATTGAAGAAATCCTCCTCGGTTACTTTGACTGAAACCATTCCCCAGCTCCAAGCTAGTGAAGCTGGTGTCCCAACCATTATTCCCCCGAGTTCTGCAATGAGCTCGGTAAAGACTTGTACTATTCCTGAAGTCCAAAGAATTGAAGAAAAAACATGTCTAGGGATATGCTGACATCCCTAGCTACTCGTCACATTGCTTCAGTAAGTTTCTCTTATCCTGAATTTTTCTTTCTTCTAGTCAATATATGTATCTCGGCACTGACTTATCATTATTTTCTTTATCAACTGGTGAGTTTCTTTAACACCATAGTGAAGAAATATCAAGCAATCAAGGCTTCCAGCTCCTCGTCTGGAGTAGAGGATGCTTTCCAGGGCTTGGCCCAATCTTTGAAGGAATCCCGTCAAAAATACGACGAGGATAGGGGTGAATGGGAGTAGAAGTTGGCTGCGTCTGAAGCAGAGAAAGTACAATTGGGAAATAAGGTGAGAGACTTGGAGAGGGAGAATAAAAAATATGCTAAGAAGCTCACAAGCTTTGGGGAGCATGAAAATAAGTTGAAATCGGCCGAGGAAGAGCTGACCCTTCTGCGAGAAGTAAATCGCCAGAAGGAGGAGATGGAGGCAAAGTTGAAAGCCTCCGAGGATCTTCTATCCGAGAAGCTCTCCTCGGAGAAAATGAAAAGAAAGGTGGCTGTGAAAAAATCTTTTCGCACCGGTTGGGATAAAGGATGGGATAGGGGGTAGCGGCAATGATGACCCAGGTCAAGTATGGGAGTTTGAAATACTTCCGAGATGGTTGGGTTGCTGCCCTGCAGGAACTGAAGGTTAGCGAGGACTCTGAACTATTCCAGCAACATCTTCCTGGCCCCCCTCCTGTGATTGAAAATGAGGAAGAAGACGAAGCTGCTTCTGAGGAGTCTTCAATGATAGTAGGTGATCAAGTCCTTGCTCCATAACCCAATCAGACAGCCACCGAGGAGATCTCGTCTTTCCCTGCTCCTCCTGAACAAGTCTCAACTTCTGCCAATCAACTCATTGTTCCCACCGAGCAACGAAGCTCCTCATCCCAGCCTCCCGAGAAAGTCTTGGGAGACAAGGAAAAGGTGTGAAGTTGTTCAGTATTCTCTTTCTGTTTTTCTTTTACTTGTACTCTGTATTCTGAACACTGTACTCCTTTTGATGATGTAATAAAATTACCTTTTGTTGTTCCTCTGCGTTGTTGATGTTCTGTCTTCTTCTTTTATTAACTCTTGCCTTCTCTTCTTTACTAGTTTGTGGCTAGAATGGAATTATTATCTGCCAATGATACAAAGTTGATGAAATAATGCCATGAATATTATAAGGCTGGTCACACAGAATTGAGTGTATCAGAAGTTGCTGACATCCTCGGTCATGATGCTTCAGAGCAGGCAGTAGAAGCTTATCAATACCTGAAGGGCTTACTTGATCGAGCTGTGGCCAATAACGTGGCTTACTATGACATGATCGAGGAGTTTCAATATACTTTAGAAGATCTTCAGACTCAGTACAAAGAATCAACTGCCCTTTTGCACGAGGGGTATGAAAAGAGGTATCAACAGCTTTCTGCCGAGACAGGCCACAAAAAGATCCTTGCTGGGTACGATGTCAGGGAGAGAACCCTAAAGGGTGAAGTTGAAGCTTGTAGACAGATTGTCGAGCTGCTAGAGCAAGAAAATAACAATTTGCAGAAAGAGCTGGCACAGTATAAGTCTGCAACATCTTCTTCAACAGTTGTAATCCCAGTGACTGACGAGGGATTTTCCTTTCTAGAGGTTGATAATGCCTAATTAAGGCAAGAGTTGGATACCTTGAGAAGATCTGGTACTTCTGCTGCTACTCGGTGACGAGGAAGAGGTTCTCGTGGTCGAGGAAGAGCTGCTCAGAATATCGTCGAGGATCAAGAGCTCTTAGTCGTAATGTTGAAGAAGCTCGTACTCGATCAACGTTGGAAACTCAAGCGTTCCAATTGAATGCAAAAAATCGGGTTTTGTCTGAAATGTCTAAGAAAATCCAAACTCTGGAGGATCAACTTGCTTCGATAAAGTCTTCTCTGAATAATAAGGATGTTTTTGCTAGGAACCTTCATGAGCAGTTAGAGAGAATAACTTTCCAATTCCACAAACAACCTCGTGAGTTCTGGATGGCAGGCTACAATGAGGCCCTTTATCACTTGGATGCTCGCCTTGAAAATGCCAATAATGAAGGTTATAAACAGGGATGGTTGAACGCCCTGGGTGTATTAAAACTAGAGCAGGGCCATTATTTATGGGATTATCATGCTCCTGGGCTACTAGACTTGCATGTGCCACCTTATAAATTGGACATGAAATGGATCCCAGCTCGTGCCATTCCTCGGAGCTTAATTTTAAAATACCTTGGTGACTACAATCTTCATTCTCAGATCGAGGTATCTCGTCCCGAGCATCTACTGGACACACCTTCTGTGATTAACGTTAGGATGCTGAAGGACTTGAACTTTATTAACTCTCCTCAGACTTTAAATGATCCGCCTTCTGGCGAGGAACCTATTTCAAAAGTAGAGGGAAAGAAACCAATAGAGTAGGGATCTCAATGTAATAATTAGTACACATATGTAACTTGTAATTCGTTTTGAATTCTAATGAAAGGCTTTCATTTTCTGTTTGCAAATCTGTATTGCTATTGTCTTGTGATTATCAGACACTCTATATTTGTGCTTGCATAACAATATTGTATGGTTCCTCGACCAACTTAGTAATAAAAAATTACAAGTATTAGTAATGTTTCTCGATCACTTAATAATAAAGTAATGAGTATAAAAATGTTAAAAATTCTTCCAACCAACCAAGGTTGTTAAATTGTGCTCGTCGACCAATTATAGTTAGTGAGAGTTTTTATCCCCGACCAGCTATACTTGGTAAATTTTTGTCTTTTTCATAAAATGTGCCGACCAACCAAGGTCGATGATTTTTCCTTGTCGACCAACTACAGTTAGTGGGTTTTTACCCCCGACCAACTATACTTGGTTCAGTTTGGAATATTTGTTCTTCAAGGAACTTTTATGAAATAAACTTACTTCCCGACCAACATAAGTTGGCATTTGAGATAATATCTTACTTCTCGACCAACATAAGTTGGCATTTGAGAGCATATTTTGTTTCCTAACCAACCGAGATTGGCCTTTCGTCGATCATCTTGTGTTCTTGCTCTTTTACCAACCGGAGTTGGTCTGAGTTCGAACTATCATGTCCACTAGCTCTTTTACCAACCTGAGTTGGTCACGCTAGTGTACGCCTCCTAACCAAAGGAGTATAGTTTGTTCTCTCCCTTTTACCAACCGGAGTTGGTCGTGGGTTTGAACTATCGTGTCCACTAGCTCGTTTACCAACCTGAGTTGGTCACGCTAGTGTACGCCTCCTAACCAAAGGAGTATAGTTTGTTCTCGCCCTTTTACCAACCGGAGTTGGTCATGGGTTTGAACTATCGTGTCCACTAGCTCTTTTACCAACCTGAGTTGGTCACGCTAGTGTACGCCTCCTAACCAAAGGAGTATAGTTTGTTCTCGCCCTTTTACCAACCGGAGTTGGTCGTGGGTTTGAACTATCATGTTCTTTTTATTGTCGAGCAGCGTTGCGTACCGAGCAGCGTAGTGTTAAACACACTAGTATTCCCGGAAAAACTTTCAATAAAAGGAGAGAAGATTGTGAAATATCATCGTTTTATGCATATTGATGGAACTGCTTTACATTTTACATCACTGATAATACTTGCGTAGGTGTTCAGCATTCCATGCATTCTTAAATTCCTCTCCTTCTAGAGTTGCTATTCGGTAAGTTCCTGGTCGGACAACTGCAGTAACTCGGTAAGGTCCATGCCAGTTTGCTTCCAACTTATTGTGCTTCTGAATGACCTTATTTAGCACATAATCTCCTTCTTTTAAGTCGCATTTTTTCACCCTCTTGTTGTAGAACAGGGCTGTTCGTTGTTGATAAGCAGCATTCTTAATGGCTGCCTCTTCTCTAACTTCCTCGAGCATGTCCAAATCTAATCTCCTCATCAAGTCGCTGACTGGGGAATTAAAATTCAGCACTCTGTGTGTTAGAAGACCCAACTCGAAAGGTATTACAGCCTCACTTCCAAATGTCAGCATATATGGTGATTCTCCAGTTGCTGCTCGGGGAGTTGTTCGGTAAGCCCACAATACTGACTGTAGCTTATTAATCCAATTAGCTTTAGCCTCACTTAGCCTCTTCTTCAAACCATTTAGTAATGTTCTGTTCGTCACTTCAGTCTGCCCATTACTTTGAGGATGGCCTGGTGCTAAATGGACTTTCAAAATGTTTGACTGGTGACAATAGGTGGCAAACTCCTCGTTATCAAATTGTGTTCCATGGTCTGTGATGAAGGCATGAGGGAGACCATATCGGCAGATGATGTTCTTCCAAACGAATTGGTATACCTTCTCGTACGTCATATCAATAAGTGGCTCAGCTTCTACCCACTTAGTAAAATAATCCACTGCGATGATGAGGTACTTGAATCTTCCTCAGGTCGTTGGCAGTGGTCCAACCAAATCAATTCCCCACATGGCAAATGGCCAAGGGGAAGTTATGGGTGTCAATAATACTTGTGGAGTTCGTCAAATGGAGGAAAAACGTTGGCATTTATCACATCTTTTGGCATAGGCTATACAATCAGCCCTCATCGTTGGCCAGTAGTACCCCTGCGTCATCACTCTTTGTAAAAGTGTCCGACCTACTACATGTGCTCCACAAGATCCTTCATGGATCTCTTCAATCAATTCCTTCACCTCGGAGGGATGCACGCATCTTTGCAAACCTGCCATAATTCCTCGTCTATATAAAACACCATTAATTAGTACATACCGAGCAGCTTTAAACTTTAATTTCTTGGCAGCGATCTTATCCTCCGGTAATTCTCCTTCCTCGACATATGCCCTAATGGGATCCATCCACGATGGTCCTAAATCAAGAGTAATAATATTCATCGTCAGGTCTTCATCTATGCTTCGACTTTCTAACACCTCAATTGGTATCGTTCTTCGCAACTCGGTACGAGTAGCTGATGCTAGTCGGGCCAGTGCGTCTGCTTGTGTATTCTCCATTCTTGGTATTCTGATCAACTGAATGGCATCAAATTCTGCCAACAACTCCATCGCCTTTGCATGATACTTGACCATTAATTCTCCTTTAACTGCATATGTTCCCATCATCTGATTCACAATTAATTAAAAATCACTGAATACCATCACTTGTTGCGCTTCCATAATCTTTGCTAAATTAAGACATGCTATCAAGGCTTCATACTCAGCCTCATTATTGGAAGCTTTGAATTGGAATCGTAAGGCATATTCCACGTCAATCTCGTCTGGGGTGTTCAAAACAATCCCTGCCCCACAACGTGTTGTACAAGATGACCCATCTACATATAATCTCCATGTAGGTAACTCGTCTTCAAATTTCTTATCTGACGGAGTTCCTCGGTGAAATATCTGTTGTTTCCTTTCATCCTCCCCTGGTATTTTTCGCTCTTCGTCGACCATCTCTTCTCGCCCTTTTACCAACGAGAGGATATCTGGGTTTGAATTTGATGATCTTTCTACATCCACAAGCCCTTTTACCAACCGGAGTTGATCTGGACTTATGTCTGTTGATCCTGTAACATCCATAGGTTGGTCAGCGAGCAACTTTTGCTCCTCGGGGGTATCAGGATATGTAAATTCTGCTATAAAGTCTGCTACAACCTGCCCTTTTAATGATGATCTGGGTTCATACACAATATCATATTCACCGAGCCCTATTGCCCAATACATCAGTCTTCCTGATTTTTCTGGATTATGAAGGGCTTGTCTTAATGGCATGTCGGTATATACGACGATGGTATGGGCCTGGAAATAAGGCCTCATTCTTCTACTTGCTTCAATTAATGTCAATGCCAATTTTTCCAACTTCGGGTACCTGATCTCTACACCTCGGAAAGCCTTACTTGTGTAATAAATTGGCTTCTAGATTCCATTCTCCATTCTGATCAATGCCGAGATGACAACATTCTCTGATACTGCCAGGTACAAGTACAACTTTTCTCCCATTACTGGCCTGGACAACAGTGGAGGTGCTCCCAGATATTTCTTCAAGTCTTGAAAGGCTTTTTCACATTCATCATTCCAATCGAAAGTTTTTCGAAGTGTTTTGAAGAATGGGAGGCATCTATCAGTTGCTCGGGATACAAATCTGTTGAGCGCCGCAACTCGTCCTATACGACTCTGCACCTCTTTCTTCGTCGTTGGAGATCGCAACCCTAAAAGAGCTTTGATCTTTGCTGGATTTGCCTCAATGCCTCGCTGGTTGACGATGTACCCAAGGAACATTCCTTCTCGTACTCCAAAGGTGCACTTCGTTGGGTTGAGCTTCATCTGGTATTTATCCAGTTGATCAAAGGTCTGACCTAAGTCAACTAGATGATCCGCAACTTTCTTGCTCTTTGTCAGCATATCGTCGACATAGACCTCCATATTGCAACTGATTTGTTCGGCAAAAACCTTGTTCATCAGCCGTTGGTATGTCGCTCCTGCATTTTTCAAACCAAAAGGCATAACATTATAATAATAAGTTCCCTTAGGGGTAATGAAAGAAGTGTTTTCCCTGTCTTTAGGTTTCATTTTGATCTGGTTGTAACCAGAGTAAGCATCCATGAAGCTGAGTAGCTCGTGTCCCGAGGTAGCATCCACTGGTTGATCAATTCTGGGCAATGGAAAATGATCCTTTGGGCATGCCTTGTTGAGATCGGTGAAATCAACACACATTCTCCATTTATTGTTTTTCTTCTTCACCATCACCACATTTGCCAATCAGTCTGGATACTTCACATCTTCAATGAATTGGGATTTCTGGAGCTTTTCGACCTCCTCTTGTATAGCTTGATTCTTCTCGGGACTAAATACTCTTCTTCTTTACTTTACAGGCTTGATCTCCTTATTCACATTGAGCTCGTGACATAAGAAGTTTGGATCTATTCCTGGCATGTCTTCATGAATCCACGCAAAAGTTTTCTTCCTGTTTCTTAAGAAAGTTATCAACTCCTGTTTTATTGAAGCATCTAACGAAGAACCTATCTGGGTTACTCGTTCAGGATGCTCGTCGTCCAAAATAACATTTTTTGTAGATTCCACCACCTGTCCTTTTACAAGTTGGGATTCATCTCTAGGATCGAGTGTTTCGATTTCTGTACCTTCATCCACCTGGTAGGTATTAGTCTTTTTCCTTGATTCTTCAAGCTCCTCTTGCTCAGCAGACAAATAATAGCATTCCCAAGCTACTTTCTGATCACCTTTCACAACTCCTACTCCGAAATTTGTAGGGAATTTTAAGCACTGATGTACTGTAGATGGGACTGCTTCGAACTTCTTCAAACCAACTCTTCCCATGATGATGTTGTAAGCTGACTGCACATTCTTATCCATCACAAAGAAGAGTATTTTTTTTGTTCGACAAGCAGGCCAAGTTCCAATGAATATATCCAACTTGATCGTCCCAAGTGGAAAGACTTTCTCACCAGCAAAACCCAATAAAGGTCTTTGATAAGGTTCCAATTGAGATAATTTCAAATTTAAACTGTCAAAGCAGGAATAGTACATGCTGTCTGCCGAACTACCATTATCTACCAGCACTCTCGAAATCACTACTTCTTTCATCCTCATTTTGATCACCAAAGGGTCGTCGTGAGGGTAAAGAACACCTGCCAGGTCATTTTTTGAAAAATCAATGACCAGCTTTTCTTTGTTTACCTTCCTCGGGCGATCCTCTTCAGCCAAATTTATCCATTGAATGTATGAGCAAGCCTGAGCCTCACCGAGGTAAGCTTTTCTTTCTGCAGTAAGGTCTCCTCCTCCTGCATCTCCTCCTGTAATGACATTACAATCAAATGACCCAAAGCGTATTGAAAATACCTCTCGTTTTGGTTGTATTGGTTTCTTGGGAAGATCGGGGTCATCTTCTGTATCATCTTCATGATCCCTTTTCTTTTTCTCCTCTGCTCGACGAGGAGATCTAGACCTTTATCTAGTTCGGTCATTATTCCTTCTTTCGCCTCCCCGATCAACATACTTCTCTAGCTTCCCTCTTCGGATGAGTGTTTCAATCTCGTTCTGAAGAGCTATGCAATTTTTGGTCATATGGCCGTGATCCTTATGGAACTCACAATATTTCTCCCTATTCCTCAGGTCAGGGTCTGACCTCAGTTTCTTTGGCCACTTTACTTCCTCGTTATTCTTGATTTCTTCCAAGACATGATTAATACCCATTTTCAAAGGAGTATAATTATCGAATTTCTTTAGGACTTCCCATGACGATTTATTATTCTTGGAATGCGTGTCACCGCCATTTCCCTTATGCTCTTTCTTCTTGGATTTATCGTCTTCCACTTTGGTTTCTTTATCCATATTCTTCTTCGCAGCCATAGCCTCCTCGGTATTCATGATTTTGGCCGCTTTCGCCATCAACTCTGACATTGTTGTAGGTGGATCTTTGGCCAAAGTGTAATACAACTTGTTAGGCAACAGCCCACTCATCAAGGCGGTGATTGTTGTCTTTTCTTCATAATCTATGACTTCCAGTTTCTCGTTATTGAAACGAGTTATGTAATCTCTAGTACTCTCACCAGATTTTTGTCTAACACTTAACAAGTGTGATACTCTTTTTACTGGCTTTGCCCCAAAACAGAAATTGCCGATGAACAACTCAGCCAACTGAAAGAAAGTTAAAATCTTACCCCGAGGAAGATTGTTGTACAATATCTGGGCAGATCCAGTAAGAGTTCTCGAGAATGCTCTGCATCTCATCTCGTCGGGGACAGCATAGATGTCGGCAGCAGCTTGATATTGCTCTATGTGTAGAACAGGATCTGTCTTTCCATCATATTTGGGGGTCACCACTGGTGATTTAAACTTTGACGGGGTAGGAAAACCCACAATGGCCTGGACAAAAGGTGTCCTTTGAAAAAAAGTTCGTTGTAAGGGATTCTTCGCCTTAGCCATTTCTCCCAATCTATCCTCCAAGCGCTGTATGGAACCCTTCCACGCATCGTTTCCTTCCTCGTGCTTATTAATTCGAGCAATTGATTGTTCTGATGTGGCCTCTTGAGATCTATCTTGACGAGCAACTGGTCGTGATTGTGCTGATCCTTCTCTTAGATCTGATGGTCGTCGAAAACTCCTCGATATGGTCTTAGGTGGACTCCTATTCCTCCTAGGGCCTAATCGACTGAAAGGAGACACCCTACTCAGTCTTTCCAAGGCACTGGGTCTTTCTGGAGAGAGAGTGATACGTTGATCAGTATTTGTAGCCCTTATTGACGAAGTTCACCCAGGTTGATAAGAAAAATCATCAGATTCATCATTACGATATGACTCAGTACGCCTGGATCGTGAAGGAAGTAAATAAGTTTACCTCTGACCACTTCGCTGTCCTGAACGTGCAGGTGCACCGCCATGAAGGATCTGTATGAGTTGCCTCATTGTTTCCTGCATGGCGGTTTGTCCTTGAGCCAGATTCGTCATAATCCCAGCCAGATCTGGAGGTGCAGAGAGATTTAGAGGATTTCCAGCATTTCCAGCATTTCGATTGCTGGATTCCGGGTTATCTGCCATTGATGATGAATGATTTTCAGTGAAAAACGATAATAACAATCGTTTCCCACAGACGGCGCCAATCTGTTGATGTAAAAAACTAGATTACTCTAATTATTCAATCACAGATAAATAAATGATACAAAGAATTTTAAAGTGGTTCAGCCTTATATGAATGGCCTATGTCCAATGTTATGTTATTGCTGAGTGTTTAGGAATTCTCGATTACAAGTGCTATCAAGAAATTCCGATCCCCTTGAATGAGGGTGATACAAGGTATTTATAGCCTTTAGGCTGTACATGAAAGGGTGATACATTAAATGATATACATATGAAAGGGTAACTCATTTAATGCTCTTCAAGCGTGTGCGTCAAGATGATAAACATTCAATGAATAGTTGAACTGTTGATTATCTGGCAATCAATGTTGTGGTCGAGATGCAGCTCGAACCGCATTAGTTGCTCATCGTCCAAGAGTTCTTCGGAGCACTGGAGTTCCTCGGAGGACAAGAGTTCCTCAGAGGGCTAGTGTTTCTCGAAAGACTGGTGTTCCTCGAAGTACACCTGTTGCTCGGAGTGAGTATGTTGGTCGGGGGAATGATCTTCCTCGTTGCTATTGTGCTACGTAGATTGACACGTGTCTTCTTATTATTCGTCCACATCAGCATACTAATTTTGGTATCAATAATCATATAAGGCACATTTAGCATCAAACATAGCAGTTATTTCAAGCATAGAAGACTGACTAGCTAATAAAGATTTAGCAGCATTAATTAAATCAAGCACTTTATTAGAATCAGAATCAGAATCATCTTCGGAATTAGTTATGTGTGCCTTGTGTTGTCTATAATGCTTGGACTATGGATTAGACCAATACTCAATAATAAAGTGACCGAGTTTCCCACAATTGTGACAAGCCAATTCAAATTTATTAACCTTGCTACTTTTACTATCATAATCAGAAGTTCGCTTTGATGTTCTATTATGGTGCAGGTTGAACTGATTATGTTAATTATTCACTTGCGTACGTCTCTTTGCAATAGCATTTCTTTGCTCCAAAATATTCTTAAATTGAGAGGACATAACAACATGTTGATTGCCAATCTTATCAATCTCATTCGATTCCACATCAGAGTCATCATCTGACTCAGATTATTGTTTAACTACCTTATACTTATTTTTATAAGGATAGGCAGTATTAAAAGCAACTTTAGAAGTAATGGTCGACTCATTCTTAGCATAAGATGTGAGAGTCTTCCTAAAGGTTGATTCAAGTTCCATAGTTCTTAATTTAGAGCATAGCAATTTAGGTGTGAGAGATGGGTCATTAATCTCTTCAATGATATAACATTTATGATCAAATCTAGGTGCAAGGGATCTCAGAATTTTAGAACACACATCTTTATCAGAATATTCAATACCATTCGCATGCAATTGGGTAATGATATCAGTCAAACGCAAATAAAAATCATCAAATGGTTCATCATCGTTCATAACTAGCATATTGTATTATTGAACCAACATTTGTGTTTTACATTGCTTTACTCTATCGTCACCCTCGTGTGCAATAACTAAAGTATCCCAAGCATCCTTACTAGTAGTGCAATGACATATACGTTTCAATTCCTTTTCACTCACACTCAAGAAAATCGCATTTTTGCCCTTATTATTGAAATTGCTTATCTTTTTCTGATCAACACTTAATTCAGATGTTTTAAGTTTTCTAAAGATGGTGCTACCTTCTGCTATAGGAGTAGTGGGGTGCTTATAACCATTTTCAATTAAATCCCAAACATCATCTCCTAATGTGCCTTGAATGAATGCTAACATTCTAATTTTCCAACAGTGCAAATTCGTGCCATAAAAAATAGGAGGTCTACTGAAATTTCCTAACCTAAGCAGCTGACTAAAATCTTCCAGTAAAACAAGGTAAAAAGAGTTTGACAAAAGTTTTGGAAAATAATCTTTTTTAATTCTAGCTCTGATACCACTTGTAAGCACCTAAGGTGCTCAAAAGACTATGTGCGATAGTGAACGATTGCCGATTAAACTCAAATTACCTACGAGTTTTATCTGTTATTCTTGGAGGGACCAATCCAAACTTTTCTTGAATTGTTAACTTTATGAAAATGAATTTAGTTTCCAAAGTCAATTAAAAAGTCCAAATTATTATCTTTGTTAAATCTAGGTGATTTACAAAAAAATAACCTATTCAGTTTTTAGGTGAGTTTCTATTTATTTAAACCTACTTTTTCGCGTGAGGTGATATGCAAAAAATGTAAAGCACGCGGTATTTATTTAACGTCGCAAAAACCCTTCCCCGGAAAAAATGACAGACCCCTCTAGGAGTCACCTAATCTACTTTCACTAAAACCAAACGAAATAGGAACGATATACAAACATAAAACAAGACTGAAAGCAAGATAAATCAGAACAAGCTATTACCTATCTCGACCAAGCTTCTCTTCGCTCTCGTTGCTCTTCCGCAATTATCCTCACAATGTAGCTCTTGTTCACTTTGCTTTCTTCACGTCTTCACCTACCTTCTAGCTTCTTTAGCGCAGGTTGGCTCAGTGGCTATTGTCCTAGTTCTTAGTGAAGTATTTGTGTGCGGTGTTCTATCCTAGATGACACACCCACACTTAAATGGTACACACCGAATGCAATGCAATAATATATCTTTCTCCTAGATACCAACTACAACTCTTATGTTTTGTTCTCTTGTTTAAATAAATATTTCTTAATTTAACACAATATTCTCAAACTTTACTTTTCTCTTTTCTCAAAAATAGAACAATCAGATTTGATATAATTTATACACATCAAAAAGTGTCTACTTGAATAAGTGTTGTGTAGCGAATGATTTCTAAGTTATATGCACATGAAAAATCATGAAATCACTTCAAAGACCAAGCAATCATATTCACAGAAATAATATGACTTCAAATATATTCAATAAAATCACAAAGTCAAATATTCATAATTTATTTTTCAGAAAACAAATATTAGATTAAATCAGGTTTTAATCTAAAAACTTATCAAGACTATTTTTACAAATATTTCAGATTAGGTCAGAACAATCTTAAAAACTTAAGAAAATAATATTAAGTCCAGATATGAAATCTTCACAAATTAGATCTCAAAAAAATATTAGGTTTATCTTTTAAACTGAATATTATCAAAATATTTTTCTGAAAAATATGTTTAAAAACATTCAAGATCTTACAAACAAGATAGAAGCAGAATATTCACACACAAAAATTAATTTCGTGAATCAACTGTGTGTTGTGTACAAATATTAGATCTAAAGGATGCTCTAAAGAAAATACACAAAGATGAGAGAAATCACTTACAAATTTTATATACTCTTAAAAATCGTAAGTGCAAATTTAGAATGAGAGATGTTCAACCTTCATTTTGGTTTTGAACACATATCAACCCTTCAATATGACAAAAATAATCTAGTTTATTCTCTCTCTCTCTTTATTTTGACACAGTTTTGCCACAAAAATAATTTTCTCAGCCTCTTAAAAATGAGACCCAAAGGGTTCAATTTATAGAGTGCACAAGTATGTGCTGATTGGTGTAAAATATACTCACATGGATTGACACAAAAATACACACATCCATTGATTAAAGCAGATCTAATGGTCAACGAAGAAACACAAAGTAGTGTGTTAAAATCATGAAACGTATTGTACCAGACTGTAACCAACTAACCGCATAACAAAAAATCTAAAATCAGTTTTTTCAAAACGGTATCATTTTACTGAAGGAAGAGGACAACTCTAACAGACTAATCAAACAAGTTGTTGAAATTAGTTTACAAAAACGAAGTCGTATTAACAGATCAAGGATGCCAGCTGTAGTCCACTAATAATGTTACCGTTGGAAAATAGACACACAGTGTCGTTTTTGTTAAAAATAGAAAACCAATTTCGGTTTTGTTAAAAATAGTGAGTGGTGAAACAAATTAAGGGGCTAGTATTATACTATCACGACGTCGTTAAAATGATTTTGATTATAAACCAAAAGTTGTAAGTATTTTATGACAAAACAAGGGGTTGTCAAAACGTTATATCCAAAGGGACACGCCAAATATATGCTAAGGAGACAAAGGGTTAAATCATCAATATAATAACCTAACGCCACCTAAGCCAATAGCTAATATTATAGATTACAATCAGCTTTAAACAAAACCAACAGTTATGGTCGTACATGACCAATAAGGGTCCAATCGAACACAAGTAAGCTATTCCTATACATATATATATATATATATATATATATATAAGAGGTCAAATATGTATAAGGCAATGAGTCAATGAGCCACGCCAACTTCATTAATTCAACAGCTAAGGCCATATAAAATATAGACTTGCTACATCATATACACACTAACAGCTATATATGAAAAACGTGCCACACATGTATAAAGACACAGATATAATACCGCGCATACATATATTAACATATATACATGCATACATAAATCCAATAACATATATTCATAAATATAATATAATATACACGCATATATATATATATATATATATATATATATATAACATAACACTCCAACAAATATTAGCATACATATATGTGGTTAAAAATTAGGCAACAACTAATAGCATGTTAACATGGGTCAAGATGGGTACAAGAAAATTAAGTCGACAACAACTATAAAGCTTCTATTCAGCCTAATGGGGCGAGTCACATCGTTAAGAGATAAGGTACATATGCCTAGATAAAATAGGGGTGTACAGTATTTGACCCGCTATGGTCTAAGACAAATCGCCTAGTACTTACACTTTATAAAGCTAACAACTAATACAAATGGCCACGCATATACAAGCATACTATATATATATATATATATATGAAACGTTCATGCAACCTTAAAAAATAATTCTGCATATTTTATTAAAAAAAATATTTAGTGACAAAAAATTTATTTTCACAAAAATATTTTTTTATTATAAAAACTTCAATTAAAGTTTTGAACTCAAAAAATTTATTATGACAAAACCCATCACTATCATAAGGCATGATAGACAAAATGCAAATGCAATGTGGTGTCATGTCCTACGTGACAGAATAACTCCTACGAGCCATAGAGTATGGAAATTACCTTTTTCTGAAATGACGGGCTGAATCAAGAGTTCATTTGATGTAGACGAAAATAGAGATCTTAGCGTCGATAGGCGAGACACAATCCTTGATTATAAAAATATTTTATCAAAATTCACATCCAACTAGATGAAGGTCTATATAGATAAAGCACAGAATGCAAACCCTAAGTGTGCTCCATATAGGTACCTTCAAATTCCCCCATTGGACTAATTTTGACAAAACCCGTGAGTACATTAAATGATATACTAAGGTAAAATAATTCTTTTAATGTCCTATACAAAAGAGTATCTAACTACCTATCCATCCTAGAAATGAAAAGACATAACTCAAGACGACCGACGAGAATACCTGCAAAACATAAATACACTTTCTGTCGAGAAATCAAGTTAGTAGAACTTTCTCTACCAAAATATTAAAATGACATAATTAAATGTCCAGTAAATAACAAAACAGAATAAGTATGAAGAATATCAACAACACAAGAATATAATATGTACTCAACTCTCCCCCATTTTGGCTAAATTAGACAATGGTAAGAAGGACAAAAAATAAGTGTTTATAAACTGCAAAATAAATGTCTCCTTCATTAAACATGGATTTAAGAGATACCGGTTATTAGTAGATATAGTATTCCTAAAACCTCGGAGATCTATTAATCATAGGGCAGAATAAACACAAGCTAAAATTCGTGTACAATCTCTCCAATCAAATGTTGAAGTTACTTCTAAACAAGAGTTATCATAAGGCATAGAAAGCATGTAAACAAGCTAAAAATCACATGCAATAGAAGGAACTACCCTAATTTGTTTATTAGTTTTTGGAGCATTATACTGGTAAGAAAATCCTTTAGCATCACAATACTTGGTAACACCATTTTGATTAAAGTCACCTCCCCCATCATTGATTAAATCTAAAGGTTTGGAGGTATTTAAGTCCTTAACCTTCTCGTGAGGAGACTTAATGATTTTATCACTCTCGCAAGCGTCACATACATTAGTTGGGCAGTTCTTCGACTTTAAAAAATCCATTTGAGGTCTCAAGTCACAAGTCCTAATCTAAATAGGCAAAGTTTTCAAAGGTTTTTGTGCCTTTCTAAATTTAGGATAAAATTTATGTTTCGAAAATATTTTTTTGTTAACATGAGGCCTAGACTTATTGAAGGAATGACTCCAATTATTATTAGTGCGTTGCCTACGAAAAATTGTAAATCGCTTCACTTTTCAGTTATGACTTTTAAAATGAGTACCGTTCTTGCGATTACTAAGGCATTCCCCGTTTTGGTGACCAAAAACATCACACCTAGTACAAAATTTACTAGAAGTAGGTAGGTCTGATTAGTAGTGTTTTTCCTCTACATGCTTGGCAGATTCATTACGAATAAATGGTTTAGGAGGTCTATATTGTCTCTTGGCGGGGGGGGGGGGGGGGGGGGGGGGGTGGGGGGGAATATTTTGAAGTAGACGGTCCTATAAAGTTCTCAATGAAATTTTCAATGTCACTTTCGTAATCACTTTCAATTAAAACTTGTTTTCCTTTATCCTTTTCAGACAACCTACTTTCCAACGGAAGAGCCATCTCTTCTTGGGCTTTTATAAATAAGATTGGTCTACTTGGATAAACTTTTTCAAGAGGACCCTCATATCCAAATCCTCTAGTATCACCCTCATACCGTTGTTCAACAAGCAATTTGTCAAGGTCAAAACATTTTATATCACGACTACGACAAGTTTTGAAAGCTGTTTCACAAACTTGTTTTGATTTTTCAACTTGCAGAAGCGCTTCATTATATTTTTCTTCAAACAAAGACAAATTTTCATTTAAAATCATAATCTGAAATCTAAAATCAAGTGACTGTTTTTCAAAATCAATTTTGACATTGCTCATTTGAATGGAATTTTGTTGAACGATCTTATATTGATTCTCTAAGGTCTCACTAAACATTTTTGCCAAATTCAAAAATTCTTCTCTATTTTGCAATGTCTTAACATACAATTCCGAGTAATAATCATAGCCAAAAAAAAATTCATGCTCATTAGAGTCCGTGTGTGAATTGTTGCTATCATCAGATTTAGTATCATATAAGGAACGTTTAGCGTCAAACAGGGCAGTTATTTCAAGCATAGAAGGCTGACTAGGTAACAAAGATTTAACAGCATCAATTAAATCAAGCACTTTATTAGAATCAGAATCATCTTCGGAATCAGTCATTCCAGCTAAGTACACGTCTCCGCAACAACCATAAACTTCTCCTAAAAATGTAAGGAAATTTGATTCAGAATTTCCTTGGTTGTCTTTTGATTCAGAATCAGAAGATTCATCCCAAGCTTTAGTTATGTGTGCCTTGTGTTGTTTAGAATGTTTCGACTGTGGCTTAGACCAACACTCAGCAATAAAGTGATCGAGTTTTCCATAATTGTGACAAGCCAATTCAGATTTATTAACCTTGCTACTTTTACTATCATAATCAAAAGTTCGTTTTGATGTTCTATTATGGTGCTGGTTGAACTGATTATACTGATTATTCACTTGCGCACGTCTCTTTGCAATAGCATATATACATGCATGCATATGTGCGATTAAAAATTAGGTAACAGCTAATAGCATGTTAACATGGGTTAAGATGGGTACAAGAAAATCAAATCGGCGACATCTATAAAGCTTCTATCCAGCCTAATGGGACGAGTCAGATCATTAAAAGATAAGGTACATATGCCTAGATAAAATAGGGGTGCACAATATTTGACCTGCTATGGTCTAAGACTAATCGCCTAGTACTTACGCTTTATAAAGTTAACAACTAATGCAAATGGTCACGCATATACAGACATACTATATATATATGACACGCACATGCAACCTTAAAAAATAATTCTGCATATTTTATTAAAAAAAATATTTAGTGACAAAAAAATTATTTTCACAAAAATATTTTTCTTATAAAAACTTCAATTAAAGTTTTGAACTCAAAAATTTTACTATGGTAAAACCCAGCACTATCATACGGCGTGATAGACAAAATACAAATGCAACGTGGTGTTGTGTCCTACGTGACAGAATAACTCCTATGAGTCATAGAGTATGGAAATTACCTTTTTCTGAAATGACGGGCTGAATCGAGAGCTCATTTGATGTAGACGGCAATAAAGATCTTGCCATCGATAGGCAAGACACAATCCTATATTACAAAAATATTTTGTCAAAATTCACGTCCAACTAGATTAAGGTCTATATAGCTAAAGCATGGAAAGAAAGCCCTAGGTGTGATCTATATAGGTACCTTCACTTTTAATGGCCCCATTAACATACTATTCACTTCTTCATAGTGAGTTATGATACGAAGCATCACTCATAGTTTATCCACTTTGATTCATTTATTCACTTCTTAGTGTTCCCGTTGACATGCTCATGGTGGATCAATATCCGGTGCATCGCTCACATTTTAACTATCTTTATATTTGACTTTTCTTTTAGTTCTACTCCTTATAAAGATTCATTATAGACTTTGTGAACACGATGATATTGCTCCTCACACTTTGTGTATAAATATTCATTTTCATCCCGCAAAATGTCACACATTGTACACATGTTGACACATTTTTAGGATAAAGAGAACATTTTTTCCCATGAGTAACTGAAAGGGAGGAATAGGTTCCTAACACCTTCCCATTCCCCTGATCTATTTAATTTCATAAACATCAGTCAGTATTTTATGTCTATCTTCGGAGACGGCTACCTATTTTGCTTGTTTTTATGTAAGATAGGTTGGTGACTCAATAGTCACACACTTTCACACCCTTAACGTCGGTCATTTCATATCTTTTTATAGGCCTCAAATATTGCGAGAGCAAAAGGGGAGAAGGACATTTCCTCTCCTTCATATCTTTCAGAGCCCCAGCCCGGGGAAGGCCACATATAGTGTGGGTCGGCCATTATGATGATTGTGGAACCAAGGATAGTTAACTATAGTGATGTGTCATGTGTGGAGAAGATCAGGTATGTGTGGGCTAACTAAAATTGGGTCGACGGGTTATAGTGATGCACGTGGACTTGATTTTTTGAGATATTAGGCATGTCATGAGTATGTACAGTACCAATAAAAGGTTGACAGGCTATCACGGTGTTGTGTCGAGAATATGATTGACATTGATAAAGATAACTGATATTAAGAAAATAATTAAATTGAGTAAGTTAATGGAATACGATTTAATTAATATTGAAATAGACATAATTAGACTTCGAGAGTGAGACAACTTGGTTTATTGGGGTAGTTGTTATATTTTTAAATTACTCGCATCGTTATCATATTGTTAGTTAATTTAAAATCCTCTATTGTGATAATTATCTTATATAATGTTTATGATTAAATTCACGGATCTTATTTAGGAAAAGTTGTTGGTATTCTTGCGGTGGGCTCTGACCCGTCACTATTGACTAATATTTAAGGTTACGATGCTGGGTAGCTGCTTAATATTTGGATTTTAGCATACTTGCAGTTGGAGATTTATTTTTTTCTTAGTTTAATTTCTTTTCCATTTGTTTTATTATGAGATGGCTGTTAGGGATTTTATAGGTCACTCGACTCCACAGTTGTTTATTATTTTTTAGTTGGATAGATATATATATGGTTGAATATATTTCATTTGAGATTCATTATTTAAAGTTGCGATTTATTATTCGAATTTAGCATGGTGATGTTTCTATCATGGCGAATGTTTTGTACTCATTGAGTTATCTTGATTTATATCTTATGGAAAAAAGGTTTAAATGTATCATTTTTATGTTGCATGATAAGAATGGTATTTGATTTTAATGACTTGTATATTTTGATATCAGGGATTGATTAATTTAAATAATAAAATCTACAAGTTATTACAGTGTGTCTAGTGGAGTCGCCACAATTGGTCTGCATCTACCTAGGAGCGTAGAGCGATATGCGGGTGGAATATTTCGGGCTTTTGGATGCAGGTATGTGTTGAACTCGTGGATGTAATTTTATTATTAAGGGCAAGAATAGCTCGAATGTTTAATAATTATTTAAATTGAGAAAAAAATTAAAAATATATTAACTTGATAATTTAATAATTTGGACTTCGTAAATAAAATAATAAAATGAATAATAATTTGACTATGTTGAATTTTGTAGTTTTTATGTGTCATGCTTATGTATTGTTAGTTGATGATAATAATAATAATAATAATAATAATAATAATAATAATAATAATAATAATAATAATAATAATAATAATAATAATAATAATAATAATAATATGTTTGGTATGACTAAAAATATTGTTTAGGTTTAAATTGGGTTTTAAGTCTTATTTAAGGTTTGAAATAAGGAAAAACTATGGGAGAGTGCACTTATGGGTGATATAACACATTATATTGACTTTAAATATGTTAGATTTGGGTTGAGGGGTCTATGGACCCATTTAAAATTAAGGTTGGGAATAATTTTGGGATTAATTTTGGGATTAATCATGTAAAAGGAAAGTTTGACCAAACCTTAATTTATTTCACTAAACCTTAAACCTAACCTTAACCTAAAAGAGGCCACTTGAGAGGAAAAATGACAAATTGAAAGGGAATTTGGAAGATGGAAACTTTGGGAAAATGCTATAGAAATGAGATTTATAAGATTTGGAATATTGGATGGGGAATCAACACACAATTTTATTATCTTGTACAACTCACATCAAAAGAGGATTTTCATAAAAAATCGAAGGCAAGAAATTTTTTCCTACTCTTCCCTTTTAAATCTTTTATATAATGGTAGAATTATTTTTAGGAAAGATAATTAATCTTACTTGAACTAATTGAATTAATATAATTGAAATTGTTATGGAAATGTTAAAATTGAGTGATGTGTATTAGTTCATGTTTATAATTGAAATTGGACGGTCTTAAATGTTAAATACGCATTTGAGCTTTAATTCATATCTACATTTGATTGAGATTGTGAAATTATACATGAAAGAATTTGGATTTCACATGTTTAGATAATACCCTCTTGAATTGAAATTAAGTTATAATTTGGTAATTTAGGTTTAATCGCTCTTATGCCAAAATGGAATTGGGTGGAATTGCATGTTCATCATGAAATTAGGGATTTATATATATTGTAATAATGTAATTTATGTAAACTTCCTATTAAAATTATAAATAAAAATGGGTTCATATGGGTTGTTCTTAAAGTCTATGTGTTCTTATGTTTAATTTGATTGGTTTTGGTTATGTAGTTGTTAACTACATGTTCTATAACCATATTGAACTTAGTTTAAATTCCTTCAACATATACTAAACTTTCGAGAAACAATTAAATTAAAATAAATTGGAGGTTAGGTTACCCATAACGTTTTTTGGATAGATTTTGGGTGGTCTACATCATCAAATTAAGCTAGCTTTGGGACAGATCAAAACACATCTAGGATGTTGGCCTGAGTTGGTTTGGTCTGGATTGTTTTAGGGTTGATTTGGTAGGGTTCCTAAATGTTATTAACCTAATAATGTTAAACTTAAAGAAACGATTCTAAGGACTTTGAATTTTTGGAAACCTAGTTAGTAATTAATAATGTTAATTAGTAAATTATTGAGAATATGTCAATTTAATACAAAGCATGTAAACGAATTAATGTAAGATGGAGTAATCAAACCAAGATATTGGAACTCTTATAATAATAATAATAATTTATTAGTAGAGAGACTCATATCTATATTGATACTAAATTAAGACTATATATGTATAATATAATTATGTGAATACTATGTGGACTGTTTATACAATGTGTTGGTCATTCGAATGATCTGCATCCTCTATTGAGATGAGACCCTGATATAGTATGCAGATGGATGATTTACCTATTGGTATTGATGTGAGATCAAGTCATATGTGCATTGAGTACACTCAGCATGATATACATAGGCCAATGAACTTTATACTATTATGCGTGAGCCGTAAATGGGGCCATGCATATTATAATTGAGTCATGATTAGAGTACATGTATTGGATGAGCAGAGTGTATGCTTGGTGATTACATGTATTGTAGTTGAGTCCTAGGTGAGGTCAGATACAGTGTACACACACACACACACGCACACACACACACACACACACACACAGAGGCTCTCATACGTACCAAGTATACATATCGCTGACGCAATTTTTTTTTTAAAAATATTAAAAAAAAAAATTAGTTTAGTTTTTTCTATGGTATTTAAACATTTCAAGGGAGCCATGTATAAAAATCAACTCAAAAAAACTTTTTTTCCTATTTTAAAAACATCGGTCAAACTTTCGCAGCTTTTAAACTACTTTAAAAGGTGTGAAAGTTTAACCAATTTTTTTAAATTAACAAAAGACGTAATTTTGAGATTTTTTTTATATGGGTCCTTTGAAATTTTTCAATACTACAAAAAAAACTCATCTCAAAAATATTTTTTCCACTATTTAAAATAAATCGGTAGATCAACTTGGTATGCATTGGAGCCTGTGTGTGTGTGTGTGTGTGTGTGTGTGTGTGTGTGTGTGTGGTATTGGGATTGCTAACTGTTATATGGGTTAATAGTGATGATTTACATATATCTAAGTTGTGATTTATAATTAATATACCAAATGGGTAGAACTTGAATAAGATATGAAAATATTAAAGTAAATTCATTAAATAAATAATTATGAAGTCGCAGAGGACAATAAATATGTACTCGGGTTGGTAGTAATAGCTTAATTAAGATAAGATAGTATGGCACTATTTTATTTTTATGGTTTAGATTCCATTTTTAGGATCATGTAGGAAAGTTCTAACTCAGTTTTTTGTTGAATACTCTCAGGTCTTACGTAGTATCATTTAATAGGGTGGTCGTTGATTCAGCTTCTATTAGATCTTCTCATCCATCCATTATATGTAGTTGTTGAGGGTTGCATCCATCCATAATTATTTATTTCGAGTCATTTACTTTTCGAATGATTATGAATGGGCACTGTGGCGCTCGATTATAATTTAACTGCATTAGTTTGAGTTTGAGTCACTTTTAAGACGAGATTTCGTTTTATACTCATTTTTTTTGGTTTTACATCAGTGGATGGGCATATATTTTTCATTCATTTATATATGTCGTTACTTTACCCTTGCATGCTTAAAATGGTACCATATTATTTAATAGCCTTTATTGACTATGCATGGTTGTCCACTTTATGCATGGAAAATACGGGGTGACACAAATGTTGAACACACATTTTTATTACATAGCAGAGGACACCTCATAGGTAATCACTGTGGCATTAGATTCCAATCATGTTGTTAGTGAGTTTATTAACGTCATTTAGGAGATTTTGGGGTTACCATCGATTAGAGAGATAGACTTTTTGACTGACTTGGCACTGAGTGTAAAACCTCACTTATTAAAATAATGGGTGGCCATCACTCTACCAAAATAAAACGGTAGTCTCATATGGCTCAATCTTAGCATCACTGTCGAAACATGTTTAATTACTAACCACCTAATTAATTTAACAAGCGGTGTCAATTTTATCTTTCATTAACATATAACAACATTAACCAAATCCATCATAATACCATGCACAATAATCATAATGAAAGGGATAACAATATAATGTCTAAAGCTGAGATAATAAATAGATTCCCCGAATAAACCATTGGGTAATACCAGTACATTTAAACCAATTGTCTAAAATAAATAAAAATACATAAGTCTGAAATAAACGAGTAACATGACCAACTGTCTACTGAGGTAAAGCTCCTAATATATATATATATATGAACGACTAATTAGAATCCTACAAGCCTCCACATCAGTTGTAAATACGTGTCCCTAGAAAGAATCATCATCCTTAGCGTCCCCGTGGCTAGACACCTAAAAGTTTTTGTAAATATTTGATGCAGGTTAGAGCCCAAAACCTTTGAAAAATATTTAGCAAGTTCATAAGATTTAATTATTAAAAGTGTAAAGAAATTTTCATATTTAATGTGGTAGTGCACTCACATGAGATAATCGTCACCCCTCATCTAATTTGCGCACCTAACGTATGCTCTTAACTCACCAGCTGATGCTAGCCTCATACGAAACCTGTAACACATTACTCTTTGATACTTAAATTAATTATTTGCTAATTCATTATCTCATTACTATTCATTCCCATAACCTTATTCATTATCTCATTACTATTCAATCCCATAACCTTACACTAGTTATTAATAATTTTCACAATTAATTACTTATGTTCGTATATAATTGTCTACATCCTTATATATGTATATCTAAAACACATCAAATGCATAGGAACACATATATCGCTCAATATATGTATATAACCGCTATCCCTCCGAGATTTTACTTGCTGGATGCAAAATTATTAGCATGCTATCAAGCCTCAGGGAGTCCACCACAGCTTGGGTAGCTGGGTAGGGATCTCACCACCAAACCTAAAAGCATAACAAAAACGGGAGGCAATCATGGCCTTATGTCCGTAGTCATAACCATACCACATTATTCTAAGGGACTCTAACCCTACATAGTGTGTCCATGCACACACCTATGACCTAGGGAAAATAGTACAACCTCTGTTGAGATTCGCCAGAGTGACCATCCACGATGTGCAACCTCCACTGGTAGCATATCCGCTAGGACTAGTATGTTTCACTTAATATCAAGCACACAGATATTAATACTCGTATACATATATACTATTCCTATACCCATATATATATATATATATATATATATATATCAAGTCTTGCTAATCCGTGCCGAGCACCCGAAGCACAAGCCTATAAGTCACGCGTCTAACCCCCATTCTTAAACATTTAATTATTCACCAATTAAATTAAGCATCGTTACATAACCTTTTCTAAAATAGCTGAACTTCCCAACCAACCCACAATTAATAATATATTACCTGAATTCTTTTGCGAATCATAATTTATATTCCGAGTGTTACCCATTCTAAACAGTCGTAACCAAACTTCGAGTCCACTCTCCCCTACACGAGGTTGAATAACCATTTATAATATTCCCAAAGGTCCTACAATACCCTGGGACCTTTTAAAAAATTTCAATTTTCCAAAATCCCCTCGAATTTCATTGAAGGACCTGACAGTCCCTAACAACAGGTCCGAATCGATTCATACTCCTAGCCAAATCGATTCGGCCTCATAGGTGAATCGATTCGATTCTGGGCAAAAATCGAGATCTTGAATTAAAGTGATGGGTTTTCTAATCTCCAACATTCAATTCTAAACCTTTAGCAATTCCAATAATATTTTTAGTCTTTCAGGGGTTCTTATACAAAAAACTTAATCTAAATCCATCTTAATACTCATAAATTTAATAATCATCATCCCAGTTTCATCAATTCAACATATTCAAGAATTTTGTCCCAAATTCCAGATTTCTTCCTTTTTCAATTTTTTCTCAATTAGATCATTTCCCAAATCACTTTTCACGCAATTTAAACAATCATAAGTATTATATTTCATAGCAAGCAAGATTAATTTCCCCAAAATCAAGATTTACTCTTACAAAAATCGTGATTTGAATCATCAAATAAATCGTATGTAATTCTTTTCCAAAATCTCGTTTTACATGTTGAATTCCCATCCCAAAATTAGTTATTACTCTACCAATTTTGATATGAATTTAAAAAAACAAAATCAATAAGCAAGTTATATATTAAATCGTGGTTGGATCTTAGTCTCCTCCATGTTAATCTTATCAAAGATAGTCTTTTCCACCCTTTCTTGTGTTCTTCCTCCCCCTTTTTTCACCAAAAGAGTCCGAGAGGTTTAAAATGTGTAATATGGTTGCCTCCTAACCCTAACCTCCCAGTTAAACCTCTTAATTTCATAATTAGGTTAATCACTTAAGAAAAAAGTTACTTAAAAGGCCCTGAATGGGTCTCGACTAGTCTAAAAAGCTCCTGGTAATCAATCTCTACCCCTTTGTACTCAATTTCGAAATCACCATCCGACTCACCAAACATCAATATTTCGTCTCAACCTCAAAATGACCTACCCGTATGATCCGATTGAGATACCATCAATTCCCGTCGTTATTATCCACTATGACGTACTATCAATTTATCAAAATTAATTTAATTAATCACACTTAGTAAATTTTATTTTCGCATAAATATTTGTTTTATTCTTACTAATTAATATTTTATTAAATGATCAGTATTATTACGAGCACATGTGTAATTAAAATGTTAAAATTAAATATTTAAAAATACGGGGTGTTACATACTTCCCCCTGCTAAGGAATTTTGTCCCCGAAATTCGAACAGACTTGTGATAAAAAGCTCTGGATACTGCTCTCGCATATCATCCTCTCACTCCCGCATCTCATCTACGTGGACTCGAACTAGGGGCACCACCTTATACTGCAACTTATGCTCACTACGATCAAGAATAACAACCAGTCTCTCCTCGTATGAGATGTCTGGCCGCAAATCAATCTCCTCTAGTGGGATGTACCAAAAAGCCCTCTCACTCCTCTAATATTTCTTCAGCAATGATACGTGGAACACATTATGAATCCTATGTATATGCTCCGGCAAACCTAGTGTATAAGCAACTGGCCCCACTCTTTCAATGATCGAAAAAGGCCCTACATACCTCAGTGCTAGCTTCCTTTTCTTCCCGGGACTTATAACCGAGAGACATGCATACCAAGACCTGGTCCCCAATATCCAACTCTATGCGTCTCCTATCAGCATCATCATAACTCTTCTGCCTATCTGGAGCTATCTGGATACATCCTTGAATGAGCTCAATCTTGGCAATGGTATCTGATAAGCAACCAAAAGTGTCTATTTTATAACCCAAATAGATGCATTTTAGTCACTTGTTTTTAATTAAAATTGATCTTATGTTGATATTTTATCATTTGCAGGCCAATATGCAGTCGCAATGTTAAATGATGTTAAATCCAGTCAATTGCGACACAGGAGTGGTTAAAAGCATATATTGAAGAAATCAAAGAGATCGTGAATGATGAAGTCCCGTTGAGCTTGCTTTGATGTGTTTCGATGCCCTGAACCCAGTCCCGTAATCCTAAACTAGCCCAGACAGAGCCTAGACCATCACCCAAGCTTGTATGTGTTGAGTTTGTACTTTTATTATTTTTCTAGATTTTTATTTTGAGTCATTTTATTTTTAGGAATTATTTTAGAATTTTAAGATTTATTTTCTATTTTTCTATTCTTTTTATTTAGTGTAATTTTATTTTGAGTTTTGATTGTTTTAGTTTTTAGTTTTTAGTCTTTATTTCATGTTATTTTATTAGGATTATTTTTTAGGAAGTAATTTTTTTAGTTTTAGTTTTTTGTTTTATCTTATTTTATTAGGATAAATTTTTTTTTAGGAATTTATTTTTCTAGTTTTATTAGTTTGTTTTTTTAGAAATTTAGTTTTATTTTTATTTTTATTTTGTTAGAATTTAATTTTTAATTTATTTAGTTTTAGATAGATAGTTATTTTTTTAGGACACAAATTAAACACACAAACACACACCTCGCACTCTCACACAGTCATATACACCCAAATAGTCACTCACCCACACCCTAATATCATAGACCTTACCACACACCCACCTATCCTCATCCTCACTTCCACCACTACTCCTCATACACCCTCACCACACTAAATCAAAACCACCTTCATCTTCTTCAACCTCTCACCCACCTTTTCTCTCTTTCCACCATAACCAAACACACCAAAAACCATTAACCCATTTCCTCTTTCTTCCATACCAGAAATCATAACCAAAATCAAAAAACAAATTAAACCAAAGAAAAAAAAGAGAAAAAAAAGTAACAACCCGAGACCCGGATCGGAACCACCTCCGATTCCATGACCCAAACAAGCCCCTAATCCGGACTTCCGAAACCCGCGACTCATACCTGCTTCGATCTCCAGAACCCAGCTCCTGAACCACTTTGACCAAACCGCCGACGACCCGAACTAACCATGAACGTCGACGAAACCACCTGCTGTCACCCACATGTCGCCGGCCAAGCCTCACCATTGGCGGTGATTTTCTCAGCGTCGACCACATCTCGACCCACTTTCCCGAACCCAAAACTGTAACCCATGTCAACCCATTCCTTAAAATTAGGAAGCCACCTGCCAAGCCACGAAATTAGGAACCCCTTTTAAGTTTTACCCAAAGCCCACATGTCTTTTGATTTAGCCAAAGTAAGATCCCAAAAAAATCTACACCAAACAAAGCATCGTGCGTTACAAAAATATAGAGGATTATCTTATTTAAGAGGAGGACTATGGGACTCTCACAACACAAAAGAGAGACGGGAGACATAGATGATAGAGAGAAACAATGTGTATATTATGTACACAGTAAGTAAATAAAAAAAATTCTTGAAAAATTTCAGAAAAAAATTAGTTTAGTTTAGAATACATTTTTAGTTTTTTTTTTCTTCTTAGTGTAATTGATTGGGCATAAATATTGTATATTTATCCCCCTAATTTCAGTACTTTTGTGAACCCGAATGATGTAACATATATGGATTTGATTCACTTTTATGCTTCTAACCTTGGCGAGTATTGCGTGTTTCGTGCTTCTCCTATTGGTTTTACAGGTTAATTATGCAAGCAGTGCAAAGGAGGAAACAAGAATGTGCAAGAAAAGCTAAGAAGGCAAGTTCAAGGGCATGTCGGTAATTTTGCAGCCCGATCCGGAAGAAGAAGTCAACTGGGAAGTTGAAGAGCTCGGAACAACGAGAACACTGGAAGAAACGGCACCCAAATCCGAGCTACGGTTGAAAAGTTATGCTCAGTTGAAGTTGAAGAAAAATCTAAGAAAATAAGAGAAAATCCAGAAAAAAATCTAAGTGTAGAGAGCAAGTCCAGGCTGGTACATGCGAACCCCACCCCGAACCGGTTCGCCTCCGAACCGGTTCGGTGTACCTGACACGCGAATTTTGTATTTTATTCTGATTTATCTCCAAGTCTCCTATTAGGTTTTAAAGACTCCAAACTTGTGGGGAACGTAGGCATTAACCTAGGAGCAGCTTTTAGGGCTATTTTCAGAGAGTTTTTGAGAGAACAAAAGGAGAGAAATATCTAGGAACATCAAGGGCACAAATTACTTCAAGAATTCATTGTTTCGGGTTTGTTTTTACCAGTTTTAATTCAAAATTCTTGTTCTTCATTATTGTTCTTGCATGCTTAGTTTTCCTAATTGATTCAACTTGTTTTTGCATTTACAATACGTAGTTACATGTTTATAACTAGTTTCATCATGAATTCCTACACATGCAACGTCATTATTTCATGCATTAGTCCATTTAACATGTCCGGCTAGGTTTTTCAAGGTTGGGATGCATGAACCCAACCTGATGTGTTAGTGCGTGTGTATAATGTCGATCCGCTGAATTTAATGATTAATTTAAATCGTATCGCGTAATTTCTTAAGAATTGTAGATCTTTATATCTCGTTTGCCTCTGGGTACTCGTGATGATTTAGAGTACAATTTGAATGCAATTACCGCGATACCGATTTACTCATCCTCAGATTAGGTATGACGCGGGCTTGAACCTCGTATACATAATGCTTGGGAGTACTAAATTCCGGGTTTGAATTAATCGGATAAATTTATGATCAACGTTATCACTGCATTACACTAGGGTTGGGGGAGTGTATTCCCATCCTGTTTTTCTCATCATTTAGTTAAAAGTTTCAGTTTAATTCTGTATTCTTCATTTAGATAATTTAGTTAGTTGCATATTTTATCATAATTCCATAATTGCGTTTAGTTTAACCAATCCCAAAAAGCCAAATCAATCTTTTTCTTTTCGTTTTAGAGTCATCGCTAGGATTCCTCAATCTTATCCCGTCGTCACAACTCCGTTGTCCTTTTTCCCTGAGGATCGATACCCGACTTGTCGGTTTATTAATTGAACGATAGGCTTGCACTTGAGCCTAGAGAGCACACACTTTAGAAACACATTCTGAGTCGTGTCAAGTTTTTGGCGCCGTTGCCGGGGATTTAGGTAGACTTAGGATTAGATCGAGTTAATCCAACACTTTGACCAAAAATTCAAAAATCCAAAAAAAAAAATAAAAAAAAAAAAAAAATTTTTTTTCAAAAAGATTCACAATCATCATCTCTCCTGAACTTAATGCAAAATTCTGAAGCCACTCCCACACCCCATAATACTCCAACTAGCATTCACGAAAATCCACTTGTTGAGTATAATCCTGATAGTCCCCACACTCCACAAGCCCCACAATTCTGGATCCCACCTCCCACACCGTCACACTCAATCTCTAGCAACACTCCCTTCTCCTTCGTAGGACACACGTCGTGCACACCCAGTGAGAACGCCGGATCGTCAAGTGAGATAGAGATGTCGCAATATAGCAATGCAGCTACTGGTGAGGATGAGCCCCCGTACCGCCCGTTGAGAGAATTCTTATATCCCGAGCGCACTGTCACTCCGGGATGCATTATACTCCCGTATAATGCCGGGCAGTTTCGTTTCAAAAATGGGATGATCCAGACGCTACCACATTACCACGGTATGGATTCTGAAAAGCCATACCTCCACATAAGGGAATTTGAGGACGTGTGTGATACTCTCAATGATCAAACCTGCACACAAGAGGTAATCCGCCTCAAACTCTTCCCCTTCTCGCTTAAAGATAAAGCTAAAGCTTGGCTATGGTCTTTACCTCCAAGCTCGATTCCATCCTGGAATGAGCTACAGTCTAAATTTCTCAAGAAATTCTTCCCAACACATCGAACAATCTCTATAAAGGCTCAAATTCAAGCATTCAGGCAACAAGAAAATGAGCCTTTCCATCGATGTTATGAACGTTTCAACGAGTTAGTGGCTTTGTGCCCCCATCATGGATTTGATCCATCGCAAATCATCTCCTTTATCTATAATGGGTTAAATCTTAATTCTAAACAGCTTGTTGAAACTATGGGAAGTGGTCCATTTGTCGATCTAGATGCCCATGACGCTGATCTTCACATGAGGTATGTCGCCGAGACTACCCAATCCTGGGATACCTCTGATCCGAACGCTCAAAACCGAAATCGACAATCTTCCACCGCTCCGTCGACATCCGGTCTATTCCACGTAGATAAGAATTCTATGTCGGACTGTCGGTTGGACACCATTGAGAGAGGACTGCGAGACTTATGTGAGGTAGTTGGATCCATCAAGAATCCCGTCGAAAAGGTGTGTGCAATTTGTGAGGCGGGACATTCAACTGAAGAATGCCCGGCGATACCCGCCTGCAAAGTAATGTTGCAGGAGCAAGTTAGTGGTATAGGAGGCTTTAAGGGTAATTTCGGTGCCCCGCACGGGAATTCATACAACCCTTCGTGGAAAAATCATCCCGGTTTTAGCTACGAGCAACAACATGCCGCAATGAACCCTCCTTCGCATGTTGCCCCTCCTCCTCCACAACAATTTCAACAAGCTCCACACATGCAAGGACATGTCCAAGCACCACCACCTCACGGAAATTATATCCCGCCACAACGGAGAACTCTCGAGGATACTGTGAATCAATTCATCGCAAGCCAGACCGCAAACAATGCCAAATATGATCGTCTAATTGGCGACATAAATGCGACTCTGTCACAAATACAATCCTCATTGAGTGTTCAAGAGAAGGGAAAGTTTCCTGCCCAGGGCCAAAGACCTCTCCAAGGTCAAACTAGTGTTAGCTCGACACCCCACGACCATCCTGAGCAATGTAGCTCAATCACCACTCTACGTAGTGGGAGGGTAGTTGACTTGTCACCTCCCCCACGAGACGTACTTAAAGACAAGGAGATTTCGCCCGGCACGAAAGAGGCCGAAGATGTCTCCTTGAACGAGAGTGACAAAGAAGACGCTAGTGAGGCCGAGGTAGTAGTGAAACCACCCTCCGCGGCACCATTTCCTCAAAGGCTAATTCCCGCTCAAAAAGGGAATCCACGTGATGAAGTGCTAGAAGTACTTAAGCAAGTAAAGCTGAATTTACCCTTTCTTGATGCCATCAAGCAAATTCCAGCTTATGGCAAAGTTATCAAAGATTTGTTGACGGTAAAAAGGAAGATGAAGGTAAAAAAAAATGTCTTTCTAGCACAGAATGTGAGCTCCATTCTACTCAATGATCTCCCACCTAAATTCAAAGATCCCGGTGCACCCACCATTTCCTGCATCATTGGAGAAAATAAAATCGAAAAATCCTTACTTGACTTGGGAGCAAGTGTCAATATCCTCCCTTACTCCATCTATAGGCAACTTGACTTGGGCGACCTCAAGCCCACTAAGGTCACTCTCCAATTAGCGGATCGAACCGTGAAGATCCCAAGAGGCATAGTCGAGGACGTGATCGTCCAAGTTGACACTTTCTACTTCCCGGTAGACTTTGTCATTTGGGACACGGAGCCCTCATTTAACTGGAGTAACCATGTTCCCATCATCCTTGGGCGCCCCTTCTTAGCTACAGCTAACGCCATCATTAATACTCGGAATGGGCGAATGCAACTCACCTTTGGGAATATGACTTTAGAGACCAACATCTTCCATGTCACCCAACATACGGAAGAAGAAGATGACCTTCACGCGGTGAGCTTTATAGACGAGATCGTAGGGGAGTACTTTGAGGAAAATGATTGTGGAAAGGCCCTAGGGTCCTGCTTAGTGTCGAGCCATGAGAGTGAGAGGTCCCACAGGAGAGAGCCATTAGGGGTGTGCCCTATTTCATCAGGTAACGGTGGTAGTTGTGACGCGGAGAGAAAAGTGGAAGAGAGGTGTGTAGTGACCGCAATAGAGCGAGAGAGAGAGGGGTTAGAAGAGCGAAAAATGGTGGAGTTAGAAAGCGAGCAAGTTAGAGAGGACGTTGGCACCGCGAGAGAGAGAGATCTAGGGGACATGAGCATGGAAGAATTTGAAAAAGAATTCGGTCCGGTGGATGGGAGCCTAGATGAGAGCCTTAACGACCAAGTCCAAACTCTAATGGATTCATTTAGACACCTAGAAGAAAGTGAATGGGAAGATAAAATCAATGAATTTCTTCTTTGTGACCATCCACCCATACCACTAGAGGTCCCGAAGGCGAGTGAGGAGAAAAGTTGTGGTTCATCCGACTTAGAGCCCGACCCATGCGTCTTAAAAATTGAAAGAAACCTAGGTGTCCCCTCCGAGTCAGTGCACGTTGACCATGCTTTGAGTCAGCATCACGAGGATCCCTTTCCAATTAGTCACGACGAGTCTCCCGATCTATCCTTTATCTATGGGCGAGGTCCCAACTTGTTTCGATTATTGGAATATGATCCTAGGACGGGAGTGACAAGGAGAGCATCAACCCCCATAAGTGGGGTCGGGTGAGTTTGTGGAGAGATGAGAGGTCGTCGCACCCCCGACGCGTATGGGGTGATTATTGTTGTATTTTTGAGTCATGCATGAGTGTCATATAGTGTCTTGTTGCATTTTAATATTTGTTTATTTTATTTTTTTCGCACTTTTCATTCGCCTTGAGTTAGATTTTAGTCCTTTTGCTTGAGGACAATGCAAAAGTCTAAGTTAGGGGGGGTCACAAGTGCGTATTTCTAAAACTTCACAAATTTTCAAAATGGCCAAAAATTTCCAAAAAAATCATAAAATTTTGAAAAATCCAAAAATATTTTTGTTCAAAATAAATAAAAATTGGAATTAAAAATTTTCAAAAATATCATTAAAAGTCAAATTGGAGTCTCAAATTGTAAACATCTAACATACACAAAGCCGAAATTGACCAAAGATGGAAATTGAGCGAAAATTGACGACTTAACGAATAAATGTGGAGATTAACAAACCCGGTGAGATTCGAGCCTATCACCTTTTGCGAGTTTTTAAATCAATCCGAGTTAATTGTTAACTCAAAGTTCTTTTTAGCAGCTAATAAGTTGTCAAGGATCTCAATTCGTTCATTTTGATCGGTTTTGAAAAATGTGTGCAATATTGCCTGAAAAAACGTGCCGAATTAGTCTCTAAACTTAAATTCACCTCGAAACGCATATGGTAACGCAATTGGCATTTTGGACAATGAAGTAGGCCATCGTTTGTCACCCCAAAAATATTGGCCAGAAAAAGTAGCGAAAAATTACCCTTTGCAACCCAAATTGAGCCGAATATTTTTCCCTCTCGTTTGACAACCCGAAAAACCCAAAATAGCCCGGAATTGTGAAAATCGAACATTTATCAAATAAAGTCCGAAAAGTGCAACAAAAAGGGGGCAAGAAAAAAAAAAAAAATAGAAGAAGGCTCAACAAAAATAATAGCAAGAAAAAAAATAAAAGAGCAATGGCCCGGAAAATGCACAAATGGACATCACGAATGACTTTTCCAATTCCAACCTTCCATACCGCCTTTATTTTACCCAATGCAACCTTTAACCCGAAAAAGTCCTAACCGAGTCCAAATTGCGTAAATTGAGTACCGCGTGGAGAGTTAATACACCAAAAGATAATATAAGAGGTTAAATGCGCGAAATAGAGGCGATGTTCCCGTTTTTAAAACCATAATCCGTTGATGAGATCCTTTCACCATGAAATTTCCATCTTTCTAATTGTATGCGTGATTTTGTGTCCATTATATTTACTCTTTACATCACGCATACCGAGAGAATAGCCACAATCCGAGAGATTCGTTTGTGAGTGCATTCCATGAGAAATTGAAATCAAAACGAATTTTCGGATAAGTAACGTAATGATCAATCGATGGAAATTGACGGTTATATTTCCGGCTTCGCACACACACACTACGGTTTGAGACTTATAAATATGACTTGATGATGACTATTTTATGGAAAAGTTTGAATTGTACAATTTTTGCATATTTTGAATTTTCTTTGAGTCGAATTTTATGGGTATATTCACTGCAAACCCTCACGAGACACAACTCGTCCTACTAGGGTAACCTAGAGGTTTAAAGGCTTGTTGCATACGCTAAATGCAATCGCTTGCCCGCGAAAGTGGTACTCTATACCAATAAAGTCCTTGAAGTGTCCTTAACTCTTACTTTCATTCTTTTACATTGCTCGGGACGCGCAAAGTTCTAAGTTAGGGGGGTTTGATTGGGCATAAATATTGTATATTTATCCCCCTAATTTCAGTACTTTTGTGAACCCGAATGATGTAACATATATGGATTTGATTCACTTTTATGCTTCTAACCTTCTTGGCGAGTATTGCGTGTTTCGTGCTTCTCCTATTGGTTTTACAGGTTAATTATGCAAGCAGTGCAAAGGAGGAAACAAGAATGTGCAAGAAAAGCTAAGAAGGCAAGTTCAAGGGCATGTCGGTAATTTTGCAGCCCGATCCGGAAGAAGAAGTCAACTGGGAAGTTGAAGAGCTCGGAACAACGAGAACACTGGAAGAAACGGCACCCAAATCCGAGCTACGGTTGAAAAGTTATGCTCAGTTGAAGTTGAAGAAAAATCCAAGAAAAGAAGAGAAAATCCAGAAAAAAATCTAAGTGTAGAGAGCAAGTCCAGGCTGGTACATGCGAACCCCACCCCGAACCGGTTCGGAGGGGCGAACCGGTTCGTTGTACCTCCG
Source organism: Sambucus nigra (assembly GCA_949130495.1). Taxonomy (NCBI): domain Eukaryota; kingdom Viridiplantae; phylum Streptophyta; class Magnoliopsida; order Dipsacales; family Adoxaceae; genus Sambucus; species Sambucus nigra. Next base: position 229,221,033 of record OX422216.1, on the reverse strand, counting down.
AACCGGTTCGGTGTACCTGACACGCGAATTTTGTATTTTATTCTGATTTATCTCCAAATCTCCTATTAGGTTTTAAAGACTCCAAACTTGTGGGGAACGTAGGCATTAACCTAGGAGCAGCTTTTAGGGCTATTTTCAGAGAGTTTTTGAGAGAACAAAAGGAGAGAAATATCTAGGAACATCAAGGGCACAAATTACTTTAAGAATTCATTGTTTCGGGTTTGTTTTTACCAGTTTTAATTCAAAATTCTTGTTCTTCATTATTGTTCTTGCATGCTTAGTTTTCCTAATTGATTCAACTTGTTTTTGCATTTACAATACGTAGTTACATGTTTATAACTAGTTTCATCATGAATTCCTACACATGCAACGTCATTATTTCATGCATTAGTCCATTTAACATGTCCGGCTAGGTTTTTCAAGGTTGGGATGCATGAACCCAACCTGATGTGTTAGTGCGTGTGTATAACGTCGATCCGCTGAATTTAATGATTAATTTAAATCGTATCGCGTAATTTCTTAAGAATTGTAGATCTTTATATCTCGTTTGCCTCTGGGTACTCGTGATGATTTAGAGTACAATTTGAATGCAATTACCGCGATACCGATTTACTCATCCTCAGATTAGGTATGACGCGGGCTTGAACCTCGTATACATAATGCTTGGGAGTACTAAATTCCGGGTTTGAATTAATCGGATAAATTTATGATCAACGTTATCACTGCATTACACTAGGGTTGGGGGAGTGTATTCCCATCCTGTTTTTCTCATCATTTAGTTAAAAGTTTCAGTTTAATTCTGTATTCTTCATTTAGATAATTTAGTTAGTTGCATATTTTATCATAATTCCATAATTGCGTTTAGTTTAACCAATCCCAAAAAGCCAAATCAATCTTTTTCTTTTCGTTTTAGAGTCATCGCTAGGATTCCTCAATCTTATCCCGTCGTCACAACTCCGTTGTCCTTTTTCCCTGAGGATCGATACCCGACTTGTCGGTTTATTAATTGAACGATAGGCTTGCACTTGAGCCTAGAGAGCACACACTTTAGAAACACATTCTGAGTCGTGTCAGTAATCAAGTGTTGGATTTGTGAAAACATTGGGACACACGTGCATGAACGCGATTCAAGGAATCAATTCAAAGGGAGACTTTTGTGTATTGTATTTCTTTCTCTACCTTTTAATTATTTTTCCATGTTCGTGACTCTAATTAATTGTTTAATTATGCTTGGCTAGTCACCCTGTTCAAGGGGTGGGTGCACTGTGTATGATGTTAATTTAATTAATTGGTTTCATTAATGTTATATTTCTAGGAAAATTAGTTTTTGACTATCACCAATTAATTTATATAACGAGAGTTAGTAAATTAATTGTACAAATTGATGTTTGAATTTAAGAATCGAACTAGAGTTAGTAAATTACCACAATACGAGTTGTTTTAAACAAATTTTGTAAGTTTCAAGGAAATTTTGAGAGTGACTTTTGAAGACAACGACCATACACCAAAAAGCTTATTATCAGTATCCTAAATCATCTCTGGTCCTAACAACTTGTTGTCTCCCACATCTAACCAACAAGTGGGGGAGCGACAAGGCCATCCATTAAGCACGACGCCATACCGATGGTGAACTGGTAGGAGTTATTATAAGCGAAATCCACCGGTGGAAGGTACTACTCCCAACCTTCCCCAAAATCAAGTATACACATCCTAAGCATGTCCTCTAACATCTGATTAACGCACTCAATCTTTCCATCTATCTGTGGATGATATGCCGTACTCAATCGTAAATCAATGCCCATCGCCTCTTAAAAGCTCTGCAAAAAATGGGACACAAAAATATTGTCCCTATCGAACACGATATTAACTGGCACCCCATGTATTTTTACAATATCGAGAAATAAATAGCTGGGCGTAATGTCTCCTCTCAAAATCCGTACGTACCGGAAGGAAGTGGGATGCCTTCGTCAGGTGAACCATGATAACTCAGATGGAATCGTAGCCCCTCTGTGAAGTTGGTAACCCAGTTATGAAATCCATAGAGATGCTCCCCCATTTCCAGAATGGAACCTCTAATGATTTTAATATCTCTGTCAATCTCTGGTGGTCTACCTTCACTAACTGGTATGTAGTGCTCTTCGAGACAAACTTCGATATGTCCCTCTTCATCTCCGACCACTAGTCCTGCCTAACCATATCCTGGTACATCTTATCTCCACCAGGATGCACTGGAAACCTTAGCCCATAAGACTCGATCATTACTATGAGTATGTGTAGGAATAGTTAAAGAAGTTGGAGATGATTGTATTAATTTAGCTAGTCTAAGACTAATAAAGGAATGCGTAGATCCCGTATCAAATAAAGTATGTGTAGCAACATGTTGAAAGATGATCATACCTTCTATCACGTCATGTGCATTTCACATAGGTCGTATAGCATAATTCCTCCCACGATTTGGGATTGGCTTAATTCTCTGTGTCGATTTGGAGTGATTTATAACATAACGAAATTTTATATTTTTTGAGGGTTTAGTTGGTTGGCGGGGATTGGAGCTGATGTAATACCCCATAGTTCTGCATAATTAGGAAAATACGTTTTATTTAAATTACGTGAGTAGAGTAATTTAATGTGACATATTTTAAATTAAATTACAAGAGTAGAGTAATTTATTGTGAGATTATGTTAATAAAGATTAATATGACGATTAAAAATTTACTAAATGTGAATAGTAAATTTTGATTGTTGATATGTATGGTCTAGCGATTTTATGGACGTACCTGAGTTATCTCAACCGAGTGTCGCGCGTAGAGAAAAAAAATTGAAGATGAGATGAGAAAAATATTTTAAGAGACTCAAAAGGTAATTTAGAGTCCACATATGATTCTGAAAGGGTTGAATTAGTCAAATTAGTGTACCCGAGGGTACTAGTTGAGTACCAGGTCATTTTCGGGCTAAACCGGGACCATTCGAGGGCATTTTGGTCTCCTTACATTTATGGGTAAGTAGACCTACGAATTTTGAAACCCTAAATCAGATTATAAGAGTTGAGGCCAGGGTTAGAAAGAAAGAAAATACACCATAGCCATTAGAGAAGAGAGAGAGGTAATTTCCTAAGGCAAAAGAAAGAAGGAAGGGAAATTCTAAGGAGATTTCACCACATATTTGTTGGGAAGAAGGATTGAAGGATAAAAATCATCAGCCATCATCAACAACCACGAAATCAGACCCTACAAATCATAAGGCAAGTGGTTATTTTCAAAGTAAATTGAGTTAGAATGCCCATATTTAAGCTTGATGAAGAACATGGTTTTTATGATATTTTTGGGAGAACAACAATTGCTTATGATCCATGATTAGTAGGGATTTGCATGTAGGATGTTTTCGGATCTCTAAATATTCTGATATCATAGAAAACTAGATGATTGAATCGAACTAAAAACCAGGAATTATGATGAAAGATGTAAAGAAAGTATTTTTAGGGTTCTTGAATATTAGTAAGATTTTTAGTTTATTTGGCCAACATTTATAATGATTTTGTTGTTTTAAATCGTTAGTAATCATCCTAGAACATGTAGAAATGATTAGAAATTGTTGGTTGTAAATATGGTGGAGTATCATGAAAGATAGATAGATAAAAATGGAGAAACCCGCATGAAGAAGACGAATTGGGTCTGTCACTGCTTGATCGATCGATCGACCCTTGAATGTCGATCGATCGAGCAGTCGATCGATCGACCATATCCCATCGATCGATCGACCCTGGCTGGACTTTAGAGAATTTTGTGAATAATTTTCCTTTTAATTACCGTCGCTTAATGGAAACCTTAGTGATGATATTTTACCTATGAGGAGACTTCACAAATACCATTAGGTGTACCATTAGATTTCTTCATAAATGATTGAGTGGGAATTTTGGAGAAATGGACCAACGGGAGGACGATCGATTGAGCCGTAGGTTGGGATTGTGAGAATTTAATTACGGAAAGAGTGAGATTTAATTCCGAAAAAATACCAATAGGTTAAAGTTAACTTAACTACTGAATTAAGGGAGGAGTAACTAGGGCCCTTAGAGTTGCGTGAATACTCGAGTAAATATAATAGTAAAATAAATTGTAATTAATGAGTACGGTGAATATAAGTAAAATATATTACGTACGGGCATGATTGGATAGGTCGGGTGTGTACCTACTAAATTATATAAAAGTTTGGGTTAAGAGAATTTTACCTAAATTAATTATGTTAGGGTCGATGTGACATTCCTAACTAACATAAAGTTATTATATGTTTGGGGTCGATGAAGAATGCCGAACCAAACTTTAAACTAGTGTCGCGATGAAAGAGTCCCGAACCAGAATATGTGTATATATTTATATTTTTAAATAGTTGGGGTCGATGGATCATTCCGAACCAACTCTTACTTGGGGTCGATGAATCATTCCGAACCAAGAATCCTTTATGTGTGGTAAAAGGATATGTTAATGATAACAGATATTAAATACATGATTGTGTGATAAAATGTATTCTATGTGCATAATCTACAGATTGAGAATAGTAGATAATGAAATGAATTGTAAATATCTTAGTAATAATTTATAGCGTGATGTAATTATTACAAGAATAAGGATAACGAACAGTAAATAGGTTACCTACGCTTATGGGTAGTATAACAAGGTGAACTAAGTGTCCTCGTTAGACATGCACTATAGAAGAGAGGTGAGAAAGTTCAAGGGAGTTGTGTGAAACTTTTATATGTGTAGTCAATAACTCAATTGTGATAACTGTTTGCAAAATATTTATCAAATGTTTTGAGTACTAACTCTTGCTATGTAAATTTTTTAAAAACCTTTTAGGCGCCCAGCCACAGGGACACCTAGCATGATTTCATTCCAGAGATTTGGGAGCTGCAGCACGTGTGGATGTTGCAGGGATTGTTTAGACGCTTCCTTTTTTTGTTCTAGTACAGGATCTCAGTTTTAGTACTCTTAGTTGGGACATGTTGTCCTATATTTACTTTTACAGTTATTTTGATTCTGGATTTTTAGTTGTCTTTTATTGGTTGTGGTTTTCAGCAAGACTTTACCTGCATTTAGTTATTTTTGCAACTGTTTTATTATTACTAGAATTGTAATGTGGTATGGATTATTGTTTTGCTTAAAGAAGATAAGATTTGGCACTCGCTTAATTTCACTTAGGTGGTTAGTAAATTAAAAAGTTTTCGGTAGTGATGCTAAGAATGAACCATTTAAGAAACTTGTTTTAATTGAATTAAGGCTTGATCACCCAAGGTTTAATTAGGCGGGGTGTCACAGATGGTATCAGAGCATCAGGTTCTAGTATCCATAGGATCTGTACGGCTTACTGTGTTTCAGCGTTATTGTACATGTGCTCTTAAATTTTGTAGTGTACTTATACAATTTGCATCTTATTTCAGATGCCACACACGAGTCAGTGAGCGGAGAGGGACGAAGCCAGAGATGAGGTGAGGGAGGATCATCAGGAGCCACAGGTGCCGATACCACCACACCCACCCGAGTTAGTTTCCACCACTCAGGTTGCAGTGATAGTGGCTCAGGCAGTCGAGACAGCTATGAGGGCCATGGAATCCCATTTTCCTCAGCCCCAAGTACCTCCTCCCGTGAAACCGGTAGTTCAGGCCCCAGCAGGACCATCTACTTGGCAGCGAGTCAGAGAGACATTTCAGAAAGGACACCCACCCGAGTTTCAGGGTAGTACTGATGTAGTGGAGGCGTGCAACTGGAAGAAAAATATCCAGCCCCACTTGCGCATGCTAGAGTGCACCGAGGTATAGAAACAAATGCTAGCCACTTTTCGTCTGCCGGGAGAGGCTTTATAGTGGTGGGAGTCTGTTACCACCACCGAGGAAAGGGATACTATGGGAATTTCTGAGTTTTGGATGCGGTTTGACCTCAAGTATTTCCCTCCAGCAGTAGAGTCAGAGATGAGGAAGAAATTCAGCGAAGTGGTTCAAGGTGATCGCTTAGTTGCTGATTATGAGGAGGAGTTTACCCGCTTGGCTAACTTTGTGCCAAACGAGGTGAGCGATGAGGAGAGGAAGAAGTCAAAATTTATGGATGGCTTGACCTAGAGAATCAGGCAACACTTGATCGGCAATCCGGCGTTAGTGACTTATACTGATGTCGTCTATGCCGATCTACTACACTATCAGGACCACCGCTTTCATGCGAGGGGAAACAAGAGAGGTGAGCCTAGCCAGCCGGGCAAAGCAGGTGGAAGTAACGACAACAGCAAACCACAGCAGCAAACAGTGGGCCAGTTAGGGCAGGATTCCCGACAGGGGAACCCTACCAAGAATTTTAAGCACGGGAGGCATCGCTTTGATAGACAGGGCCAGCAGGGCCCCCAACAACAAGTTCCTCAGGGCCGACAGGGCCAAGGGAATCAAAACGGAGGATAGCAAGGTCAAGGTCGACAGGGCCAACAGGGCCAAGACAGTTTCAGGGTCAGTATTTCACTTGTGGCCAGCAGGGTCACAAGAGTATAAATTATCCACAGCCAGATAGGGCACAATAATAGGGTACCCAACAGGGGCAGAAGGCTCCATTAGCCCCAGCAGTAGCACAGGCCCCATAGCCAGGACAGATGCAGTACGGACGTGTGTTCAACGTCCGTGATATCCCATTTCATCCAGCACCTCCAGCATCGCCGGAAGTTACGGGTATGTTTCCTATTCATGGACTTGAGGGTAGTATTTTGTTTGACACGGGGGCGACGCATTCGTTTATTGCCACTAGATTTGCACGAGAAACCGCCCTATTAGCAACAGCGGACACTCATCTTATGTGCGTGGAGTCACCAATGGGTAGTGGGTCCCTTATACACTCGATTTGTAAGGGTGTGGACATTATGGTCGGTAGATTGAGTCTAGCGGTGGACCTGCTAGTGCTGGATATGGAGGGATATGATGTCATCCTAGGTATGGACTGGTTGGCGCAGTATAGGGCAGTGGTAGATTGTTATGAGATGACTATCGTGTTCTCCATCCCAGGACAACAGATGTTCCTGGTGGCAATGCCACTCCCCGAGGGAGGATCGCGAACTCATTTATATTATATTGAGGAGGAGACCTCACATGGGGTTGTCGTTTCTATGGACTCAATCCCAGTGGTGAGGGATTTTGAGGATGTCTTTCAGGAGATACCAGGGTTACCACCCAGCAGGGAGATAGAGTTCGTTATTGACCTAGCATCGGGGATGAGACCGATTGCCAGAGCACCGTATCGCATGACTCCTTTGGAGATGTGAGAACTGAGAGATCACATTCAGCAGCTATTAGGGCAGGGTTTCATTCAACGGAGTACATCGCCATGGGGTGCGCCGGTGTTATTTGTAAAGAAAAGGTATGGTTCACTTCGTCTGTGTGTAGATTACAGAGAGCTGAACAAAGTGACGATACGTAATAAGTATTCATTGCCGACGATTAACGACTTGTTTGATCAGTTGAGAGGGGCTGCATACTTCTCAAAGGTCGATTTGAGGTCGGGTTACCACCAATTGCGCATTCATGAAGAGGATGTACCCAAGACCGCTTTCCTGTCGCGGTATGGGTCATACGAGTTCAGAGTGATGTCGTTTGGGCTAACTAATGCACCAGCAGTATTCATGGATCTCATGAACAGGGTATTCAGGAAGTTTTTTGATTAGTTTGTGATTGTATTCATAGACGACATCCTGATTTACTCTCGCACGAAGGAGGAACACGCTGAACATTTACGAATGGTTCTACAGACATTGCGGGACCATCAGTTGTACGCCAAATTTGATAAGTGTGGATTTTGGCTTCGAGAGGTTCAGTTCCGAGGCCACGTTGTATCTAGCAGAGGCATTGTTGTTGACCTGAGTAAGGTATCGGCGGCGAGGGAGTGGGGACAGCCCACGACACCGACCGAAATTCGCAGTTTCTTGGGGTTGGCCGGTTATTATCGTCGCTTCATCAAGGGGTTCTAAAAAATTACCGGACCTTTGACGAACTTGACTCGGAAGGGAGTAACCTTTGAATGGAGTGACAGTTGTCAGTTAGCATTTGATGAATTAAAGGACAAGTTGACATCAGCACCCGTTCTTGCCTTGCCTAGGAGCGGAGTGGAGTACCGAGTCTATACTGATGCATCCTTACAAAGGCTTGGGGGTGTGTTACAGCAGGAAGAGAAGGCTATAGCTTATGCGACCCGAAATCTTAAGCCACATGAGAAGAATTACCCCACCCATGACCTCGAGTTGGCAGCGGTTGTCTTTGCATTGAGGATATGGGACACTATCTTCTGGGTGAGCAGTTCACTCTATTCACGGATCATAAGTCACTGCAGTATCTGTTCACTCAGAAGGATCTGAATATGAGGCAAAGGAGGTGGCTTGAATTCGTGAAGGACTACCAATTTGATATACAGTATCATCTTGGCAAGGCTAACATGGTGGCAGATGCATTAAGCAGAAGACGTACTGGAGAGTTGGCAGAAATTTGGAAGGCAAAGTGGAGTGAACTTCGACACGAGGATGAGATAGCTAGAGCATGCATGGTAGTTTTAGCTATCACTCCTGAGAGTGTTCTACGGGTAGTGAGGGCACAGGCCGAGGACCCATTTTTCAGGACAAAGTACGACAGTTACTTGCCGAGGGGGCAGAGTCCTACTCCATCGGCTCAAAGGGCGGACTACGATTTAATGGTAGGCTGATAGTACCCGAAAATGATGATTTGAGACATTCCGTTATGACGGAGTTACACGGGTCAAAATTTTCGGTTCATCCAGGTGGGGACAAAATGTACCAGGATATGCGACGATTATATTGGTGGTCAAGTATGAAACGAGATATTGCAGAATTTGTCTCAAAGTGTGCTACATGTCAACTCGTAAAAGTTGACCATCAGAGGCCTTCAGGGATGCTACAACCACTGGAGATTCCCGTGTGGAAGTGGGAGAGTATCTCGATGGATTTTATTACTGGGTTACCAACATCACAGAAGGGTCACGATTCCATATGGGTGATAGTGGATCGACTGACTAAGGTAGCTCGTTTCTTACCGGTTCGTACGGATTATGATACGATGCGGTACGCGCAGCTATTCATTTCAGAGATTGTTAAGATGTACGGAGTTCCTATTAATATTGTGTCGGACCAAGACAAAATATTTGTGTCACATTTCTGGCAGAGCTTTCAGGAGGCCATGGGCACCGATTTACGATTGAGTACGACATATCACCCACAGAAGGACGGTCAGACTGAAAGGGTAAACCAGATGTTGGAGGATATGCTAAGGATGCATGTCCTAGATTTTTTGGGGAGGTTGGGAGCCATACTTTCCTTTGGTGGAGTTTGCATATAATAACTCTTACCAATTCACTATCGGCATGGCTCCATTCGAGGCACTTTACGGGAGGCCTTATCATTCACCCGCCGGTTGGTTAGAGGTGGGTGATAACAAGCTATTGGGGCCAGAGATGATACAGGAGACTTCCTCCAAAATAGAGTTGATTCGAGGACGTATTCGAATAGCTCAGGATAGGCAGAAGAGTTATGCTGATGCCGGTAGGAGACACGTGGAACTAGATGTGGGCGACCAAGTATTAATTCGAGTTTCTCCTATGAAAGGGATTATGAGGTTCGGCAAGAAAGGGAAATTAGCGTCGAGATATGTGGGGCCATTTTCTATCATTGAGAGGGTGGGTGGGACCGGTAGCTTACAGATTGGGACTCCCTGAGCATCTTCAACGAATACATGATGTATTCCATGTGGCATCGCTGAAGAAATACAAGAGGAGTGAAAGAGCCTTCTGGAACATCCCACTGGAGGAGATCGATTTGCAGCCAGATGTCTCGTATGAAGAGAGACCCGTGGCTATTCTGGATTATAGTGAGCGCAAACTATGGTCCAAGGTGGTACCCTTAGTGCGAGTACAGTGGGGACATCACAATATGGATGAGTCTACTTGGGAACGAGAGGAGGATATGCGAGAGCAATATCCCGAATTATTCACAGCAGGTATTTTCTAATTTCGAGGAAAAAATTCTTTTATTAAGGAGGGAAGTATTTAATACCCCGTAGTTTTGCATAATTAGGAAAATATATTTATTTAAATTATGTGAGTCGAGTAATTTAATGTGATAAAATACGTTTATTCAAATTACGTGAGTAGAGTAATTTAATGTGACACGTTTTAAATTAAATTATGAGAGTAGAGTAATTTAATGTGAGATTATGTTAATAAAGATTAATATGAAAATTAAAAATTTACTAAATGTGAATAGTAAATTTTGAATGTTGATATGTATGGTCTAGCGATTTTATGGACGTACCTGAGTTATCTCAACCGAGTGTCGCGCGTAGAGAAAAAAAAATTGAAGATGAGATGAGAAAAATATTTTAAGATACTCTAAAGGTAATTTAGAGTCCCCAGATGATTCTAAAAGGGTCGAATTAGTCAAAATAGTGTACCCGGGGGTACTAGTTGAGTACCGAGTCATTTTCCGGATTAACCAGGACCATTCGAGGGCAATTTTGTCTCTTTACATTTATGGGTAAGTATTCCTACGAATTTTGAAACTCTAAATCAGATTATAAGAGTTGAGGCTAGGGTTAAAAAGAAAGAAAATACACCATAGCCATTAGAAAAGAGAGAGAGGTAATTTCCTAAGGAAAAAGAAAGAAGGAAGGGAAATTCTAAGGAGATTTCACCACATATTTATTGGGAAGAAGGATTGAAGGATCAAAATCATCACCCATCATCAACAACCATGAAATCATACCCTACTAATCATAAGGCAAGTGGTTATTTGCAAAATAAATTGAGTTATAATATCCATATTTAAGCTTGATGAAGAACATGGTTTTTATGATATTTTTGGGAGAAAAACAATTGCTTATGATCCATGATTAGTAGGGAGTTGCATGTAGGTTTTTTTGGATCTCTAAATATTCTGATATCATAGAAAACTAGATGATTGAATCGAACTAAAAACCAGGAATTATGATGAAAGATGTAAAGAAAGTATTTTTAGGGTTCTTGAATATTAGTAAGATTTTTAGTTAATTTGGCCAACATTTATAATGATTTTGTTGTTTTAAATCGTTAGTAATCATCCCAAAACATGTAGAAATGATTAGAAATTGTTGGTTGTAAATATGGTGGAGTATCATGAAAGATAGATAGATAAAAATGGAGAAACCCGCATGAAGAAGACGAATTGGGTCTGTCACTGCTTGATCGATCGATCGACCCTTGAATGTCGATCGATCGAGCAGTCGATCGATCGACCATATCCCATCGATCGATCGACCCTGGCTGGACTTTAGAGAATTTTGTGAATAATTTTCCTTTTAATTACCGTCGCTTAATGGAAACCTTAGTGATGATATTTTACCTATGAGGAGACTTCACAAATACCATTAGGTGTACCATTAGATTTCTTCATGAATGATTGAGTGGGAATTTTGGAGAAATGGACCATCGGGAGGACGATCGATTGAGTCGTAGGTTGGGATTGTGAGAATTTAATTACGGAAAGAGTGAGATTTAATTCCGAAAAAATACCAATAGGTTAAAGTTAACTTAACTACTGAATTAAGGGAGGGGTAACTAGGGCCCTTAGAGTTGCGTGAATAATCGAGTAAATATAATAGTAAAATAAATTGTAATTAATGAGTACGGTCAATATAAGTAAAATATATTACGTACGGGCATGATTTGATAGGTCGGGCGTGTACCTACTAAATTATATAAAAGTTTGGGTTAAGAGAATTTTACCTGAATTAATTATGTTAGGGTCGATGTGACATTCCTAACTAACATAAAGTTATTATATGTTTGGGGTCGATGAAGAATGCCGAACCAAACTTTAAACTAGTGTCGCGATGAAAGAGTCTCGAACCAGAATATGTGTATATATTTATATTTTTAAATAGTTGGGGTCGATGGATCATTCCGAACCAACTCTTACTTGGGGTCGATGAATCATTCCGAACCAAGAATCCTTTATGTGTGGTAAAAGGATATGTTAATGATAACAGATATTAAATACATGATTGTGTGGTAAAATGTATTCTATGTGCATAATCTACAGATTGAGAATAGTAGATAATGAAATGAATTGTAAATATCTTAGTAATAATTTATAGCGTGATGTAATTATTACAAGAATAAGGATAACGAACAGTAAATTAGTTACCTACGCTTATGGGTAGTATAACTAGGTGAACTAAGTGTCCTCGTTAGACATGCACTATAGAAGAGAGGTGAGAACGTTCAAGGGAGTTGTACGAAACTATTATATGTGTAGTCAATAACTCAATTGTGATAACTTCTTGCAAAATATTTTCAAATGTTTTGAGTACTAACTCTTGCTATGTAAAATTTTTAAAAACCTTTTAGGTGCCCAGCCACGGGGACACCCAGCATGATTTCATTCCAGAGATTTGGGAGCTGCAGTACGTGTGGATGTTATAGGGATTGTTTAGACGCTTCCTTTTTTTTTTTGTTCTAGTACAGGATCTCAGTTTTAGTACTCTTAGTTGGGATATGTGAAATAGCGTTGCCAAAGCCGTTTATGAAAATAAACTATTTAAGCAACTCCGAAAGTTTGTTGAAGAAACTCTTTACTTAAATCAAAAACGATTTTGAACACAAGATGTGTTAACAAAAGTATGTACGAGATTAGGACAAGATTTGATAACAAGTTTTAGTAAACAGTTTAAAATGTTTTAAACTCAGCACACAAACAGAATGGGATGAGAAGATGTAGAAATATTGATACTCAGGATTTTTAACGTGGTAAAACCTCAACCTTGAGGAAACATCCACGACTCCCTCTACGGAGTAAAACAAAAACAATCACTAAAACAAATATATGAGTTACAACCTATTTAACTAACATGCACACAAAACAAATCTATACAAGTTCAGGATTGTACCCTCTGGCGTCCTTAACTTTTCTGCAGATCTTGTTTGTTGATGTAGTTGTCTCAGTTTGTCAACTCTTCTTTGTTCCAGCACTTTACGTCGACTTATTATTCACCAAATCTTATAGCCAACACTTTGAGTGTTTGTAGTGTGAAGATGTTTGTGAATGGTGTTCTAAAACACATGCATGCACACACACACACTTATTAGTTACAGACGATCCTAACAAATCACATATAAAGTCTATATGCAGTGTATTTGTTATTTTTCTTTCTTACAAAACCAATAACCTTTTTGACCTTTCAAAATAACCCAGATTCCACGGAGATCTTGCTTAAGAAATCGGTTAAGACCTTTCTCAATCACTTTTGAAAATATTATGTGGATTGAGAACCCTCCAAGTGCGAATCCCACTAGGTCAGGTTAGGTTTTGTAAAAACAGAAATAGAAAAACATCTTATTGTTGATTCTGAAGTAAGAAAATATTTTAACAGAAAACAATCAACAACGAAATTCTCAAGATGAGAAATAAATGCAACTAAGTGTGCTGTGACATGAAAAACTTCAGATCTATGATTTCTATTGAAAGAGAAACAAGATCTGAGTCTATGTCTAAGTTGGAAATAAGATATGTGAACACAAGGATTTCAGCAACCCAAGATCTCTTAACCAGAACTCTCATAAACCCAGGAAAACACTAAGGATGGTGTTTATTTGGTTATGGTGGTTTTTCTGGAGAGGTAAGTAGTTTGGGCTTGAGAGGTATTTGGACGAAGTTAGGGTTTCTAACTAGGGTTTGGTTTCTCTCTCTAACTTCTCTCTTCTCTCTCTTCTCTCTCCTCTCTATTTTCTGAGACTTTTCAAAATGGCAAAAGCTTTCGAAGGCTGAGATGAGAGGCCTTTAAATAGGAAGAGAAGAAGATTCCAGAGCTTAGTTCAAAATCAAGGGCTCTGATTGAGTCAAGCTCCTTTGACTACAATCTAAGGGTTCACAGCAGGCGGTGGATTAAACAGGTTGTGATTGGTTAAAGGGTTTACACTGGGATTCACTCAAAAGACATGCAGGCCATCGATAAGGGTTGATCTAAGGGCTGAAAGCACGCGATGGTTTGTCTCAGTAAAGAAACACAGTTCAGGCCAATCAGAGGACACCAGGTGTAGGCCTAAGGATGAATGTAAACGCGCGTCCCAAAATAATTACAAAGCCAACCCTAGAGTCTCTAGCGCTTTCGGTTTCTACCCAGAGTAACTTTAGGCCAATAAACACAACAATCCATATTTATATAATAACCCCAAGACTTTTTAAATCAAATTTTAATTAAATAAAACCTTGTTTAAAATATGTTTTAAATTCCCAAAAAATTATTAAAAATCAAATTGAGGGATTTAAACACACTCACAACATTAAAACACATAGGGGTGCAATATGATATGCAAGAATCAAATTCTAAGTGTGTGAGTGATGGCTATAGTCTTAGGATCATTACATGATAGATAGAAGAAGAAGCAACCCAATCTCTGAAGCTCTTTGGTTTCTAGGATAGACACTATTTTTTCACAATTTCCAAACTAGATGAGCTCTTATACAGTCTAGACTCAAATGAGTCAAAAGTATAAGGGCTTCAATCTCCCCCTTTGGAAATATGAGACAAAATCTCCTTTGAGTCATCTCAACTCGTAGGGCGACAATAAAAAAGGAAAACTTATTCCTATAAAGGTTCTATCTACCCAAAATCCTAGAAAGCAAAAATTACATAACTCAACTATATACAGTTTAACATCCTATTATTACAATGAAGAATGACTGTACAAGAAGAATACCTGCAAAAAATTACTAAGATCAAGCTTTTTAGTATATGCAGTAGACTCAAATTTCTCCCCCATTTTGTCTCAAATGGACAAAGGGAAGGAACTTGGCAAATATAACAGGTATTTACTCAACACAAATCATACCAATAGATTTACGTAAAGAAATGAATCTATTATAATCAAGAGGTTTGGTAAATAAATCGGCAAGTTGTAGATCAGTAGAAAGATAATTGATTTCTAATTCCTTAGTTTCAACTAATTCACGAATAAAATGATGTCTTATTTTAATGTGCTTAGTTCGCGAGTGTTGAACTGGGTTCTTAGAATTGTTAATCGCACTTTGATTATCACAATAGAGATGAAGTGTGGGTTCTAGAATACCATAATCACTTAGCATTTGTTTAAGCTATAACAATTGGGCACAACAGCTACCGGCGGCTATGTATTCAGATTCAGCAGTCGAGAGAGATGTGCAGTTCTGTTTTTTACTACTCCATCCTACCAAGTTATTACCAATATAACAACATGCGCCTGAAGTGCTTTTACTATCATCAGTACACCCAGCCCAATCAGCATCAGTGTACCCAATAATAGTGCTAGGTGTGTCATTCGTGTACCAAATTCCTAAATTTAGAGTGCCTTTAACATATTTAATTATGCGTTTAACAGCGTTTAAATGGCTCTCCTTGGGGTTGTTTTGATAACGTGCACAAACACAAACAGCATACATGATATCAGGACGCGAGGTAGTCAGATAGAGTAATGTGCCAATCATACTACGATATAAGGTAGAGTCTACAGATTTTCCATTTTCATCTTTAGATAATTTCTCTGTAGTACTCATAGGCGTTTTAGCACTTTTAGCACTCTCGAGACCAAATTTTTTAACTATCTCTAATGCGTACTTAGTCTGCGAAAGAAACAAGCCATCTGGTTGTTGTTTGACTTAGAGACCTAGGAAGAACTGTAACTCCCCCATAAGGGACATCTGAAATTCCTTACTCATAATTTCAGCAAAAGATTTTACTTCTGAGGTAGAAGTGGATCCAAATATGATATCGTCTACATAGACTTGAGCGATAGTAATGTGTTTGCCAAAATGTTTGACAAATAAGGTTTGGTCATTTCCACCTCTTTTGAAACCTTTGTCCAGCAGAAAACTGGACAGCCGCTCATACCAAGCTCTAGGAGCTTGCTTAAGACCATATAAAGCCTTTTTCAACCGAAATACATGATTAGGACAATTAGGGTCAATGAACCCCTTAGGTTGTTCTACATAGGTTTCCTCGGCAAGTATTCCATTAAGGAACGCAGATTTAACATCCATTTGATATAATGTAAAATGCATGTGACAAGCTATAGCAAGAAGCAGACGAACTGATTCTAAACGAGTAACGGGAGCAAACGTCTCATTAAAATCAAGTCCTTCTATTTGGGAGTAACCTTGAGCAACTAGTCTAGCTTTATTTATAATTATCATCCCATTTTCATCAGTTTTATTTTTAAAAATCCAACGAGTACCAATAACCTTTTTATGATCAGGACGTGGAACAAGAAACCAAACATCATGAATGACAAATTGTAAAAGTTCATCCTGCATAGCAGAAATCCAGTGAGAGTCATTCAATGCCTCATTTACATTCTTTGGTTCCAAGAGAGAAACAAAGCAAGCATAGAGAGCATAATTTCTAAGTTGGGATCTTGTACGTACTGGTTCACCAGGGTTACCAACTATGTTGTTCATGGGATGATCTTTAGAAACCCTGTTAGGTACTTCAGGTGACTCAATAGGTAATGAATTATCTATTTCAGAAGAGTCATTTTCTAAAATATTTGACGATTCTTCTTCTATAGTTAATTCACTAGTCTTGCTTTCTACAGTAGTGTCACTAACAATTACATTTATGGATTCCATTAAGGTCTTAGTGCGAAGATTATACACTCGATAAGCTCTACTGTTAGGTGAATAACCTAAGAATATGGCTTTATCTCCTCTACTCTCAAATTTAGATAAGTGTTCCCTATCTTTACAAACATAACAGGTACTACCAAAGGTTCTAAGGTACTTTAGATTAGGCTTTTTATTGTACCAAAGTTCATAAGAGGTTTGTTTCGAATTCTTTCTAAGATAGACCCTATTAATAAGATGGCAAGCTGTACGAGTAGATTCTACCCAAAAATACTTAGGTAAGTTCTTAGCATGGAGCATGACACGTGCCATCTCTTGAAGAGTTCGATTCTTCCTCTCAGCTATTCCATTTTGTTGAGGGGTCTTGGGAGCACTGAACTCATGTTTGTAACCATTATAGTCACAATATTCTACAATACCAGTGTCTTTGAATTCACCACCTCTATCACTTCTGATTCTATTCACTTGAGTGTCTTTTTCATTCTCAATCCGTAAGAGAATCTTTAAAAAAGTTTGAAAAGTATCAGATTTTTGTTTTAAGAAAGCTACCCAAGTGAATCTGGTGAAGTCATCAACCATAACTAGAATATAACTGTGTCCACAAAGACTAACAGTTTGAGAAGGACCCATTAGGTCCATATGGATGAGTTCTAAGGGATTAGATGTAAGGATATCTTTAACCCTTTTATGAGGTGCTTTAACAATTTTTCCTTCTTGACAGGGACCACAGACAATGTTATGAATAGGTTTAATTTTTGGTATTCCTCTAACTATCTGTTGAGAAGACAATTTACTCAAATTTTCGTAATTAATGTGACCTATTCTGTTATGCCATATCTCGTTGTCATCCATTCTGGCAACACTACAGATTTCAGAACTAGAAATGACAGTATAAAAATTGTCAGGGGTCCTGAATCCTGTAATTAAGCATTCTCCCTTTTCATTTAAAATCTTGCAATTGTTCTTTGAAAAGGTAACAGTGCAGTTTGAGTCACAGAATTGCGAAATGCTACGTAAATTAGCCTTAAGACCTTTAACTAAGAGAACATTTTCAAGAAGAGGAAGTCCTTTTTCTTTAAGGGTTCCTTTGCCTATGATCTGGGATGATATACCATCACCAAAAACAACTTTTCCACCATCAAAATGGGTTTTATTTAAAAGTTTTGTATCATCACCTGTCATATGCTTGGAACATCCAGAATCCAAGTACCAACCAGAAGATGTAAGTTCAGCTTTTAGAGCAGAAACAACAATGTTACACTTCATCTGGGGTGATAGATCATCTTTTCTAACCCAAATTGCCCTGGTTTTTAGTTTGCGCTTGTTTGCTCTTATTTGATAAAATTTGCGAGCATTAGATTTTTGTTGAAAAACATTTTGCGCATGATTTTGAGTAAATTTGAATTCCTGAGCATTTGATTTAGAAAAAGTTCTGGTAATCCTTCTAGTAAATGTCCTTTTAGGTTTAGTCCTTCTATTCCTATAGTTAGAGTTTTTGTCTGGTGGCCTGGGAAGGACATAATTGTTACGACTCCTCCTAGAATAGTTAAAGTTATGATACATAGGAGTGTTGTAGATAGGTTTAATCAGTCTCCTAGCATAGCAATTATCGAAAGAGTGACCATATATATCACAATAGGAGCAATAAAGATTGCTCAGAATAGGGTTTTCCTTAGGAAAGTCTCTAAACAAAGGTTTTGAGACATTTTGAGGCTGAATTTTATTCCTAGGTAGCACAGATTTGAAGGCAGGTTCACTTTTCCTAATAGGGGGCAGACATATTTTCCCTTTGGTAAACTTTCATGCTTAGAGCAACTTGCATCTCCAGTGTTAGTGTTTTGATGGTCAAACTTAGTTTTTAGAGAATGAAAGTCTGGACATGTTTCAATAGGTCTTTTGCCTCCTGACACAAACTTGATAGGTTCAACAGGTTTAGTTTGTGTCTTCAAATTGGGGCAAAACCCTATTCCAGTTCTATCATCAGAATTGGTTTTAGATTCAGCAACGAATTCCTCAAAACATTTAGAATTGTTTTCAAATTTGGTAAATTTTTTGAAAACAGTTGCTGTCTTTTCTTTTGTTTGTTCCAATTCTAATAATGTCCCTTTGTATTTTTTCTCCAGAATTTCATTAGCTTCAGTTAAAGTTTTCAGTTTTTCATCAAACACTTTGACTTCACTTTCATGAGACATGCATTGAGTAGTATACTCTTCAGCATTCAGTTTTACCATTAGGCTTAGATCCTCTAGTTTTTTGGTAAGATCTTTCACAATCTTTTCTAGTCTAGTACTTTTCTTAAGAGTTTTAGTATATAGAGTGTGGATGTCTGGGAGATCATCATTATCTGAGTCACTAAGTGAGGTGTGTGAAGTGACCCCTAAGGTTTCATTTCTTAAACTCACGCACCCATTGACATCAGCAGTATCGATTTCCCTTTGACTCACACACCCGGAGGAAGAGGTATTAATGTTCTCAGTAAGTAAAGCATCTAAACCAGTTAAAGTATGATTCACAGCAACAGAACTAGTATTACTGGACTCATCCTCACTATCAAGCATAGGCATATCATCATTGTATATGATTTTGGCAAAGAAGGCTAAACAAGGATCAAAACCATCAGATGTCTCAGGTTCCTCATTTTCAGAATCACTTGAGTCATCCCAGGTTTTGCAGATATTGGCTCTCGAGTGTTTGTTTTGGGCATTTAAGTTAACTCTACAGTCTTGAGCAATGTGTCCTAGTTTACCACATCTATAACATTCAGTCTTCTTGAGGTCTCTGTGAGGTCTTGTGTTGTCCTTGTTCTGTTTGTCATGAGGTTTCTCATAAGGTTTGTGATTTGAAGGAGTGGTATAATTAGACTTGCCCTGTCGATTTGCAACACTGTTTCTAAATTTAACAATTTTCTTAAATTGTTTTGTCATTAGGGAAATCTGATTATCTAGACTTTCTAAGTCACAGTCCTCATCAGAATCATTACTAGAAGTGTTTAACTCAGGCTTAGTCATCTTAGAAGTAAAGCTAAGATTGGAATTGGCATGTTTCCTATTAGTGTGGGTCAATTGTTTCTTAAACTCTAATTCCATTTCCACAGTTCTTAATTTGCTACTGAGTAATTCAGGAGTAAGATTTATATCACACATCTCCTCAATAGCATATCTTTTATTGTCAAATTTCTGTGGTAATGATCTCAGAATTTTAGACACAATTTCTTGTCTATCATAAGTTATACCATTGGCATGAAGTTTAGTGACAATATCAGTATGGTTCATATAAAAATCATCGAAAGACTCAGATTCAGACATGATTAAGGTATTGTACTGTTGGATTAACATCTGAGTCTTAGCAGCTTTTACCCTAGAGTCTCCTTCGTGGGAAGTAATCAAGGTATCCCATGCTTCCTTGGAAGTGGTACAGGATGAGATTCTCTTGAACTCATGTTCGTTAATAGACATAAATATAGCGTTCTTGCCTTTGTTATTATTTCGAGAAACCTGTTTCTCTTCTTGAGTAAACTCACTCAATATTTTCTTAATCCTTTCATTGCTTCCATCAGTGGTTGGTTTAGTTGGATAAAAGTATCCATTTTCAATGATATCCCAGACATCATCTCCCAAAGTTCCTTGAATGAAAGCAATCATTCTTACTTTCCAGTAAGAGAAATTGGTTCCATCAAAGACTGGAGGTCTGGTCAAGTTACCATATCTTTCGTTTTTCTCGTCCATAATTGATTTTGAGAAAACAGTTTCAGAAACTCAGGATCTTTTTGAAGGAAGTTCACCAAAAGCTCTGATACCAATTGAAATAGCGTTGCCAAAGCCGTTTATGAAAATAAACTATTTAAGCAACTCCGAAAGTTTGTTGAAGAAACTCTTTACTTAAATCAAAAACGATTTTGAACACAAGATGTGTTAACAAAAGTATGTACGAGATTAGGACAAGATTTGATAACAAGTTTTAGTAAACAGTTTAAAATGTTTTAAACTCAGCACACAAACAGAATGGGATGAGAAGATGTTGAAATATTGATATTCAGGATTTTTAACGTGGTAAAACCTCAACCTTGAGGAAACATCCACGACTCCCTCTACGGAGTAAAACAAAAACAATCACTAAAACAAATATATGAGTTACAACCTATTTAACTAACATGCACACAAAACAAATCTATACAAGTTCAGGATTGTACCCTCTGGCGTCCTTAACTTTTCTGCAGATCTTGTTTGTTGATGTAGTTGTCTCAGTTTGTCAACTCTTCTTTGTTCCAGCACTTTACGTCGACTTATTATTCACCAAATCTTATAGCCAACACTTTGAGTGTTTGTAGTGTGAAGATGTTTGTGAATGGTGTTCTAAAACACATGCATGCACACACACACACTTATTAGTTACAGACGATCCTAACAAATCACATATAAAGTCTATATGCAGTGTATTTGTTATTTTTCTTTCTTACAAAACCAAGAACCTTTTTGACCTTTCAAAATAACCCAGATTCCACGGAGATCTTGCTTAAGAAATCGGTCAAGACCTTTCTCAATCACTTTTGAAAATATTATGTGGATTGAGAACCCTCCAAGTGCGAATCCCACTAGGTCAGGTTAGGTTTTGTAAAAACAGAAATAGAAAAACATCTTATTGTTGATTCTGAAGTAAGAAAATATTTTAACAGAAAACAATCAACAACGAAATTCTCAAGATGAGAAATAAATGCGACTAAGTGTGCTGTGACATGAAAAACTTCAGATCTATGATTTCTATTGAAAGAGAAACAAGATCTGAGTCTATGTCTAAGTTGGAAATAAGATATGTGAACACAAGGATTTCAGCAACCCAAGATCTCTTAACCAGAACTCTCATAAACCCAGGAAAACACTAAGGATGGTGTTTATTTGGTTATGGTGGTTTTTCTGGAGAGGTAAGTAGTTTGGGCTTGAGAGGTATTTGGATGAAGTTAGGGTTTCTAACTAGGGTTTGGTTTCTCTCTCTAACTTCTCTCTTCTCTCTTCTCTCTCTTCTCTCTCCTCTCTATTTTCTGAGACTTTTCAAAATGGCAAAAGCTTTCGAAGGCTGAGATGAGAGGCCTTTAAATAGGAAGAGAAGAAGATTCCAGAGCTTCGTTCAAAATCAAGGGCTCTGATTGAGTCAAGCTCCTTTGACTACAATCTAAGGGTTCACAGCAGGCGGTGGATTAAACAGGCTGTGATTGGTTAAAGGGTTTACACTGGGATTCACTCAAAAGACATGCAGGCCATCGATAAGGGTTGATCTAAGGGCTGAAAGCACGCGATGGTTTGTCTCAGTAAAGAAACACAGTTCAGGCCAATCAGAGGACACCAGGTGTAGGCCTAAGGATGAATGTAAACGCGCGTCCCAAAATAATTACAAAGCCAACCCTAGAGTCTCTAGCGCTTTCGGTTTCTACCCAGAGTAACTTTAGGCCAATAAACACAACAATCCATATTTATATAATAACCCCAAGACTTTTTAAATCAAATTTTAATTAAATAAAACCTTGTTTAAAATATGTTTTAAATTCCCAAAAAATTATTAAAAATCAAATTGAGGGATTTAAACACACTCACAACATTAAAACACATAGGGGTGCAATATGATATGCAAGAATCAAATTCTAAGTGTGTGAGTGATGGTTATAGTCTTAGGATCATTACATGATAGATAGAAGAAGAAGCAACCCAATCTCTGAAGCTCTTTGGTTTCTAGAATAGACACTATTTTGTCACAATTTCCAAACTAGATGAGCTCTTATACAGTCTAGACTCAAATGAGTCAAAAGTGTAAGGGCTTCAATATGTTGTCCTATATTTACTTTTACATTTATTCTGATTCTGTATTTTGAGTTGTCTTTTATTAGTCGTGGTTTTTGTCAAGACTTTACCTGCATTTAGTTATTTTTGCAACTGTTTTATTATTACTAGAATTGTAATGTAGTATGGATTATTGTTCTGCTTAAAGAAGATAAAATTTGGCACTCGCTTAATTTCACTTCGGTGGTTAGTAAATTAAATAGTTTTCGGCAGTGATGCTAAGAATGAACTATTTAAGAAACCTGTTTTAATTGAATTAAGGCTTGATCACCCAAGGTTTAATTAGGCGGGGTGTCACAACTGACTTTATCTTATGACATCGGGGCCCAATATGTCCTACATCATGACATTCATGACACTTAATTTTGAAACGGGTGGTGTTATGACGGATCTAGGAATAAGCTTGTGCACTCGAGTTCACACTTAATTTTAACGGTTTGTTGGTCTCGCTCCATCTCAAGAAAGTAATTTTTAAAAAGTCTCCTCAAATTGTTCCCATGTAAAATTATTAACATTTTGATTGCGCGACACTGCTTACGACCAGAGATCAGCTTCACCTTAAGATATATAAGTGGATAAATTTATTCGAAGATTAATAGCTATACCTACTCCGTTAAGAATTTGCACAATCAAGAACATCTATTTCTTAGCATCATTAACACCTGATTTTTTAAGAAAATATGAGGGTCGTTGCCTTTGAAATTTCTTTGCAAACATCCTTAGGAGTATAACAAGTAGTCTGTTGTTGTCGAGCTAACATAGTAAGCTCATGGAGACACCGCGTGATTCCTTCAGTCTGAGTCTGTTTAGGTTGAGTTCCAACAGAGGGGTTCGATTACTAAACATCCTTAAGTAGAACAACTTAAATAACAAAAGTTATAAAAAAAACTAAAGTAACGAGCCTACTATATTTCACATCAAGTTATATGGTACAATACTATTATACATCATAACCCATATTAGTGCATCTTAAGTTATGTTCTACCACATTTAAAAAAACTTTTAACGTTATATTCTTTTAAGTAGGAATGACTGATTCATCATTGGATGTAAACTCTGGGTGACTGAAAAATCTCCTTGGTTTGCATCGTCAGTCGAGTCACCTGTGGTGCTAGAAGAATATCCTCTGTGAATTTCACCATTAGATGTCGTTTCAGGGTACATTGGCGGTGTTGGTTGTTCATTTCCAAGTGCCAAATTTATAGCTTCTTAAAGTATGATCGGATCATTAGCAAAATCATGCACTTTTCGAATTACTTGCATCTCGCCCAACACTCTATTGGTCAACACCAGCCTTATAATGTCATTACGTACCGAGTCTTTTTCAACTCCACGAATCATTTCTCTTAACCTGGCCAAAAGCCTCTTCTCTTACAGGCATTTCCTATATGTTGTTTGGCTTGAGTTCTATGTTAAACATGAATGTATCCCATGCATCCATACTATAAAATGGGTTTACCATATAATAATAGTAATAAAAGAAGGTAAGAAAAGATAATATAACTAATATCTTATTTAATCCCCGCATAAAATGCTAAACCTGGCGATATGTTTAAATTTAAAACACGCTCTAATACCAACTTATCACGCCTTGATTTTTTATATGAATGAACAAGAAGTACACATAAAGCAATGAATTAAAGCAAAGGTGGAATAACATAACTTTATTCATTATTAATATTTTTACATAGGGTTGAACCACCGTAGGGGTGAGTGTGAGTTAAACATTTTTAGTACACACAATAATATAGAAAATTGAAAAAAGCCACTCCTTGCCCCCATATGGTTTAATCTCTGCCCACATGATCACATACGCAAATAGGTGACTGATTTCTTTCTCTAGTAGGGAAGAGATACTATTTTTCTTCTCTTGACGCACCTGGAGAAGGAAGGAATTAGCACAAATATGCTAAGTAGGTTCTACCAGTTCTATAACAATGATATATGTATACATGAGAGTTGGAGTGTGTATAGAACCAGTGTTTAAAACGTTGACAATAATAAGATGATAATTCCATATTTATCAGGTTATAAACATTAAAATATTTGAAATCAAAATTCCATATTGATTAATCCGTTTCAGATATACGATTAATTACCAGTTTATGTATGATTATGTAAAGAAAGTCGAGGAGTGTTGAACTAATAATCCAATTCTTATTAGTTCACTAATGGGTATAGAAGTAATTAAGCCATCAGTTAACCTATAATAATAATAATAATGAGTCAACCTAAAACTTTGGGGGAAAAGTAACCTGTTATGGACACAATTAAAGTGGCACTCATATGTATGTTACAATAATCATGGCTCTCAATCATCTCAGACCAGTAGGTCAAGTAAAAAGTTTTGTGGGATAACACGTTAGTTTACTTCCTAGTTAATACTGATGCTTATGGTAAAAATGGCACAAAGTGCTAGGGTGAACTGAATCAATAAGGTACATGATATCAGCTATTAGATAAGAAGGGTTAAGACTGACCCTTAAGTTTAAATATTGGTGATAAATTCAAATACTGATGATGGTTAACAAAATATTTAGTATAACAGTATAATAAAATGCACATACTAAGAGTAAGTGGGGTTATCACATAGTGATATCAATAGAAGTATTTCAAATATGCAAAGTGTAATATTGAAAAAGTAGGAAAAACCTTCTTACTTATTATTCGGTTGGCCTGCTGTCACACTGGCGTATTTGGAAGAACCGGGGCTTGATGTTCAGTTATACAATGTGTGGTATATAAGTATTTGGGGTTTAATCAATCATTTCTATATTAAAACTGTCTTTTTTAAACTTTGGGGGGCTTATTTATAATTTTCTTAGGACTTTAAAATATTGAACTTACGCACATTATTGAACTTTGGTGTAGAGATTTTTTATCTTAAAATAGTTTGATGTATCTATGGGCAAAGTATTGGGATCAAACTCATAAGTTGGAAAAGTTAATAGGAGTCAATTTGTAATTTTGGAAATATTTCTTTAAGTAAAAACCTTGTTTTTGCATAACTTGATCTAGAAATATCCAAGCATGGCCTTACCTTATACCATTTTGACCATAAAAATTTAATAAACATTTTGAGAAAAAAATAAGAAATTCCTGATTGGCCAGGCGCCCTCACGAGCGTTTTCAAGGTTTCTGAAAAAAGTCTTCATCTTCAACCTATCGATTTTGACTTTTTAGGATTTCAATATTTGACCGAGGTTTTCTCCTTCATTGCTATACCATTTGATACGATTCCTTCACAAAATCAACTTAAATTTTCAAGAAGAATCCAAATATATAAGTTTTATGGATTGACATTTAGTATAACTCAGTTTCCAAAATTGTGTTTTTTTCCGTGAAAATTTGACCTAATCTTCGTGGATTTATAGAGTATGGCGAGGTCTCTTATGAATTGGGTTTGGTTTTTTCTATATATGTGAATATTTTGGTTTTGGTTTTAAGAATTAAGATGGAATGTACATGAAGAATTTTGAATTTTTAGTTTTCAGTTCAAAATACACTTTTGATCGATTTGAGATTTACATGAACATTCATGGCTTTTAACCATTACACTCGAGATCCTTAGGTTATTATGAAGTTATATATGGTTTTAAATAAAATTTTAAGACAATATATCGAGTTTCGTCATTAAAGCTCAAGCTTTAAGGGCGTTCCTGGTGTAATGTTCCAGAGCCTCTTCGAACTCCTTCCACTTCATCGTTAACCTTCCCCCTTCTCTTTCTGCCTCCTCATCACAGGCCATCACCAAATTGGCCCCGTGTGATGGAAGTGGGTTGTTGTTAATGTTCTATGGGGGGATTTGCAATGTCCCCGCCTTCATGTACTTGTCGATGATTCTTCGCAGTGTGAAGCAGCTCTCTGTTGGATGCTGGATCTTTCGATGAACCTAGCAGTATTTGGGATCCGCTCTCGTCGTAGCATCGGGTTCTTCTGCTGGAACACCTTTTAGTTCATAAACCGTTACACCTTGGACCATTGCGTTATAACAGCTCACCGCCTCCTCTATCATACAAAGCAACGGTGGCAGGTCTTATCTGTCCCTTCCAAACTTTCTCTTGTTGTCCTTCTTCGGCGCCTTCCCCCCATCTTCCCTCTTGACGTATCCTACCCATGGGGGCTGAGACCTTCCCCCCGCGGGTTGCATCGGCTTCCTGAACATCATAGGAGCCACCACCGGGATGGGTCGTACCAACAAAGAGATGTTTCTTGTGGATTTTAGGAATGCTGAAAAAGTTCCCTCGCGCTTCTCATTGATAAGGTGGAAAATATACTCAGGAAGTAGTCCCTCAGCACAGATCTGCAACAACTTGAATTCCTTGTCTTCTTCCCTTACATCTATGGACCTTTCCCTGAACCTTCGAATATAGGCCACCACATCTTCTCCCGGTCTCTGCTTCTCCCTACCGAGTTGGGTCAGGGTGAACTCATCTTCTGCCAAGAAGAACTTCTGGACAAACAATACATGCATCTCCTCCCACGTAGAAACACTGTTGGGAGTCAAATGGGAGTACCAGGTGTATGCCTTGTCGGTTAGGGATTTGGAAAACTCCCTCAATCTAAGCTTATTATTATTGTAATGTGCTTTTAAGTGTTCAACGAAACGCTTAATGTGCTCCTTCGGGTTCCCACCTTTCCCTGTGTATTTTTCAAAGATAGGGGGAACATAGTCCTTCGAGTAAGGCTCGTCGTTGTATTCCTGAGGGTAAGGTGTTCGAAAGTTATCATAGACCGAATCTACCTCTCCCATAAATTGCGAGGAAGCCTGCATGAACTTCAGCATCTCCTTTTGTATCTCCATTCTCATTTCTTCCATGGGTGATGGGGCAACGACTAATGGGGTTACAGGTAGAACACCCATTAAAGTTGGATCCATCGTTACTTTTGGCGTCGTTGATACTCCAGAGATTCCCATCGCTGGATTCACGACGGAGGGTATGGTTGCTGGGATCGTTTTAGCAATACCCGCACCTGGTGGAGCCGTCGGAGCTACTCCTGGTGTTACGAAAGCATTAACCTCCAAACCTCCCAGCATAGTTGAAGCTACTGGGGTTTGCAAAAACTCATAAAACTTGCTCATGAGGAGTGAAATCTGGGTGGGTCCCAACCCCCGTTCGTGGAAGGTTGTTCCACCCCTAGAAAACCTGACGCCATTGGAACCGGAGGTATGTCTACCCGAGGAGCCCCATCCCTTAGGGCTGCCAGTTTTCTCGCGGCCTGTTCTTCATTGTGCTGGATATCATCAAAGTTGAGTCTTCGAGTAGCATTATCTTACGCCATACTCCTTACGTAGGAGAATGCATCCCCAGTAGAGTCGCCAAATGTAAGAGGGTATTTTAGATTATAGATGGAGGCGTAACCCCTTTTGAGTATGGTAATGATAAGTTAATTATCCCAAGACCTTGGATTAATGATGGGATGTACGAACACAAACCCGATGAAGATGAACTCAGATTAAACTCATAAATCTCTCGTGTATAACTCAAGGGATATTAATGAACTACAGAAGTAACTTAGGTAGAGGGAGAGAGAAGCAAGCACCCTAGATACACCTTGGTAGGTAGGTATAAACACACCCAACACCCTCAAGAATCTCTGCCAAGTATTAAAAGCTTTGCAATAAACACCAATGGTGAGTGGATAAACCCGCTGGTTTGCAATAACTCTTTCTATCTCATGTGTATCTCTAGTAATTAATCCAGAGTTCTCAAAAAGATCACTAAAAGATCATATCTCTCCTCAGGGGTGGTTGGGGTCCCTAAATAGCCCCCCACACCATCCCCGGGGCAACTCATTCATTAAAGATTATGAAAGACATCCCTCAAACTTTATTTCACAACATTAAATGCCTGATACACTAGTTGTCTCCACGTCATAAATATTAAATGCCAAGACATGCCTTTTGCCTAACCACTGTGTGTCAGGGGCTGTTGTCGCAGAGGTGTCTCACCAACTGCCTGACAACCCCAAATACCACGGTGGTTTACTCAAGTGTATGTCTGTCATTGTTTAGCTATCTAGTGACATCACCTACAGTAGATGTGACATTAAGTAGAGGGTTATTTGGTTCACAACTCAACGCCCGATGGAACTTTAAGCTGCTTCACCCGAGGTTCCACGGCCAGGGTCCTTCAGTGTTTTACCAGGTGTATCTAAGATGATCAGGACAAGCCCCAACGGTGCCTTACTTCTCAATCCTCCAAACCAAGTCCCTTTAAAGTTCCCACGGTGAGGTCATTCGATAGAGCATGAAAGCTCTCCCAGGCCCTGCTAAGCCTGGTCTTTCGCAAGTACCGTTTGACCTCACACAAACTCATTTATTATTATCGTTATGTCATTACAATCGCTATAGCTTACAGTAAAAAATAAAAGCACGATATGATTAATACAACAAGCTAAAATATGAGCTGCCGCGCCAAGCTACCTCACTGAGTTGCCACGCTTGAGCTGCCTCGGTCGCTTAATCTCAGACAATATTGCCAATTAGGGATTTGTCCCTAATCTCAAGACTACCTTCAAGCCCCCTCTATAAATAATAAGATATCTGAATTGGGGTATTTAGACTACTTCATGAGAGGATATGATTAGAGCTCAAGAGAGGTGGATTTGAATTAGTTTTGGTGAAGTTTTGGTTAGGGGTAAATGGGGTGCACATCGGTTCATAGTGGTTTCATGTGGATTTTAACTTCTTATGCTAATGTTTGGCTTCATGTGGATAGGGTTTAAAGTATAAATCAAGATGTTTTTGAATTTAGTCGTTTAATGTTTGTATATTTTCTTTTATAGTCCTAAAAGTAAATTTTTTGTAAAGTATAGGGGTATTTTGATAAATTCAAAAAATTTCTAGGGTTGAAACTATAACTTTATATTAATTGAGGTCTCAAGGATTAATTTGATGCAAATTTGGGGTTTAGGGGTTAAATATATCTTAAGTTGTCTTATTTTGAAGCTTTCAGGGCCTCTTTTATAATTTATTGAAACTTAAAGGGGTCCAAGTTATTTAACAAAATATAGGATTTCCTCTTTAGAAGACTTTTGATTTTACACGTCTTATGAAGGACTAAATCATGGTCATGTATAAATTAGGGTTTAAGAAACTCTCGGTTCTTACATTACTCTACTTAACCGCTAGTCATCCTCATATTTACTTTAGTGTAGGAGTTTGTGACCATTATCAGGCTTCCCCAAAAGAGTTGCATTTATTTGGCCGTTACACTTATTATCAAATATGTAAGTGGAACCATGTCTTTTGGGATTCGGTACTCCTTTGACACAAATGATTGTCTACCGGCATATTCAAATGTTTATTGGGCGAGGGATGTTAATGGATGCAAAAGCACCTCAAGTGGATGTTTTTATTTTGGGAGTGGTATCTTGAATGAGTAAAAGCAAAACGCCATTTCTTTATCCACGGCGAAAGCCGAATACATTGCCACCGAAAGTTGTTGCACATAACTCATTTGGATGAAGCAAATGTTGAAGGATTATGATATTTCCCTAGGCACAATGACTATCTATTGTGATAATACGAATGAAATTCATATATCCTGGAATCTATTCCAACATTATAAAACAATGTACATTAGGATTTGTGAGAACTTTATCTGTGAATTGGTTAGTGAGTTTCCTTAAGATTTATAGGGTCGATATCTTCACTAAACCTTTAGATGCCCTTAGGTTCGAGATCCTTAGAAAATCCATAGGAGTTTCCTCCATTGATTGAATTTGGAGTTATTTATCTAGTTTAGGTTGAGCTTTATATCTATCTTTTCCCTATGAACTAGATTATAATTTTTGTATATATTTTATTCAAAAATACAAAAAAATATTTTTAGTTTCTTATATTTTTTCAAAAATAAAAAACATTTGTCTTTATTTTGTCCTTTAGGATATATTTGTTAGATATTCAGGCCACAATATCATTCCATTGTCATGTTGTTTACTATAAGTAGTTAGTCTGGATTCCGTCTCACTTGTGCCTTTTATACGTTATTATGACATTTTAATGCTAGTTTATGATATATCCTTTCATGTTGGCCTCAACTCATTACCTTAATTCATATACCTTTCATGGGTTATTAAAGATGTTAGTCTCGATTTACATATACTAGGTGAAGTTAATTGTTCTCTTATCAATCTTGTCACCTAATTTTAAAGAAATAGACAAAGAAATTGTTCATGTAAAAACCATTGCCCATGTTTATGGAAAAGTTGAAAATGAGTGTGCAATGGAAATGGGTTGCGAAAAGAAAAATCTTATGCGTGAAAAGCCACCATTGAAAAGCCTAAAAAATTATGTCATAGAAAATTAGTAGTGCCAAGGCCATGTATTATAGTCATTGATGCTTCAAAATGCAAATTTTCATTATTGAACCTTCATTATATAGAGTGAGAATGAAAAAATTAGGTATGAGGGTGATATAAGTCGAATATCAATGGGTTTGCACAACAAATCAAATCATTGCATTTTATGTGACATTATTGGCCAGAGAATCATGACATTTCTAGGCATGTTGTTAGAGTGAATTGACTCTAATTGAGTCCATTTATCTTTTCACATGGTTGAATTGAGTGTTTAACTTTTACGAATGTTGTTTGGCATCTTGCACTTGTATGATATCTTAGGTGATGACCTTATTCAGTTTGTTCACACCCCTACACTCCATTTCCATGAACCGAATGTCTTCAAAATTTCCTAGGACTATTATAGAACCAATTTTTTAGGTTTATTTATCTATGATGGTTCTTTTCTTATTTTATGTTATCTTATTTTCTTATTTTCTCAGTTTTTAGACCAACTGCAATCTTGTTCGAAATGTCGTTCGAACGAGAATCTAATGAACCTTACCCATGCCATCACTACCTTCTCGTTCGAAGTTTCATTCGAATTTCATTCTAACAACATCGTTCAGATGAGACTCCAGTCGTTCGAATGATCGGTGTTTTAGTAGGTCGGTTCAGTTTATTTACTTGGTCATTTGATTTCCAAATTCACATACACAAAATCATTTTCTCTCTCCATATGTCTCTCACCCATTCACTCAAAATCTCTCCACTTCTCAATACTTCAACCTTCCATATTCCTTCTCCTCCTATATTAACACACACTATCTAAGGTCATTTTCCATTATGCTTGGAGCTTTTTCTTAGTTTTTAAAAGATTTTTTTGAGGTCCTATCTCATTCTCTTTTCTAAACCTTGTATTTATTTTTCTTTGCTTGAGTTCATGTACACTGAGTTAATATTTATAACATGTAACATTATTTGTTTTCTATTTTTGAAAAATGATCCATTTCTATGTAAACTCGACTCATTTAGGTTTGGGGCTATATATTTGTGTATATATATAATATAATTTAATTCCAATTTTTATTTGGGCTCATAGTATAGTTATTGGTGTTATTCTAATGGAGCTTGGGTTTTAATTTGTTTTTGGTTTGGTTATTTTGGCAAAATGGTTGTGATATTGGGTAGGGTGTAGATTTTTTTTCATTCCTATGGTTCCTAGTCGTCGTAACCAACGTGTTGTTCAATCCGACGAGGGACGCTCCTCCGGAGATGAAGAACCCATTCCCAACCTTCGACTACATTGTGTAATTCACGCCAACTATATCTTATATCATACTCTAGGTTTCCCTACTCATTCTATAATTAGGGAGAAGATCATAAACTTAGTCTCTTTGTCCAGTACCATTGTCTTCACTTGACTTGATACAATGGGATGGGACCCAATTTTTAATCTTCGTGACCCCATTCGAGATTTTTTCCTACGTATGATTGTTAGTGGGCGCGATCTTGTGTCTACGGTCCGTGGTAAGGAATTCCTTATTACCATGGAATCCATACCAATCCTTGTCGTCTTGCCCCACATTGTCAATCCCATCTACCCTTGGCCGAATGCTCCTAGACCAAATTTTATCCATCTTCTTGAAGCACTTTTCGAGAATTATGAACCGGGGTTCGCTATTTTGTATCACAAGTACCTTAAAGTTGACTTTAGGATCCTTAACTGGATTATTTGTGCATGTCTTCTTCCCCGCCCAAACCATACACAAATTAGATCTGAATATGTGTGCCTAATGTTTGCTATTAGCATGGGTTTACTATCAATCTCCCGTCTCATATTTCTAGTGTCCTTCGATCGGTTGGGTTTCTACTACTTCACCAGTTAAACATCTTTACCATTTTTTGTTTTAATATCTAGGCACTATCTTCATGCTAGTTTCCCTCTTCTCTCTAGTGATATTCCTGACACTCACTATCATACTATCGACACGTCCTCTGTTGGACGGTTTAAGAGTCATTTACCTAATGTAATGACTCAGCCCACTTCATCACATTCTGAGTCATCCTAGTTTTCTACCTAATATAATCATGTCTGGTCCCGACCTTCTTCCTCTTGTCGTCATCCTCCATATAAGTCATAGGAGATTAGGTTGATGCATTTATAAGTTGAACAGATGGTGGAGGAACGACGTCAAGACAGAGAAATGATAAAGGAATTCTTCGCATCCATTCACACAATCAGAGAGAGAGGGAGAGAGACAGTGCAGAGGAGGTGTAGTCACGAAGAGTGCAAGAAGAATCTCGTCATGATTCTCGACTTATACAATACTATGAGGAGCTTAGACGTGATGGGATGCGACGTGGGGTAGGTCTTTCAGTTGCTGGATCGTCATTCGATGATACTTTTGATGATGCACCTGATGATCTGACTCACTGATTTCATTTT
Organism: Sambucus nigra; assembly: GCA_949130495.1. Classification (NCBI taxonomy): domain Eukaryota; kingdom Viridiplantae; phylum Streptophyta; class Magnoliopsida; order Dipsacales; family Adoxaceae; genus Sambucus; species Sambucus nigra. The sequence continues at coordinate 229,187,820 of OX422216.1, read as the reverse complement.
ATATATGTCTGTTTTTATTTGTACTTGTGAGAGAGCATTTTATTGTTACATTCATTTACTCTTACGTGTACTGAATATTGGATATTTTTTTCTTTTTTCGCACTTTCTTTTGGATCAATAATTATAGCACAATTGGATTTTGTAGTTCTTTAATTTTTTTCATCCTATGGTAATTTCTTTCATATTAGATATTGTGGGTGATATTTATTTCTTTTCCATAACTACTTGTTTTTCTAATTCATGATAGTGTTTAAATTTTGATTGTCATTATACTTCGTGAATTATTCACTAACTTTGCAGAATTTGTTATATCCCTTTGTCTTTGGGGGCAAAAAGGTGGGGAACATTTTCAGGGGGAGTATATATCTTAATGATATTACATTATCTTCTCCAAATGCGTTTATGTGTTTGTTGTTTCATGTGTGCAGCCAATTTAAAATTTTCTACAATTTCATGCCTACAAAGAGCTTCAAGCAGCTAGGTTATGAGAAGGCCGAGTTTGTCCATTTTCTTTTGGGTTTGGTCATATCATGTTTTACAATTAGAGAGTCGAAACATATGGGATTTCAACACATCAAGAAGTTCACATCATCATTCTGAATGCTCATTATTCCCAAAGGTATATGACCCTTTGTTTTAAAATCTGTTGGAGAAATTTTTATGGACTTTATTGATTTTCCAAAATCAATTTTTCTAAACTTAATCCATTTTTAATCAATTGAGATTTCGTTTGAAATCTCATTCTAATGAGATTCTCCTCATTTAAAGGAGATTTCCAATGACACCCTTGAGTTCTCTACTGAAAAGCCGTTAGAAACCTCATTCTAACGATATTTTGATATGTCGTTCGAATGATACCTTGGGTCATTCGAACGAGCAGAGCGGTTATTGAAAATGAAAGTTATTTACAACAGTTTTCCCCCATGATCCCCACTTTCCCACTTCTTCCACTTATGAAACTAAAGGGGCTCAGGAATAACTGATGTGACTCCACTTTATGCATTTTTAAAAATCCAAATAATTTTATTCAAAATACTCCAACTTTTATATGATCACCTTGGATCATTTTTGAAGAAAACAAACCCAAAATTCCTACTCCCTTCATTATTCACCAATGTGTGCGGCGGACTTCTGCACGGGTTAGAGATTGAGTATTACCTATCGTTGGATATCGAGACACTGGTGGTGTTGTGCAAACGTGTTGGAGCTACCCATGCTACGGACGAAGGTGTTTGAGACGACATCAACGTTACTTGTAGTGTCAAGTTTGTAAGTCTTTTGTGTAAAACCGTATTCGTAGTGTATTTTATTTATGCCTGACCATCCCAGGTTTTTCCTAGATGGGGTTTACTCGTACATTGCGCTATTGGGTTGGTTGCTTTATGATTGTTATTTTTTACCTGGATGCATGTTTAGGTTAAAAATATTAAAATTGGCTTAACCACAACCTTTGGATAATTCAGTGCTAAAATAACACTAGAAATTTGATGATTGAAAAATCCCACATGTCCACGTAGGATTAATTAGTCAAGATAGAAATTGGGAATTATATTTGCCTAGTCGTAATTTTACCCTTGTGATTATGTGTGTGTTTCTCAGAGTTTATATCACGAATTTGGGGTTTTTCCATATAACCCCTCCTCAAACCCTCTCTTATAGAATGCATACAACACAAAAAATTATATTTTTTTGTATAAACTTGCTATAAGTAAAGAATCATCGGTATAAAACTTAAAATATCAGGGAAACCCTAATTATACTTTGTTCCTACAAAAATAAAAGATCAAAGCAAGAAGAAAAACGATAAAAACTCGACACCGGGGAAACAACCCATACGCAATTTTTAGTTAATTCAAGGACCTCAAACTCTCCATCATCGAGATTCTCAACTTGTTGGGCTTCATACTTGATATAATGACTGATCACACATTTTATGCCAACCGAATTTCCAACTGACCAACAATGATAACGAGGAGCTACTCAGAGGTTCTTAGTATTTTCCCAAACCCAAGTCAAATAATATTTCTCTACCAGTGCCTATGGAATAAATATCAATGACATTGATAAATCTTAGTTCACAAACCAAACCCATTATATATATCAGGGTCCTACAAAAAGTCATGTCATCCGAATAAGCTGACATCGACAACCCACATATCAGTATCACTACGTCATAACACATTTCCCGAATAATTGAGCTAGGTAATAAAATTACACTTGAAGGAATGATAACAATTAGAAATATTTGTATGGGGAAAATGTAAGAATAATGAATGTTTTCTCCCACCAAGCCAAGGGACCACCCATTTAATAGACTTGATTCCCATGTTATCAAATCAACACCCTGTTGGTCACCCTTACACGCTCATGTGGAGTTAACAGTCAATGGAAGAAACCTTATAGAATTTCATAAACCTCCATATGAGGGAGAACCAACTAAAAGCACTCCAATATCTATATTTGAAAAACAAAACATGGGGACGACCTTTATAGTAGTTAGAAAGTCTTAGAGTAATCCTTACGGGTATGCTAAACCCGTATATATGCGGTATATATATATGTTATGGGTAGGGTAAAAGTCTAAATAGAGACGTTGGTAAGGTAAAAAATAACAAATATGCAATTGGACTAGTTAGTTTTTTGTGGGACCCACTCTCAAAACGGAACATCTTGTTCCATGCAAGGAAGAAAAAAAAGGCTAAAGCTTAAACCCAATTCCCCCTATTTTTATTTTGACCCCCAAATTATTCAAACGTTTGAACGACCATTTATCCAGGGGTTATTTTTTTTTTTTTATAAATTGGAGGTTCAAAACACTATTTATATTTTTATTCACAACACTCTCTAGTATCTTCATTTTAATTATTTACTCAAATTATTTTTTTAGGTGCAATAAATAATAAATATGGAGGAAAACGTAATATGTTAAATTATTTGAGGTGGAAAATCAATATTCAAAGAACCTTAAGCGGAACATCATGTTTCGCCCAAGGGTTCTAGAATCCCTCCCAAACCGACGTCGTTTAACCATATTTCGACTACTCTATTATATTTTTGCCATATCACATTTTGGCCCATAGAAAATTTAGTCAATTTCATAAGCTGTTTTTGCCCTAGTCTAATCTAAATTTGAACTACCCATAAGGGTTGTTCTTAGGACGCCACATATAAACTATTCACTATCTATCCCAGAATCATCATTACCGGTGAGGTATTCCCTGCTATCTATAAGGACATGTCTAGAACCTAGGAATGAATCATAATAAAATTATGTTTGCCATAATAAATAGGCTACGTACTCAAGATGACTGGGCCTCACCTCCCTTGGTTTTACTCACAGTCCTCCTCTTAGAAGTACATGAAATATTACATGGCCGACTCCAAGTTCACAACATCATCTACTGGCATACATATTGTTTGATGTGGGATATTTTAGAAAAATGATTACTCTTTATCATGATTCGAATAATATAGTCACTATCATTTATCCTATTTTGAATGGGATACTACAACAGAGAGGAAAAATTTGTTAGAGTAAAATTTAATGTATGGGCTTATATATAAAATAAATATGAATTATAGGCTATCAAATCCTATTTTGGGGCCTTACTAATGTATTATTAAAGTGTGGGTTTTATTGTGTAGAGACAAGCGTAATTTCTATTTTTATGATGGGTTAAAATAGAAATAGACGAAATATGAAAAGACCCTATTGTGTTATAAATAGGGATCATGGTCCCCAGATCACACAACACCAATCTTCTGATTCCCATTGTCAGAGAGAAATTTAGAGAGGAAATAAAAGTGTTGATCTGGAAGAGCATAAGACCTCAGACTCAGATATTTTAACTTTCTGTCATGGATTCAGGTACGCTTCTGCAAAATCAATATTTATATTTCTTGATAATTCAATATGAATGTTCCTGTTTCTCTGATAGTTTTCACAAAATAGAATCTAATCCATCATGTGGTATCAGAGCTATTTCATGTTGAATTGTTGAGAATATATTATGAAGGTATTGATATTAATTTTCGGTTGCAAATATTTTTTCAAAAAGGTTTAATATTTCAGAAAAATTTTGGATTCAGAATTATTCTCGTTTCATTACGATTCCAACGATATAAAATTCATGAAATTTGGACTAGCGGTTGATTTTATATGATTTAAAAAAAATTAAGTATAATGGTTGATTTGATGGTAGTGGAAGGTTAAAGGCTCGACTCTTGGTGTTTCATATTTAAGCCTCTTAAATGATGAAAATTATGAAGGATCTCAAGAGGTCTTGAACCCATGACCTTTCAAGTCTGGAGCCAAAGGGGTTTTGAACCCATGACCTTTCAAGTCTAGAGCCAAAGGGGTTTTGAACCTATATACAAATTTAAATAAAATTTTTGGTGTATTTATATATATATCTCAAGATAAATTAATTTAAACAATATGTCACCAAAGTGACCTCTTTTGTTCAAAATTAATTTTATTTCGAAATATAAAAAGAATTACGTGCATGTAATTTATATGAATATTAATCGGCCCAAAGGAAGATTATTTTTTAACAAAATTACATGTGCCACTTTAATAATAATCACGTGATAATTATTTAGTTTTACATATGAATAATAAATCGGCCCTTAGGAAGAATTATTACTCAATATGTTCTTATTATCATTGTTTGATTATTACGGCAAGATATCAATTACAAGTTAATATTTTTTCCAAAGATCAAATATTAATAGAGTGCCCGATATCTTAAAATGGGATTTGTCCTTTCTTTGAATTTATTTTTGATTTAAGACTTATATGAGATAGTTTTATTTGTTTATTGTTCTCTGATTCATCTATCAGTTCTTCTTCCAACATTACTACGAGTATTAATTCTATTCCCATGATTAATGGCACAAACTTTAAATCATGGCAATAGAACCTTCATATAGTTCTCGGTGTCATTAAGGGTTCCTTCTCCTGCACCTCTTACGGATAAAAGTTACTCTGATGACAAAAAGGACTTTGAAAGGTGGGAGAAGTGAAATCGCATGTGTTTGATGATCATAAAGAAGGCCATTCCAGAAGCATTCAGGGGCACAATATCGAAAACGATAAAGACAGCCAAATAGTTCCTAGAAGAAATTAAGAACAAATTTGCCAAAAATGAAAAGACTGAAACAAGTACATTATTGGCAAGTCTCATCTCAATAAAATATAAAGGTAATGGGAACATTAGGGAGTACATTATGGAAATGTCTCATCTCGCTTCAAAGTTAAGAGCACTTAAGCTTGATCTCTCTGAGGATTTGCTTGTGCATTTGGTTCTGATATCTCTTCCCACACAATTCAGTCAATTTAAGGTGAGCTAGAACTGCCAAAAGGAGACTTGGTCTCTTAATGAGCTCATCTCACGTTGTGTGCAAGAAGAGGAAAGACTGAAGCAAGATAAGACAGAAAGTGCTCATTTGGCTAGTACTTCCAAGGACAAGGGGAAGAAAAGAAAGAAGGATAAATAAGCTGCAGTGGTTCCATATCCAAAGAAACAACATAAAGAAAAAACTATTGATGGTTGTTTCTTTTGTGGAGCTGCGGGACATAGGAAGAAGCAATGTACCAACTATCATGCTTGGCGTGTCAAGAAAGGTACACTTCTTAACCTAGTTTGTTCTGAGGTTAATTTGACTTCGGTACCTAAACACACTTGGTGGATAGATTCTGGTGCAACCACTCACATAGGGTTGCCTGAGTTGCCGAAAGCCAAATGATGGTGAAAGATACATTTTTGTGATCGATGGCAAGAACGTTGAAGTTGAAGCAATTGGGATATTTAGGTTATTATTAAAGTCTAGTACTTAATTGGATTTGAATGAGACATTTATCGTACCGTCATTTAGACGGAATTTGGTTTCTATTTTGTATTGGATAAATTTGGTTATACTCGTTCCTTTGGAAATAATAAATTTAGTCTTCTTCATAATTCAAATTTGGTTGGTACTGGTTCTTTATCTTATGTAGATAACCTTTATATGCTTGATACTATTGCTTCATATCATGAAACCTTGCAATTAAGTACTCGAGGTATTAAAAGAAAATTAACCAATGAGAATTCTGCATCATATGGCATAAGAGATTAGGTCACATCTCCCAAAGGAGAATTGAAAGGCTTGTGTCAGATGGAATTCTTGATTCCCTTGATTTTTTCAGATTTTAAAATTTGCAAAAATTGCATAAAGGGAAAACAGACAAACATAAGGAGATTTGGTGCTAATAGGGCTACAGACGTCTTAGAACTGATACATACAGATATTTTTGGGCCATTCCCTACAGTTTCATGGAACGGTCAATAATATTTTATCACATTCATAGACGATTTTTCACGTTATGGCTACCTTTATCTCATCCATGAAAATTCCTAATCTCTGGACGTGTTCAAGTCATGCAAGACTGAAGATGAAAATCAACTCAGCAAAAGTATTAAAAGCATCAGATCTGATCGTGGTGGTGAATACTACGGTAGGTATGACGGTTCAGGTGAACAACGCCCAAGCCCATTTGCTAAATTCCTAGAGGAGTGCGGTATCGTCCCGCAGTACACCATGCCAGGTTCTCCAAGCATGAATGGTGTTGCTGAAAGGAGAAACATAACGTTTAAAGACATGGTAAGGAGTATGATCAGTTACTCTAACGTACCAGATTTACTTTGGGGTGAAGCATTAAAGACTGCAGTGTATATCCTTAATAGAGTACCAACTAAAGAAACTGGATTCCAGAACAATTAGTTGATATTTTGTTTGATACTCTGGAAGATCTAGGGGTTACAAATTTTATGATCCTACTACCAAAATAATTTTTGAGACTAGAAATGCCCGGTTCTTTGAGGATGTTGAGTTTGTCGAGGGGGATAAGGTTAAGGATTTTGGTTTTGAAGAGGAATATGTTGATATTCCCACAGGTGTTATTAACATTGATCAGGATCCAATTCCTGACATTATTCATGAAGCAAATCCTAATCAAAACAATATCCAAGAATCTCCCATTCTAGAAGAACAAACCCTACCACCTCCAGAACCTATGCCATTAAGGAGATCCACTAGAGAAAGAAGAAGTGTTGTGCCAGATGATTACATTGTATTTCTCCAAGAACATGAGTTTGACACTGGTGCGGTGGAAGATGATCCGATCACCTTTTGTCAAGCCATGAAAAGTTCTAAATCTCAAGAGTGGATTGATGCCATGAATGAGGAGATAAAGTCCATGAAGGACAATGACCTTTGGGATCTTGTCCCATTACCTGAAGGTAAAAAACCCATTGGTTGCAAATGGATATTTAAAACCAAGAGGGATTCGAAAGGTGATGTGGAGAGATACAAAGTGTAACAACCCGCCCTTTTGGAGATAGTTAAATTCCCTAATTAAGTATAATTTGGAATTTGGAGAATTTCTTGAAATAATAATTTTTGAGATTTTCAAGGATTGAATGATTTTCGGTGGGTGTCGGGATTTTTTTGGGACTAAATAGGTCGAGGTATTTTAATTATATGTCGCCGTGGAGTATAGCGACAATAGAGGTAAGATTTAATGAGAAAACCCACGTTTACTTTTATGGGTTAGAATAGTGATTTGCGGTCAAGTACCTCGGATGAGAATTTCGACTACACCATAAGTCTTGGAATGTCCGAGATAGTCAGAAAAGAGTGTCCGATTGTCGAAACCGAGTTTCGGGTAATTTTGGAGTTAAATAAGCTCGTAATTGAGTAAATGAGTCATTTTTGGGTTTTAAAGGGGTTAAACCCTTTTCTCTCTATATAAAGAGGGAGAGAGGGAGAAAAAGAGAAAGAAAAGAAGATAGAAGAGAGGGAAGAGAGAGAGGGGAGGAAGAAAATAGGAAAAAAGGTGAAATTTCGGCCAGCCTCCGTGGGATTCGGCTCGAGGACGTCGAATTTTATCCACGAGGCAAGTGTTTACTTGCTTTATTTATTTTTAAGCATAAATATCTCATATCATTGTTGGTATAAAAAATCCTAATGATTTTGGGCTGCGTATTCATGGATAAAACGGGTTTTTGGGAGTTAAAACGAATAAACCCCTAAAATTTGATAATTGGAGAAATTTAGAAATTAACCGAAAATATTGGGTGATTTCGGGTTCTAGGATGTTTAGAACCCGTATTATAAGTGTATTTGTTGTTGGTAGAAGTTGTAGGCCGTTGGGTGAGGAGATGGAAGCTTGGGGGAAGCTTCTATGGCCGAAACAGCTTCTCGAAGAAGAAGCTGCCCGACATGATCGATCGATCGATCGAGCCATCGATCGATCAACGGCCAAGGGTCGATCGATCGACCCCTGCTGAAAATAGATAATTTTCTTAGGGTGAATTGGATGGGGTGAATTCCAATTCTAATTGATTCGGGGTCATTTATGTGATGACATAAGGAGTCTATTAGGACTATATGGTCCACGAATTAAGAGAAATTAGGAGGGTAAAGTAAGGGTTTTAAATGTATAACCCTTAATCGATATTTTCAAGGAAAATAGAATTTAATGGTTTAGTGTTCCTAAATTATGTTGGGGACTTTAAGTGATTAATTGGACTAGAGGTGGTCCTTGAGTTCATGGAAATGAACTCCATGACCCACTAAATTCAAGGTTCGGGAAAGATAAATCCCTAAATTATGGTTTGGGGCTTTTAGTCCTATATGATTTATGAGTATAGGAAAATATAGAAATATTGATATTGTTTAAGTGAATCCTATGAGAGGATTATGATGAAATTTGGGAATATAGGTATATATTCACTAAATATAAGATGGTATAATTGGAGATATATAATAAATCCTTAAGAGAGGATTAAGGTAATTATTAATATTTTGGGTTTAGTATCATGCTTATATAAATGCATGATTATGACTCCTTGAGGGAATCTTGGGGATTATTGGTCATCGCTATATGCTATAGGCCATTATGGCCGTTCATATATTCTAGGAGGAATATATGGTATATGTATATACTATGTGATTAAGGTATATATATATGCTATGATGGAAATGATTTTGAAAATATAAAAATGAATATTTTCAAAATGGAAAGAGAAATGTTTATCATAATTGATAAAATATGGATTACACACCTCCCTAAATCGCTATCATAAGGGAAGTTGCGCGCATTATGGTGAAGCCACCTGGCTATTGAGCAGGGTGGATATAGTCCTTTAGGCCATATGAGCGATTATATATTTGTTTATGCGTTGGTTAGGGGATTCTGGGTGTGGTCCTGACTTTCCTGCAAGCATATGGCCGCTTCCCGACGTTGTTAGGTTCCCAGGTTGTCTTGTTTGATAGGCCCTGGAAGATGATATCCATTTAGGGGCGCGTCCAATGGGGAAACCCGGAGGGGCGGTTTTAGATTTATTAAAGCAATTCATGATAATGGATTGGCTTTAATTACATTTCCTGAGTATAAAAAGGGAAATGGGATAAAGGTTTGGCTTCGGTAACACTCCCGGATGGAAGAAGGGATGTGGAAGCATATGATTTGATCAAAGCATTTTCATGATAATGAAAATGGCTTTGGGTACATTTCCTGAGTATAAAAAGGAAAATGGGATAATTTAAAAAGGAAAAGCATTTTTATGACAATAAAATTGGCTTTTAAAGAAGTATATGTTTTGGTAAAGGAATTCATGCTAATGGATTGGCTTTAAATATATTTCCTGAATATAAGAAGGGAAATAGAAAGTTTTGATATGAGTATAGAATACACCTCAGTCCGGGAGGTAGATCCGGATGTGTATTATAAAGATGAAATTAAAATTGGTAAACCTCAGTCCGGGAGATATTATCCGGATGTATATTGTAGATGTATATATATGTATTTATACATTTGTGCATGCTGCGGGCCTAATGGATCTCTACCATTAACTCTGCCAAGTAGTAGTGTATCGGGGGGTTCCTTGTTTGGATTTAGCTTTGCGAGACACCCCACGCATGAACTTAGTGCAGTGTTGAGAATGGAGGGAAGTTTAGCCCTTAACACTTGGACTATCTAGGGTATATAGTAGATGGGTGATTAGACTAGTTAGGCGGGGTAGCTTGACTAGGGTATGTCGTTAGAGTGCGTTAGGTGTGCACTATTAGTGGAGAGGTGAGGGGTATCTCATGGGAGTGCGATACCAATTTAAATGTGAGATAAAACTATTTTTCTAAAAATAAAGCATTTATGCACTTGCAAAATATTTTCAAAATTCGGGCTCTGACCCGTTTATCTACTTTTCCTCTCTTGTTGTATATTATATATATATATATATATATATAGGTGTCCAGACACAGGGATGCCTGGATGGCATTTCTTTCGAGTCAGACGTCTGCTGCTGCAGCAGCTGTGGATGCTTGCGGGTTCTCGGTAGACGCTTCTTTCCTTGTACTCTAGATAGGAGGTATTGTATAAAATTTCGAGCCAATGGCTCAATTGAATTTAGTTATTCTTTTAGCAGCATTCATTATGGTTGTATAATTTGAACCGAGTGTTCGGTTATTTTAATTTATTTCAGTTTCATTTACGCATTAACTTGTGGATGTTTTATTTTAATCGTTAAGAAGAGTAGTTAAGTAAAATTTTTTAACGCTCGCCTAATAGGATATTAGTAATTAAATGGATTTCGACAGTGATGCTAAGAATGATCCATATGTGACTCCTGTTTTAATATGATATTAGAGTGATCGCCCGGTATCCCATTAGGCGGGATGTTACACAAAGCCCGTCTTATCCCTAAAGGCTTTACACAGAAAAAAGGCATCGATTATAAAGAGACTTTCTCTCCGATTTCATCGAAAGACTCTTTTAGGATAATAATGGCACTTGTTTCGCACTTTGACCTTGAGCTTCATCAGATGGATGTTAAGACTGCATTTCTCAATGGTGACATTGATGAAACAATATATATGGTGCAACCAGAAGACTTTGTGTCGAGAGATGCAAAGAAAACAGTTTGCAAATTAAAGAAATCCATTTATGGGCTTAAGCAAGCTTCTCATCAATGGTATTACAAGTTTCATCAAGTTGTCATCTCGTTTGGTTTTGAGATGAATCTGGTTGATGATTTTATATACCACAAGTTCAGTAGGTGTAAACATATTTACTTGGTTTTATATGTTGATGACATTTTGCTTGCCACCAACGATATAGGTATGTTGCACGAAACCAAGAGGTTTCTTTCAAAGAAATTTGAGATGAAAGATCTTGGTAACGTTTCTTTTGTGTTGGGTATACAAATACACCGAGATCTCTCTCGGAGTACACTTAGTTTATCACAAAAGAGCTATGTCAAGAAAGTTCTTAAAAGATATGGCATGCATGATTGTAAACCAGGTGACAACCCTGTAGCTAAAGGAGATAAATTTAGTCTCAGTCAATGTCCCAAGAATGATTTTGATATTCGGGAGATGCAAAAGATTCCTTATGCCTCAGCAGTAGCAAGTCTTATGTATGCTCAAGTATGTACGCGTCCGGATATTGCGTTCATTATTGGCATGTTGGGAAGATACTTAAGTAATCCTGGAAAGGATCATTGGATAGAAACCAAGCGAGTCATGAGGTACTTACAGAGAACAAAAGACTACATGCTCACATATCGGAAGTCAGAACAGTTAGAGGTTATCGGATATTCTGACTCTGATTTTACTGGATGCCAAGATAGCATGAAATATACTTCAGGTTATATCTACTTACTTGCTGGAGGTGTTGTATCGTGGAAGAGTGTTAAGTAGTCTATTATAGCTTCTTCCACCATGGCAGCTGAGTTTGTAGCTTGTTATGAGGCGTCCAATCAAGGAATATGGTTGCGAAATTTTATCACGGGGCTGCGTATTGTGGATGGCATTGAAAGACCACTTAAGTTATTTTGTGACAATAAATCAGCAGTACTGTATTCCAACAACAACAGGAGTTCTACGAAGTCAAAGTTTATTGACATTAAGTTCCTAGTTATAAAAGAAAGAGTTCGAGTGGACTTATATCTATAGAGCACATTGGAACAAACTCCATGATTGCGGATCCGCTGACTAAGGTATTACCACCCAAGGTCTTTCATGAGCACACTGCTCATATGGGTGTAATTTCTTTTTAGGATATGTCAGTTTAGTGGGGTTTGTATTTTATGTGTTTTCATAGACATATTTGATTTAATGGATATTGTATGGTTATTTACTGCAGTAAAGTATTAAGTTTATATTCACTATGACTTTATATGGTTTGATCTCACTAAGGTTTAAGGAGGACCAGTTGGAAATAGGCATGTTAAGATCACATCGCATGAAATTTCCATGCCACACATCCACACTTGATATTTGTCATTAGTTGCATTGATATATGTGATCATTGATGGGTCTACTTACGAAATATGTAATGACGATCGCTTTGATTCTATATTGGTGCAATTAATGGACAAGATTGTTAAGATACATAAAGTTTTGATAGCTAAAACTCATGAGCTCATAAAGTATAATTCAAATTTATAAAGTTACACACACACACACACACACACACACACACACACACACACATATATATATATATATATATATATATATATATATATATATATATATATAGCCCAAGTGGGAGATTGTTAGAGTAAAATTTAATATATGGGCTTATATATAAAATAAATATGAATTATAGGCTATCAAATAAAAGTAGGCCAATTAAAGTGATTTATTTAAGTTTTGAGGCCTTACTAATGTATTATTAAAGTGTGGGCTTTATTGTGTAGAGACAAGCGTAATTTCTATTTTTATGATGGGTTAAAATAGAAATATACGAAATATGAAAAGACACGATTGTGTTATAAATAGGGGTCATGGTCCCCAGATCACATAACACCAATCTTCTGATTCCCATTGTCAGAGAGAAATTTAGAGAGGAAATAAAAGTGTTGATCTGGAAGAGCATAAGATCTCAGACTCAGATATTTTAACTTTCTGTCATGGATTCAGGTACGCTTTCGAAAAATCAATATTTATATTTCTTGATAATTTAATATGAATGTTCCTATTTATGTGATAGTTTTCACAAAATAGAAATTAATCCATCAAAATCCTCACAAGTCAATCCAACCTCGTACAAATCAAAACATAATAAATGGTATCATCGACATCTGAAAATTTGTGGTAGCCTAAAGCAAGTTCTAATTGTGCGATTGTATACAACACTCTAGTAGCACACAATTTGGACGAAGGTCCATCGTTTCAGCTGGAGTTAATGACTTGAGAAAAGAAGACGACTGCAGTTAGTTACAATCATATTCAGGATTATCAAAAGAGGACATTGATGACTCGTATATCACAGCAACAATATAAATAAATAATACTTATTTACTCATCCACTGAGACCATCTCAATTTGTAGACCAACCATGCATGATATATGGACCACAATAGTG